>JAKSZT010026914.1:16412813-16997524 GCA_026826555.1 Tolypeutes matacus | reverse complement strand
TATATATATATATATATATATATATATATATATATATATATATACACACACACACACACACACGTTTTTATTTATTTATTTATTTATTTATTTATTTATTTATTTATTTTAATATTGTATGATTTTACTTACATAGAATGCCTAGAATATGCAAATCCATAGGCACAAGAAGTAAATTAGAGATTACCAGATTCAGGATCCAATAGGGACTTAATTCTTAATGGGAACATTCTGTTTGATGAGATTCGATTTTTTTTTTAATTTATTTTTATTTGGGTAAAAATCAAAATTCTCACAATACATACAAACATTTGCAAAATGATAAATAAATATATATGCATATATGTGTATTTGCTTACAAAAATGTTATTTATATATATATATACATATATTTTAAGAGGTGCTTAGATTACCCAAAATATTACACGGAACCCACTGGGATTCCCATGTTGCCCACCTCCCACACCTCCCACCACATCCCACACAAACATCTCCCACAAGTGTGGCCCACCACCCTCAATGAACTTACACATCCTGGAGCCTTGCCACCAACCATAGACCACAGTTCACACTGTAGACCTCACCCTATACACTTTTAATATATACATTTCTCAATAAAATGTAATGGATATGTATAAAAATTTTTTGAATCAAACAATATGTTACACAATATATTTGGTTCATAGTAACACAATCATACAGTATTTGTCCTTTTGTGTTTGGCTTGCTTCACTCAACATGTCGTCCAGGTGCATCCATGTTGTCATATGCTTTAAGACTTCATTTCTTCTTACAGCAGCATAATATTCCATTGTGTGAATAGACCAGTTTGTTTATCCATTCATCTGTTGATGGACACCTGGTTGTTTCCAACTTTTGGCAATGGTGAATAATGTTGCTATGAACATCGGTGTGCAGATGTCTGTTTGTGTCACTGCTCTCAGTTCTTCTGGGTATATACCCAGTAGTGGTATTGCAGGGTCACATGGCAAGTCTATATTCAACTTCTTTAGGAACTGCCAAACAGTCCTCCACAGTGGCTGTACCATTCTGCATTCCCACCAACAGTGAAGAAGTGTTCCTATCTCTCCACATCCTCTCCAACACTTGTAGTTCTGTCTTTTTATTTTTTTTTATTTTTATTTTTTTTTTAAAGATTTTATTTATTTATTCATTTACCCCCCCTTGCTGCTTGTGCTCGCTGGGTCAGCTAACCACGCCGTGCAGGCGGGCTTGCCTTCACCAGGAGGCCCCGGGAACCGAACCCAGGGTCTCCCATATGGTAAACGGGAGCCCTACTGATTGAGCCACAGCCGCTTCCCTGTAGTTCTGTCTTTTTAATAGTGGCCATTCTGATAGGTGTGAAATGCTATCTCATTGTAGTTTTGATTTGCATTTCCCTAATTATGAGTGATGTTGAACATTTCTTCATGTGATTTTTTGCCATTTGTATTTCTTCTCTGGAGAAATGTCTATTCAAGTCTTTTGCCCATTTTTATATTGAGTCGTTTGTCTTTTTATTGTTGAGTTGTAATATCTCTTTATAGATCCTGGATATTAAACTTTTATCAGATATGTGATTTCCAAATATTTTTTCCCATTGAGTTAGCTGCCTTTTCAACCTTTTGACAAAGTCCTGTGAGGTGCCAAAGTGTTTAATTTTGAGGAGGTCCCATTTATCTATTTTTTCTTTTGTTGCATGTGCTTTGGGTGTAAGGTCCAAGAAACCACCACCTACTACAAGTCTTGAAGATGTTTCCCTACATTTTCTTCTAGTAGTTTTATGGTCCTGGCTTTTATATTTAGATCTTTGATCCATTTTGAGTTGATTCTTGTATAGGGGGTGAGATAGGGATCCTCTTTCATTCTTTTGCTTATAGATATCCAGTTCTCCCAACACCATTTGTTCAAGAGACTTTTTTCCCATTAGTGTGGGCTTGGTAGGTTTGTCAAAAACCAGTTGACTGTAGAGGCGAGGGTTTATTTCTGGACTCTCCATTCTGTTCCACTGATTGATGTGTCTATCTTTATGCCAGTACCATGCTGTTTTGACCACTGTAGCTTTGTAATATGTTTCAGGGTCAGGCAGTGAAATTCCTCCCACGTCACTGTTCTTTTTTAGAATGCTTTTGGCTCTTCAAGTGCACTTACCGTTCTAGATGAATTTGGTAATTGCTTTCTCTAATTCTGTAAAGTAAGCTGTTGGGATTTTGATTGGTATTGCATTGAATCTATAAATCCGTTTGGGTAAGATTGACATCTTCACAATATTTATTCTTCCAATCCATGAACATGGGATGTCTTTCCATTTGCTTAGGTCTTTTAAAATTTCTTTTAACATTGTTTTGTAGTTTTCTGCATATAGGTCCTGTACTTCTTTGGTTAAATTAACTCCTAGGTATTTGAGTCTTTTTGTTGTTATTGAAAATGGAATTTTTTCCCTGATTTCTTCCACAGGGTTGCTTAGTAGTAGTGTTCAAAAACATTACTGAGTTTTGCATGTTGATCTTGTACCCTGACACTTTGCTGAACTCATTTATTAGCTTAAGTAGCTTTGTCATGGATACTTCAGGATTTTCTAAGTACAGGATCATGTCATCTGCAAACAGTGAGAGTTTTACTTCCTCTTTTCCTATTTGGATACCTTTAATTTAATTTAATTTTTTCTTGTCTAATTGCCCTAGCTAGAACTCCTAGCACAATATTGAATGACAGTGGTGACAGTGGGCATCTTTGTCTTGTTTCCGATTTTAGAGGGAAAGCTTTCAACCTTTCTCTATTGAGTATGATGTTGGCTGTGGGTTATTCATATATGCCTTTTATCATATTGAGGAATTTTCCTTCTATTCTTATCTTTTGAAGTGTTTTTTTAAAGAAAAAAAAAAAAGGATGCTAGATTTTGTTGAATGCCTTTTCTGCATCGATTGAGGTGATCATGTGTTGTTTTTTTTGTTGTTCAATTTGTTAATGTGGTGTATTACATTGATTTCCTTATGTTGAACCAGCCTTGCATACCAGGAATAAATCCCACTTGGTCGTGATGTATAAGTCTTTTGATGTGCTGTTGATTTGATTTGCAAGTATTTTGTTGAAAATTTTTGCATCTATGTTCATTAGAGAGATCGGTCTTTAATTTTTCTTTTCTTGTAGATTCTTTATCTGGCTTTGGTAGGAGAGTGATGTTGGCTTTATAAAATGTGTTGGGTAATTTTCCCTCCTCTTCATTTTGTTGGAAGAATTTAAACAGGATTAGTGTTAATTCTTTTTGAAATGCTTGGTAGAATTCACCTGTGAAGTCATCTAGTCCTGGACTTTTCTTTGCTGGGAGATTTTTGATGACAGAGTCAATCTCCTTAAATGTGATTGGTTTGTTAAGTTCTTGTATTTCTTGTAGCGTCAGTATAGGTTGGTTGTGCATTTCTAGAAATTGGATCATACTTTTTTATCCATTCTGCCAACCTCTACCTTTTGACTTGAGAGTTTAATCCATTTACATTTTTCTTTTTTTAGGGTAGACAAGGAGTAAAGAATTTATTAAGAAACATGAAAGCTGGGAAGAGGATGTGGCTCAAGTGACTGAGCTCTGCCTATTACATGGGAGGTCCCAGGTTTGGTACCCAAGGCCTCCTGGAGAGAATGAGCTGGCATGACCATCAGGCGCAGCAAGCCGATGCAACAAGATGATGCAACAAAGAGTCACAAAGAGGAAACACAATGAGAGATACAACAAACCATGGAGCTGAGGTGGCTCAAACGATTGAGCACCTCTCTCTCATATGGGAGGTCCCAGGTTGGGTTCTTGTTACCTCCTAAAGAGAAGACAAGCAGACAGCAAATACAAACAATGGGGGGGGGCAAGGAATAAATAAATAAAATAAATCTTAACCTCTTCCTTTTTAGGCCATCAGTAGGCAGGTTCTCCCAGTTCCTGAGAGGACACCACAATGGGGAGTCTGCTGGAATGTTGGAGAAGCCACCCATTATCCAGCTTTTGTAGGGTGCTGAGGAGCACTAGTTGCCTCTTTGTCTCTTGCCATGGCTCACCAAATATGTTAGTGACATGCTTTGGCTTCTGAGCTTCTAGGTTCTTTTTTTTTTTTTTTTCTTTACAGACTACTATTTTATTTGAGTTTTTCTGGTAAGAATGTATAACATTTATTATTTAAACCATTAAATTAAAGGGTAGGGCGGCATTTACTGTGGGCTACAGGCCCTAGACCCTGTATTAGTTCTGAGAGTTATAACTTGTGTTTATTGATCAGGGAGACAGAGGCTGAATTCAGGGTCTGGCTTAGAAAGGAGAAGTGGCTTGAGAAGTGAAGACAACAGCCTGATTTCTGTGAGGGGTCACAGTGGGAGACAAAGTTGGACTTTTACTTTGTAACAGCTGCCAGTTTCCTTCTTGAAGCAGGCTCAGCAGCGGAAGACAGTGCTGGTCATATAAAGTACTCCTGCTAAAGGTGACCTCTGTTGAAGCAGTTGCCTGCGGTGGTAAAAGGATGGGTTGGGAGGCTGTGGGCTGGGGAGTGAGAGATGAGGGCAGATTTCTGAGTGGACGACGATTAGAGGTAGGGATTTAAAGACCAGGCAGAGGAATGAAGAGGACTAGGAGTTCTGGGAATCAGTCTGGGGACCAGGAGATGCCTGGTGGAGAGGAGAGCACTGGTCTGCATGGGGTGGAAAGGTGAGCTCCCTTATGCCTCTCTTGGCTTACACTCCATAAGGTCCAGCCCCCAGCTTAGGAACCTCTCTGGAAAAGGGCAAGGGCTGCAGGGCTCTGGTTCCCACTTGTTCACTTAAGGCTGCTCCACGGTAAGTCTGTAGTTGGTTCACCTAATTGGTTCTCTGGGGCTTCTTACCTCTTGGCAATTGCCAGCCTTCCTTTGCGATCAAGGATAGAATAGTCTGGGAGTTAGAGAAGGGGATGGAGGGCAGAGGCGAGGATGGGTCTGGAGAATGTAGAGTGACAAAGGTGATATTTCTTTTTTTTTTTTTTCCCACCTCATTGTTAAAATTTCTTCCATTGCTAGAATCACCATATGTGTACAACTCTAGGTTCTTGACTAAGTTGCATAAAAGAAAAGAATTTTTTTTTTTTAAGGTTTATTTTATTTTATTTATCCCCCCATCCTTGCCACTTGTGCTCACTGTCTGCTCTCAGTGTTCACTCACTGTCCATTCTTCTGTGTCTGCTTATCTTCTCTCCTCGTCTTCTCTTTAGGAGACACTGGGAACCGATCCTAGGATCTTCTGATGTGGGAGAGAGGCACTCAATCACTTGAGCCACCTCAGCTTCCTGGCTTGTTGTGTTTCTCATTGTCTTTCGCCTCTGTGTCTCTTTTTTGTTGCGTCATTTTGTTGCACAGGCTGCCAGCTCTTTGTGTGGGCCTGATTTTGCCTTCACCAAGAGGCCCCGGGTATCGAATCTGGGGCCTCCCACGTGGTAGATGGGAGCCCAATCGCTTGAGCTACACCCACTTCCTAAGTAAAAGAATTTAAGGACATGCCATAGGGTAGGCAAGGAAGTAAAGAGTTTATTAAGAAACAAGAAAAATAGAAAAGAGCAGCCCGAGACATGGGTTGTGGGCATGCTACAGGGTAAGATGCCTGTATTTACATTTAAAGTCACTACTAATGATATGGGAATTTCTTCTGCCATTTTACTATTTAGCCTGTGTAATTCTTTATCTTTTTGTCCCTCTTTCGTAAAGCCTATTTTATATTTATTTGCTTTCTTGTGTTGGCCCATATTGAGTGCCTTCTCATGTTTATCTGGATATATTTTTCATCTGTTTTCCTTGTGGTTACCATAGGGTTAAAAATTAACAACTTACCTTCAATAGCAGGCACATATACTTTTCCTATATTCCTCTGTCCCCCAACATTTTTTTTTAACTTGTTACCACTTATATCTTTGTATATTATATGCCCCCAGATCTAGATTTATCATTATTTTTTATTTTTTTTTAATTTATTTTTATTTTTATTTTTTTTTAAAGATTTTATTTATTTATTCATTTATCCCCCCCTTGCTGCTTGTGCTTGCTGGGTCAGCCAACCACGCCGTGCGGGCGGGCCCGCCCCCACCAGGAGGCCCCGGGAACCGAACCCGGGGCCTCCCATATGGCAAACGGGAGCCCCACTGATTGAGCCACAGCCGCTTCCCTATCATTATTTTTTATGCATTTTCATTTTAGCACCTGTAGAAAATAAGAAGTAGAGTTATATACCAAAAAATATAATACAACAACACTGGCATTTATAATTACAACCTCTCTACCATCTAAGAATTAACTCCCCATTTCCTACCCCCACCCCGGCCCCTGATAACCTATATTCTAGTTTCTGACTCTAGGAATTTGTTTATTCTGATTTATATCAGCGATGGCATACAATATTTGTCCTTTGCATCAAATTTATTTTGTTCTTGTCTTCAAGGTTCATCCATTTGTCACATATATCAGAACTCTGTTCCTTCTCACAGCTGATTAATATTCAATTGTACATATATTCACCACATTTCCTCCCCTCCCCCCCCAAGAGGGCTCCCTCATTTGTTTGCTCAGTATTTTTGCTCATTGTCTGCTGTTTATTTATTTGTTTGTTTGTTTGCTGTCTGCTTGTTATCTGTTTATTTTTTCTTTAGGAGACACTGGGAACCAAATCTGGGACCTCCCATGTGGGAAGCAGGTACTCAACTGCTTGAGCCACATCCACTCCCCATCCTCCACATTTTGTTTATCCATTCATTGGTTGATGGAGAATTGTATTGCTTCCCCGTTTTGGCAACTGTGAATAATGCTACAATGAACATCAGTGTGCAAATATCTGTTCAAGCCCCTGATTTCAATTCTTTTGGGTCTATACTTAGGATTGCTGGGTCATGTGGTAAGTCTGTATTTAACTTTCTGAGGAACTGCACACTGTCTTGCACAGGGACTGTGTCAATTTACACTCCCACCAGCAATGGATGTGTGTTCCTATTTCTCCACATCCTCTCCAACACTTGTAAGTTACCATTTTTTTAAAAGTAGCCATTTTAGTGGGTATGAAATGGTATTGGATTATAGTTTTAATTTGCATTTTTCCTAATGGCTAATATGTTGAGCACCTTTTCATGTGCTTTTTGGCCATTTGTATATCTGTGGAGAAATGTCTATTCAAGTCTTTTGCTCATTTAAAAAATTGGGTTGTTTGTCTTTTTGCTGTTGAGTTGTAGGATTTTTAAAAAGTAAATTATGGATATTAAGTCCTTATCAGATATGTGCTTGCTTTACAAATATATTCTCCCATTCTGTAGGTTGTCTTTTTACTTTCATGATGAAGTCCTCTGATACATCAAAAATTTTAATTTCTATTAAACTCCCATTTATCTATTTTTTGTTGTCGTTGCTTGTGCTTTGGAAGTAAAGTCTAAGAAACCACTGCCTAACACAAGGTCCTGAATGTGCTTCCCTACATTTTCTTCTAGGAGTTTTACTGTCCTGGTTCTTATATTTAGGTCTTTGATTATTGTTGGGGGCAATGTCCAACAAATACAACTGTCATGGCCGTCTCTATCTTCTTCTTCTTCTCCTTCTTAAAAAGGTATATCATGTGACTGTTCATGCCACAATGTTTGCGCGTGCGCAAACATTGACCATCTCTACCACGCCTAACAACCCACGTTACCCAATCATGTATCAACACCTAAGCCCTAATGTACTTCCCCTTCCCCTGCTTATAAAAAGAGTTGATTGTAACCCGCGCCGATATAGAACAATAGAGCTAGAGCAACGGTAGAACTATGTTAGTAGAATAAAGTGCGCAGCCATTTTCTTACAGGTGTCTATGCCTCATTCCTTCGCTGGGTAACTCAGAGTCACAGTTGATTTGTCCCGCGGGCCGGGACAAGTGGCGCCCAATGTGGGGCTCGAGTGACATCCAGCGAAAGGAAGCGCCGCACCGAACAAGGAGGGCCCTCTCATTCGTAAAGCCATGACCAGCCTGTCACGAAGTTCAACGGTGTCGGTGAACGAAGGAATGGAGAAACAAGGAAACAAAAAGAAGCCTCATCTTTCGTAAAGCCGTGATCAGCCATCCGCTATCACGAAGTTCCCTCTCTTTCGTAAAGCCGTGATCAGCCATCCGTTATCACGAAGTTCCCTCTCTTTCGTAAAGCTGTGATCAGCCATCCGCTGTCACGAAGTTCAACGGTGTGAACGCAGAAGCAAGGAAACAGAAGCCTCATCGCAGGAACTCTGGTTAAGGTAAAAACCCCTTTTATTTCCCTTAGTCATGGGTCAAAATATTAGTTCTCACAGTCTATATGTAACCCAAATTAAAGATTCCCTAAAATTAAGGGAAATTGATATTAAAAAGAAAGATCTTGTTAAATTCTTTGCCTTTATAATGAATACCTGTCCCTGGTTTCCCACAGAAGGTACTATCAGTCAGCGCTGTTGGTTGCGGGTAGGTGACTGTTTAAAAGACTACTATAAAACATTTGGCCCTGAAAAGATTCCTATCACAGCCTTTTCCTATTGGAATCTTATTAATGAAATACTGAAAGTTAAATCTCCTGAAATAACCAACCTCTGTGAACAAGGGGAAGTTATACTTAAGGATTACTCTCGTCCTCCTTCCAGATGTTCTGCAGTCTCTATTAATATCCCCGGAGACTTAGAACAGCCTGATAATAATGTATCTCCTGCAACCAATTTGGATAGACCGCCTCCTCCCAACTTTACGGTTACTAACTATCCGGAAACGGTCTCGGTTGTAGAACCACTCCAAAACACTGCTATTTCTGCCCCTTCTCCTCCTATTTTGCCCCCGAATGTTAATACGCCTACCATCAAACGTACTTTTCCACCTTTTAACCCGCCTCCCTGTAATGTCACTGCTACGGCACCGCCCGCCACTCCTGCCCCCGTTAACCCGCCATTTTCGGCATTCACTAGCCCCCCGCCTCAGCTTTCTATAGCTGGGGGAACTGAAGGTTTACATGCCTACCTGCAGGCGGCCCTACAACAGAACCAACAACAAAATGCTGCCTTGCTTAACTCGCTACAGGAACAGAAACAACAAAATGCTGCCTTGATTAACTCGCTACAGGAAATTACTCGGGCTTTAGCTCAGCTGGGTTCTCCATCCAATGTTCCTAGTAGTTCCCCACCGGTCCCTCGCCGCACTCCTTATACCTTCCCTATCTTACGCAGAGATAACTCCCCACCCCAACTCCTACGTGTAAGACATCGCCCATCTCAAAATGGCGACGAGGACCTGCCACAAAATGGCGACGGAGATCGGGGAGAGGCTCAGGCAGCAAATTCTTCCTCTGAGGAGGAGGAGGAAGACCCCGCACCTTCCACTACTCCCTCCAAATATAAACCACTTAACCTTAAATATATAAAAGACTTAAAAAAGGCAGCGAACGATTATGGCCCCACCGCTCCCTTTACTATTGCATTATTAGAAAATCTCAGTGAAAAAGAACTCACTCCCAACGACTGGACGCAATTAGCCAAAGCTACCCTGTCCAGCGGTGATTTCCTTTTATGGAAAACCGAAAATGAGGACTTGTGCCGGAGGCTAGCAGACCGTAAAGCACAAAAGCCTGAATCTAAAACCTGGACCTTACAAAAGCTTCTGGGGCTTAATCCTTACAATTTAAATACAAAGCAGGCACAGTTCCCGCGAGGGCTAATTTGTCAAGTACAAACCGGGGCTCTACAGGCCTGGCGTAAACTTCCGCAAAAAGACGCTGCCACGTCCTCCCTAACCAAGGTCACTCAGGGACCTGACGAGACTTATAGTGATTTCTTGCGCAGGCTTAAAGACGCGGCCAGGCGCTTACTTGGGGAGAGTGAAATCAATAGTGAGTTTTTTAAACATCTTGCTTTTGAGAATGCAAATTCCGCTTGCCAAGCGGCTATTCGCCCCTTTCGCAATACCCCTATCCATAATTATATCAAACTTTGCTCAGGCATTAGCCCTACGCAGGCTTTACTAGCCATTGGAGCCGCTTTCCAAAACCAGCAAAAAACAAGCCCCCCAACCTGTTACAATTGTAACCAGCCAGGCCATGTTTCCAGACAATGCCCTGCAAGACGGGTTTCCTTACAAACCCCACTTTTTCCCCCTGCTAGTGCCCCTCCTCCAGTGCCAGGAAGGGCCCTAATCGCCAACCGCCTGCCACCTAATACTGTTTGCCCACGCTGTAAAAAGGGATACCATTGGGCCGTTGAATGTCATTTGCAAACAGATGTTTCTGGGCAGCCTCTTCCCCCACGTCAGCAGGGAAACTCCAGATGGGGCCGGCCCCAGGCCCCACCCCAGACAAACCCAGGAGCAATTCGGTTTGTCCAGCCACCTCCAACCACAGTACCTGCGCTCCCAACGATAAATCATGTTGCCACATCTCAAACCTATGGAGGGCAACAGCAGGAAGTGCAGGATTGGACCTCTGTGCCACCTCCAACACAATACTAACTTCAGAAAATAGTCCTCTCCTCATACATACAGGAGTCTATGGCCCACTGCCCTCAAACACCTTTAGCCTAATTCTAGGTAAAGCTAGCACCACACTTCGTGGCATTCAAATATTACCAGGCATCTTAGATAATGACTTCCAAGGAGAAGTTAAGCTAATGGTTACTACTAACCATAGCCTTATCTCCATTCCTGCTAATGTTCGAATAGCACAGCTGTTAATACTTCCCCTACAGCATATTAATCCAAATTACAAACAAAACACCAGGAAAGATAGTTGCCCCGGGTCTTCGGACCTTTATTGGACTCAAGCCATAACAAAAGATCGCCCTATCTTAAAGTTAAAGCTAAATGGCAAGCCCTTTGAGGGCATATTAGACACTGGAGCAAATGCTACAGTCATTTCCTCCAAGTTTTGGCCAAAAAGGTGGCCCCTCACTCCTGCTATAACTCAGTTACAAGGAGTGGGTGGAGGCTCTACGCCTCTTCAAAGTTCACAAATCCTCCGTTGAGAAGATGAAGAAGGGAATAAAGGCCTTATAACCCCATATGTACTTCCTGACCTCCCTGTCAATCTATGGGGTCGTGACATTCTTACTCAAATGAAGGTTTTCCTATGCAGTCCGAATAAGACAGTTACTGCACAGATGCTAAACATGAACTTCATTCCAGGAAAGGGACCAGGGAAAGACAATCAAGGTATTCAACAACCTATTTCTATAACGCCCAATCTTCGTCGAGCAGGATTAGGGTTCCATCAAAATTTAACATAATGGTCACTGACATTCCTGTGCCCCATGCAAACCAAATATCATGGAAAACAACTAAGCCCGTATGGGTTGATCAGTGGCCTTTACCTTTAAAGAAAACCTTAGCAGCTATAGAGTTAGTACAGGAACAACTAGCTGCTGGGCATATTGAGCCTACCTTATCACCTTGGAATACACCCATTTTTGTAATTAAGAAAAAATCTGGAAAGTGGAGATTATTACAAGACTTAAGGGCAGTAAATCAGGCTATGATTCCAATGGGAGCCCTACAACCTGGCCTCCCCTCCCCAGTCGCAGTACCCTCAAAATACCACAAGATAGTCATTGACATCAAAGACTGTTATTTTTCCATTCCCTTACATCCTTCTGATAGGCAATATTTTGCTTTCAGCGTCCCACAAATTAATTTTCAGATGCCCATGCCCCGATTTCAGTGGAAAGTCCTGCCACAAGGCATGGCTAATAGTCCAACCCTGTGTCAACAATTTGTTGCGCGAGCCATTCTACCAACAAGGCAGGTTTGGCCACAAATTTATATTCTCCATTACATAGACGATATATTACTAACAGGACAGTGTTTAATAAAATTACAGTCTTGCTATCAACATCTCATTACACAGCTGAGATTAAATGGCCTCCTTATAGCACCTGAAAAGGTACAAACATCCACCCCTTTTTCCTATCTTGGGTTTAAACTCTGGGACCAAAAGGTCATTACTCCTAACCTTACCATCAAGACCTCTGACTTAGTTACATTACATGACTTTCAAACACTCTTGGGAGATATCCAATGGCTCCGCCCTTACCTTAAAATAGCCACGGAAACATTAACTCCACTATATAACGTTCTAAAAGGAGATCCTGATCCAACATCCAAACGTGAATTAACCATAGAAGCAAAACGAGCTCTAGATACAGTGAGTCAAGCAATCAAAAAGCAAACTTCTTATCAAATAAACTATTATCTCCCGTTAATATTCATCATTTTACCTACTAAACACATTCCTACTGGAGTCTTCTGGCAAAGTCTGAACAAGTGGGGTCATCCCCTTCTTTGGGTACATCTTTCAGCTACCCCCGCTCAAGTCCTATCTACATACAGTGCTCTTATATCTACCCTTATAACTAAGGGAAGACAAACTAGCCGCCAACTTTTTGGTACAGACCCTGATTCTCTGATTGTCCCTTATAATCAAGAACAAGTTAATTGGCTTTTCCAAACAGATAATGATTGGGCAATAGCTTGCTCCTTTTTTGCAAGAACTATCGATAATCATTACCCATCTAACCCCCTAATCCAGTTTGCAAAATCTCATTCATTTATCTTCCCTAAAGTCACCAAACAAACGCCAATTTCCTCCGCCCTTACAGTTTTCACAGACGGCTCAGCTAATGGCACTGCTGCCTATGTCATACAGGGCCATGCACATTCTGTGTCTTCACCCTACTCCTCTGCTCAGTTAGTGGAGCTTTTTGCGGTCCTACAAGTATTCAAAATACTTTCAGATCAACCTTTCAACTTATATACTGATAGCCTTTACATTGCACATTCGGTACCCTTACTAGAAACTACCCCTTTTATTAAACCAACTAGTAATGCAATACCACTCTTTTCAAAACTTCAACACCTTATTTTTCAACGTACACACCCGTTCTTTATTGAACATCTTCGTGCCCATTCGAATTTACCTGGACCGTTGGCTACCGGAAATGCAATAGCCAACACAGCCACTCAATTAACATGCCCACTAATTGTTGAACCGCTAACTGCTGCAATTCAAGTTCACGCCCAACACCATCTAAATGCAACCACATTACGATTAAAATATAAAATTACTAGAGACCAAGCAAGAGGAATTGTCAAAGCCTGTAAAAACTGTGTAACCTTCTTGCCAGTCCCTCACTTGGGAATAAACCCCAGAGGATTAGTTCCCAATGAGATCTGGCAGATGGATGTAACTCACCTCCCTAGTTTTGGCCAGCTTAAATACATACATGTGTGCATAGACACCTGTAGTAGTTTTATAATGGCCACCTTACAGTCGGGAGAGGCTTCTAAACACGTCATATCCCATCTGTTATCCTGCTTCGCAGTCTTAAGACAACCAAAAATAATTAAAACAGATAATGGTCCAGAATACACTGGAAAAAATTTTCAAACCTTCTGTCTACAGTCTCAAATCAAGCATACCACAAGAATCCCCTATAATCCACAAGGGCAAGGTATTATAGAGCGTGCACACCGCACCCTAAAAAATACCCTAAGCCGGCTAGCCACTAGCCCCCTAAACCTCTCCAAACAACGCCCACGAGATCTCCTTCACCACTCTCTCTTTGTTCTTAATTTTTTAACTTTAAATGAAGAAGGTCAGTCTGCGGCTAATCGGCACTGGCACCCCAAAACACAATCTAATCAGGCAACTGTCATGTGGCGTGATCCACTAACATCCAAATGGCATGGCCCTGACCCCGTGCTTGTGTGGGGGCGTGGGTCCGCCTGTGTATATGATACACAAGGCAACAGCCCATGGTGGCTCCCAGAAAAACTTATCAAACAAATAAATCCCCCTGTTGCTGTTAATACTAATTCCAGGGACACACCTCCCTGAAACACTCTCTCTTTCTCTCTTTTTGCAGGCGAATCATCAACGCTGGAAGATGTTCCCCCCTCTCCTCTTCACTATCCTTATACTGTCCCCTTGTTCTGTCATTCTGACTACCCATATCTGGCAGTTCACGGTAACTGAAAGAGGGGAAACGCTCTGCATAGGGTTTTGTGATGAGGCAGGCTGCCAGCGTCCAACATCTATTACATTTGATGCCTCCAAATCTCCTACCTTTAAGTCAGCATCTCGACCCTTCATCTGCTTTGACTTTGACCAAACCAGAGACTATTGCCACAAAAAGTTCACCATAGATTATGGTGGATGCCCATATTGGTCTTGTGTTATCCATGATGCATATAATGATGCTGTCTCTGGAGGAGGCAAATATATCTCTTTTGCCTTAAAAGGCAACACATTCAACCTTACTATAAAAGATCCTTGGGATAATAGGTGGCAAAAAGGAGTTGATGGTCAAATATTCTAGTACGCCCAGCGCTTCCCTCTATATAGCTCGTGCCTATGTTGCCAATCCAAACAAAAACCCTATAGAAAAGATTCAACAAGAAATACAAAATGCTGAAGCTACCCTTACCTCACAGCTTTCCTCCTCCTCCTCTCCTTCTCCCTCCTATACCTTTTTGTCTTCATCACTAAAGGACCATCTACCCACTTGGCCTATGCTAATTCAACGCACTTTAAATCTTCTTAATATCACTGCACCTAATGCAAATGTTTCTGATTGCTTCCTTTGTGCTTCATTATACAAACCCTTACTCACCATTGTTCCTTCTCCTGTCACCAATGTCAACACCTCTGATAATTGTCCCAATCTTAATCTAAATGTCACTATTCCACTATCCCCCCTTCCAACAAATATTTCACTTTGCTTCTGTCACAATCATACTGCAGATACACCATCTTTCAATTGTATTAACAAAACCACTATAACTTCCTCTATCACCGCTCCCCCTGGGCATTTCTTCTGGTATAACTTCACACTTGTTACCTGTATTAATACTTCTTCACCTAGTCCATGTTTGCTTGTTACTACCGTCCCTAGTATAACTCTTTATACCCGTGCAAAGTTTCTTCCTCAAGCCTTTTCAGATCGTAACAAGAGAGCAGTATTTGTCCCTCTGCTGATAGGAGTCAGCATGACCACCGCCCTTGCTGCTGCCGGAACCTCTGGTGCTGCCCTAGGGTATGACACCTCCAGTGCTAGAGACTTCGAAGAAAAGCTTGAAGCTGCCCTAGAATCCACCTCCGCATCGCTTGCTGCATTACAGCGTCAGCTCACATCTCTGGCACGCGTGGTTCTACAAAATCGACGAGCACTTGATCTCCTCACAGCAGACAAAGGTGGCGCTTGTCTCTTCTTAAAGGAGGACTGTTGTTATTATATCAACGAGTCAGGAACAGTTGAACAAAACATAGACGTATTAAACAAAATTAAAGAGGACTTTCGTAAAAGGCCATCCCTAGAAACTCCAAGCCCATTCTCTTGGCTGCCCTCTTCAGTACTCCCCTATATAATCCCTATAATAACTCCTCTTATAACCTTTCTGCTTATCTTAACCTTTGCACCTTGGGCCTTACGAAAGGTTATTCAGCTGGTCAAGGACCAAATACACTCCGCTCTTGGTAAACCCATTCAGGTGCACTATCACAGACTTCACCTTTCTGAAAACGGCCTTTCCCCAGAGTGGATTAATGACATTTGCCCCCAATGAAGAATGAAATCTTCTGTCCTAATAAAACCCTTGAAAGCCACTCTGTGGCACTGTATACCTATTAGGGTGCTGGACTGGTTAGTCAATGACGGGCAACTGAACCTCTTTCGCGATAAGAAATCTGGACAACCTAAGACAGGAGCTTAGCCAATTGTTGCCAAAGGGCCCTGGCCCAATTGCTGCTAAGGTCTCCAATAATGGGTAAGATCCAGTAATCGTATAGCATGGTCCTGACCTAAAACAGGCACAGTCCCCCCTTCATACCTTCCATCCAGGTTGGTTACAGTCTATAATGTTTTGTTTTTAAACCAAAAGGAAGGAGATGTTGGGGGCAATGTCCAACAAATACAACTGTCATGACCGTCTCTATCTTCTTCGTCTTCTTCTTCTCCTTCTTAAAAAGGTATATCATGTGACTGTTCGTGCCACAATGTTTGCGCGTGCGCAAACATTGACCATCTCTACCACGCCTAACAACCCACGTTACCCAATCATGTATCGACACCTAAGCCCTAATGTACTTCCCCTTCCCCTGCTTATAAAAAGAGTTGATTGTAACCCGCGCCGATATAGAACAATAGAGCTAGAGCAACGGTAGAACTATGTTAGTAGAATAAAGTGCGCAGCCATTTTCTTACAGGTGTCTATGCCTCATTCCTTCGCTGGGTAACTCAGAGTCACAGTTGATTTGTCTCGCAGGCCGGGACAGATTATCTTGAGTTCACTTTTATATATGGTGCTAGGTTGGGGTTCACTTTCATTCTTTTGCAAACAGAGACCCAGTTTTCCCAGCACCATTTGTGAAGACACTCTTTTTTCCCAATTGAGTGGACTTGGTTTTTGCTCATTGTCAAAAAGTAGTTGAGCATAGATGTGGAGGTCTATTTCTGAACTCTCAATTCTATTCTGTTGGTCTATAAGTTTGTTTATACCATGCTATTTTGACCACTGTAGCTTTGTAGCAAGTTTTAAAATTGGGAAGTTTGAGTCCTCCAACTTTGTTCTTCTTTTTAAAGATGCTTTTGGCTATTTTGGGTCCCTTACTCTTCAATATAAATTTGATTATTGGCTCTTTCATTTCTCCAAAGAAGTCCGCTGGAATTTTGTGTGGGATTGTATTGAATCTGTAAATCGCTCTGTGTAGATTTGACATTTTGAGTATATTTAGTCTTCTAATGCATGGACATGGGAATGTTCTTCCATTTATTTAGGTCTTCTTTAATTTATTTTACCAATATTTTGTAGTTATCCATGTGTAAGTCCTTTACATCCTTGGTTAAATTTATTCCTAGATGTTTGATTCTTTTAGTCGCAATCTTAAATGGATTTTTTTCTTAATTTCCTCTACAAATTGTGAATTACTAGTTTATAGAAGTACTACTGATTTTTAGGTGTTGATCTTGTACCCTGTCATATTGTTGAGTTAGTTTATTAGCACTAGTAGCTTTGTTTTAGTTTTTACAGGATTATCTGTATTTAGGAACATGTCGTCTGCAAATAGAGAAAGTTTTACTTCTTCCTTATCAATTTGGATGCTTTTTTTTTTTCTTGCTTTATCGGTCTGGCTATAGTATAATGCTGAATAATAGTGGCGATAGTGGGTATCCTATCTTGTTCCTGATCTTATAGGGATATCTTTCAATCTTTCACCATTGAGCATGATGTGAGCTGTGGGTTTTTATTATAAGTTCTTTATCATGTTGAGGAATGTGTCAATTGAGATGATGATGTGATTTTTTTCTTATTTCTATTAATTTGGTGAATAGCTTTAATTGATTTTCTTATGTTGAACCATTGTTGCATGAATGGGATAAATTCCACTTGACCATGTTGTATAATTCTTTTAATATGCTGCTTGATTCAATTTGCTAGTATTTTGTTGAAGATTTTTGCATCTATATTCATTAGAGATATTGGTCTGTAATTTTCTTTTCCTGTGGTATATTTATCTGGCTTTGGTATTAGTCTGATATTGGCCTCATATAGTGATTTGGGAAGTGTTCCCTCCTCAATTGTTTGGAAGAATTTGAGCAGTATTGGTGTATTTCTTCTTGGACTATTTGGTAATTTTTACAGAGCACTTTATTGTAAGAAGCCTTTCCTGGGAAGCGGATGTAACTCAAGCAGTTGGGCCCCTACCTACCACATGGGAAGCCCCAGGTTTGGTTCCTGGTGCCTCCTAAAGAAGACGAGCAAGAGAGCTGACACGACAGGCCAGCAGGCAAGCTGATACAACAAGATGATGCAGCGAGATGATGCAGCGAGTAAACACAATGAGGAAACACAATGAGAGACACAACAAGCAGGGAGTGGATGTGGCTCAAGTGATTGGGTGCCTACCTTCTCCATGGGAAGTCTTGAGTTCGGTTCCTGGTGCCTCCTAAAAAGAAGACGAGCACACAAAAAACAGATACAGAGAGCAATCGGTGAGTGCAAACAACGAGGGTGGGGGTGGGGGAAGAAATAAATAAATAAAATAAATCTTAAAAAAAAAAAAAAAGTGAATATTCTCGCTGACCTGATTTTTTGATAATCAGGGTAGGCTAAACATTCACTATATTAGAAACCATGCATGTGTCCCCAGACCTAGTTTTTCTCCCTAGTCTGGTTTTTAGAATGCTGGTGATAAACTAAGCCTGATTTATTATATGACCATCCGGTAGGGGAAAAGATTGTAACTTTGGGTATCTTTGGTCAACCTTAAGAGATATAGCAGGAGGACAGATGTGGCTCAGGTGGTTGGGCATCCGTCTCCCATATGGAGGGACCTGGGTAAAAATTTAAAAAAGAAAAATATAGAAAGCGCATGGGGCACCAGGCCCCATCCGCAGGTGCGCCGTCATGCCCCCCGAGCCACGCAGCAAGATGATGATGTAACAGGAGAGTGACACAAGGGAGAGCCAAGACGAGATGCACCGAAAAACTAGGAACTAAGGTGGAACAGGTGGTAGGATGCTTCTCTCCCACATCGGAGATTCCAAGGATCAAATCCCAGTGAAGACCGGAAGAGAAGGATGAGAAGAGAGGGCAGGAAAACAGATACAGAGAGTTGCCCAGTGAATGGACATAGAAACAGCAAAAACGGGGGGGTGGGGGGTGCAGTGTGATGTAGCAGTTTGGCAGTTTGATGTAATTATGAATTCCAAAAATAGATATTGGATGATGCTTGTAAACTGGTCTGTTAATCTGGGCATGATTAAGTTATGATTAAGGTGTTGACTGGGCCCAGTAGAGTGTTGAGCCCCACCCCTTGGTGGGTGGGGGAATCAAATATAAAAGGCATGGCAAGGGACAGATGAGCAGTTCTGATGTTGGACTTTTGATGCTGGAGCCCTGGCAGGCAAGCAGATGGAGGAGCTTGGTTGTGAGGAAGGAGAGAAGGCCCCAGGATAGAGACGAGCCATTCACCTGACAGTTCACAGCTGGCTCTGTGGAGAGAGGCAGAGCCTAGAGAGCCTCAAAGTCTACAGCTGACCTTGTGGAGGAAACAGAGGAGCTGAGCCAGAAGAGAAACGCAGCCCTGGGAAGAGAGGAACCCAAGAAGCCTGAACCCTGGCAAACATCGGCAGCTGCCTTGCTCCAACACAGACTTCGGTGAGGGAAGAAACTTAAGCTTTATGGCCCAGTAACTGTAAGCTTCTACTCCAAATAAATACCCTTTATAAAAACCAACCAATTTCTGGTATTTTGCATCAGCACCTCTTTGGCTGACTAATACAGGGGGTGTAAAAATGGATAAAAGTAAATAAATAATAAATCCTTAAAAAAATGTATAGGGGAGGAAGATACAGAGTACAGTTAGTAGTAATACCTTGACGATGCTCTTTCATGATTTGTTAACAAATGTTTCACAACAATGCAGGGTGTTTGGGAGGGTGATGTGTGGGAACCCTGTATGATGTTATGCATGTTTGTTTTGTAAGATCACGATGTTTACTGAACACTTAAAGTTTATGTATGTTCATGCATGAATGATATACTTCAATAAAGTGTTTAAAAAAAAATAAAGAAGCCTCTCCTCCTCAGGCTCTGACATTTCACACTAGCCACTTCCCTGCACCTGCTGGGACACCCTCCTCACCATTCTCAGGATGTGAGAGTGCCCCACTCCCCTTCCATAGACATTGACTTGCTCTGCCTCACCTAATGGCTTTAGGAGTGAAGGAAGGGGAAAGAGAAGAGCAAGAGGAAGAGTTTGATTACACTTTGAAATTGAAATGACAAAGCTGAGCTGCTATACCAATAGGCCCAATTCTTTTAATCATTATAAGTATATAAAATACCAAATATGTACAAACATCTTAACACAAAAAATAGTAATGCTTTGAGTTTGCTTCTTTTAAACATTTACATGCTTATTTCTAAATCTTACTGGTTTTGAAATAAACTTATCCATTGAGGATACTGTCTTAGTTTCCTGGCTGCTACAACAAATACCACACGATGGGTTGGCTTAAACGACAAGAATTTATTGGCTCATGGTTTTGGAGGCTAGCAGGCTTGCTTCTGCTCGGGGTTCATAGTGTTCCAGCTCTCCAGAAATCCTTGGATTCCTTGGTTTTCTCATCATATGATGATGTCTTCACCTTTCTTTTTTAGTTCCTTTGACTTACAGCTTCTGGCTCCTCCCCATGGCTTTCTCTTTTTTTAAGTTTTACCATAATAGGATTAAGACCCACCTTCATTCAGCTGGGCCACACCATAACTAAAAATAAAAGATCTTACTTACAATGGGTTCACAACCAAAGGCATGGGATTAAGATTAAGAACATGAAAGAAAGCTAAAAACTGTAACATGGCACTGTATATGGCAGTAAAACCTCATGTAAAATGCGAATATGGGTGATATTGCATATATAAGACTGTTTTTTACAAAATATAAATACAAATATACTAGAGAGAAGGAAAAAGAATAGTAGCTATGTATGGCAGGGGAAGCATAGAGAGATTGAGAGGTGATGAGTTTTGTTTGTTTGTTTTTTGTTTATTATTGGAATAATGAAAGTGCTCTAAGAATGATTGAAGTAATGATGCACAAATACGTTATTCTACCCAATACCTTTGACTGTACACTTTGGATGGATTTGTGCTTTATTTGTATGTACCAATAAAATTGATTTTTTAAAACAATAAATATGTAAAAATAAAAATAATCTATAGTTATTTTGCTTAGATATTTCACTATATCTGCCTTAAGCATTACAACATTATCAATTAAAATATCTTGATGGTGTCCCTGTTAACTTTTAGCACCTCAAATATTTAGATTTTTAAGTTGTTATTTAGGTTTACACTTTAAATATCAAAATCATGAATCAATACATATATACAGCAATGACATATATGCTCAATTGAAAAACTATGTAATATTCACACACACACACAATATACATATTCCCTGAATAGGATTCTAAATAATTTATCCTATTAAATTTACTTGAGTTTGTAGTATATGTTAGTGGTCAAAAATTATGTTCTTCTGGAAGCAGATGTGGTTCAAGCGATCGAGCTCCCACCTACCACATGGGAGGTCCCAGGTTCTATTCCTGCTGCCTCCTGGAGAAGACTAGCAAGACAGCGAGCTGGCATGACGGGAGGTGTGGCCAGCTGACTCAACAAGATTACGCAACAAGGAGACACAAAGAGGAAAGATATTGAGAGATCCAACAAAGCAGGTGGCTTAAGCGATTGGGGGTCCCGGGTTCAGTTCCCACTGCCTCATAAAGAGAAGCCGAGCACATAGTGAATGGACACAGAGAGCAGACAGCGAGCGCAAACAATGGGGCGGGAGTCGGAGGGGGGCACGCAGCAATAAATAAATAAAATAAATCTTAAAAAAAAATAGTATTGCCCACAAGAAAATCTTGTACTGGTACAATAAATTTTATAAAAAATGCAAAAATACAAAAATTATGTTCTACGTGCATTGCATGCTTTTCTGCAACAAACCGAATTAACAAATATATTAAAAATAAAAAAAGTTTTAAGAGCATGTTTTTTTCTGGGTTACATAATTCAACCTACCACAGGTACTGTTATATTACCTCACATAAATTTTGGAGTTGTTTTCTCATGTAATTTCTGAGGTTGCCTCACAGCCTTATTCTCAGTTGCAGATCTCCCAGAGGATTGTTCTTCTGGTGGGATTCTTGCTGGAGACTATGACAGGATGCAGAAATCAGTGCATGCTGGGGCTACAGGGGGCTGTGCACATCTCTTGCCAACTCCACATTCTGGGTCTCCCGCTAGAAGTTTGAAATTGGCCATTGTGAGTTATTTACATGATAGAAATCTGCAAAATCAAGACTGTTTTGGAAAAGAACCTTTACCAGCACACCACTGTGACGAATCCTCTTTATAGGTGCTGGTGGAAAATGGTGGAATAGGAAGCTCTGATCAGTACCTCCACCAAAACAACTAATGAACTGGCAAAAACTATTTGAATCAACTATTTTGGAACTCTGGAGTCTAGGCGAACATTGTACAGCTTCCAGGGAAGAGCAGGAGGAAGAGGCTGGTAAATTGGGTGAATTTCTCCCTCTTTGCAGCAGTTACCAATCTTCATCCTCCAGCTGCATGGCAGGCAGCAGTGGGGACTGCAGCCTGGGCTCCTGGTACAGCTTGGTAGTGACAGGGTGGGCCATAAGGACCCAGTATTTCAAAATCTGGAGTTGTATGATCTGATTGCTGATCACTGCTTTTGGGGGTAGCTATAGTTCCAACACCCCTCTAAGGGGGTGCCAAGGTGGCTTTTGTTTCAGACCCCCTCAGGGAATAGTGGCAGAGGATTCTTAAAGAGGCAGTACCTATTTTTTTTCTCCTCTTGACACTTTTAATTCCCTGTTTGGAAGAAAAATACTTTAGAAAAGTCAAAAATTGACAGATCCAGCCCGTTAACAACAAAAAACTTGCAACTAGATTTCCAGAATTACAACAACATAATATTCAGAATGTCCAGTTCTCAACAAGTAATTACAAAACACACAAAGAAACAAGAAAATATGGTCCATTAATAGGAAAAAAAGGATTTGCCAGAAACCATCCCTGAGGAAGCTCATACATAGGAACTATTAGTCAAAGATCTTAAATCAATCATCTTAAATATGATCAATGAACTAAAGGAATCCATTTACAAAGAACTAAAGGAAATTAGAAAAATGTCATCTGAACAAAATAAAGAGATGAAAATTACAAAAAGGAACCAAACAGAAATTTTGGAGCTGCAAAGTACAGTAATTAAAAGAAAAAATTCATTAGATGAATTCAATAGCAGATTTGAACAGGCAGAAGAAGATATCAACGAACTTGAAGATAAGAAATAGAAATTATCCAAGTGAAGGAGAAGGAAAAGAATAATGGGGAAAAAAAAAAAATGAACAGAGCCTGAGGGACGCCATCAAGTATACCAACATACACATCATCAGAGTCCCAGAAGGACAAGAGAGAGAGAAAGAAGCAGAAAAAGTATTTGAAGAAATAATGGCCCACAATTCCCCAAACCTGATGAAAGACATGAATATAAATATCCAGGAAGCTTAATGAATTTCAAGCAGGCTAGACCTAAAAGATCTATACTAAGACAGATTATAGTAAAATTGTCAAAACCAATTACAAAGAGAGGATTTTGAAAGCAGAAGTGATTTGTCACATTCAAGGGATCCCCAATAAAGTTAATAGCAGGTTTCTCACCAGAAACCATGATGGCATGTTTAAAGTCTTCAGGGGAAAAAAAACCCTGTCAACCAAGAATTCTATATCTGGCAAAATTATCTTTCAAAACTGAAGAAGAAATTAAGACATTTACAGATAAAATAAAGCTGATAGAGTTCCTTATCAGAAGATCTGCCTGACAAGAAATGGAGTTTCTTTGGGCTGAAATAAAAGGACACTAGACAGTAACTCAAAGCCATAAGAAATGAAGAACATTGGTAAAGGTAACTACATAGGTAAATATAAAATCCCCTATTATTGTACTTTTGGTTTGTAACCGCTTCATTTGACCTAGGCATATGTGTAAAATAACATTGTAAATCTATGTTAATAGGCAGACAATTTATAAACATGTAATCTGAAATAATAACAATGTAATGGGAGACAGATGGAGGCAAATAGGAGTAGAGAGTTATATAGGAATGGACATTTTGTATACTATTGAAATTAGGTTGGTACTAGTTGAACTAGGTTGTTATTAGTTTAACATGTTCATTGTATTTTTAATGGTAACCACTAAGAAAATAACTAAAAAATATAGGCAAAAAGAAAGAAGGGAATCAAAATGGTGCACTATGAAAATGTAACCAATTTTTTTTTTTTTAAAAGGCAGTAATGGAGTATTTGAGGAACAAAAACATGCAAGACATACAGATAACAATAGTTAAATGGCAGAAGTAAATTCTCAGTTACTACCTTAAATGTTAATGGATTAAACACCCCTATTAAAGGCAAATATTTATATAAAATATAAATATAGGGAAGCGGCTGTGGCTCAATCAGTAGGGCTCCCGTTTACCATATGGGAGGCCCCGGGTTCGGTTCCTGGGGCCTCCTGGTGAAGGCAAGCCCACCCGCACGGCGTGGTTAGCTGACCCAGCGAGCACAAGCAGCAAGCGGGGGATAAATGAATAAATAAATAAAATCTTAAAAATATATATATATAAATATAAATCAATTTATAAAGATGAAATTGAATGAGTGGTTATATAGGCTAGGGAAAGATTGCTAAGGGGTGTGGAGCTTTTCTTTTTGGAATAATGAAATTGTTCTAAAATTTTTTGTGGTGAATGCACAACATTGTGATTATACCAAAAGCCACTGATTTATATACTTTAGATAGATCATATGGTATGTGAATATATCTCAATAAAACTGCTTAATAAATAAATAATTGTGCAAGAACATCCAGAAATAGCAGCTATGTACAGCAGGGAAGCATAGAGAGATTGAGAGGTGAAGAATTTTCTTGTTTGTTTTTTGTTTATTATTATTATTGAAATAATGAAGATGCTCTACTAATGATTGAAGTGATGAATGCACAACTATGTGATTATACCAAATAACATTGTACACTTTGGATGGATTGTATGCTTTACTAATATATATTAATAAAGCTGATTCATTTTTTTAAAAAAGGCAGATATTGGCAGATTGGATGAAAAGGCATGATCCAGCTCTGTGTTGTCTACAAGAGACTTACTTTAGGTACAAAGACAGAAAGAAATTAAAAGTAAAGCAATGGAAAAAGATATTACATGGAAACAATAATCAAAAGAGAGTCAGAGTGGCTATATTATTTTTCAGACAAAATAGACTTTAAGTCAAAAAATAATATGAGACAAAGAAGGATATTATATATTGATAAAAGATTCAACCCAGCAAGAAGGGATAATGATTATAAACATATATGCACCTCACATCAGAGCCCCAAAATATATAATACAAACACTGACAAAATTGAAAGGAGAAACAGATAGTTCCACAATAATCATTTGAGACTTTGATACACCACTTTCAATAATTGATAGAAGGGGAGCGGATGTGGCTCAAGATAGTTGGGTGCCTGCCTCCACATGGGAGGTCCTGGGTTCAGTTTCCAGTGCCTCCTAAAGACCAGCAGATGCCTCCTAAAGAAGATGAGCAGATACTGTAATGAGCAGATGCCACAACTGCTGCAATGAGCAGTTGCCACAAAGAGCCGATGCTGCAGCTAGCAGACACCGCAGTCAGCAGACACTGCAGCCAGCGGGGATCAGATGTGGCTCAGGTGGTTGAGCACATGCTTCCCACATGGGAGGCCCCAGGTTCAGTCCCCAGTGCCTCCTGGAGAAGACGAGCAGACACAGCGAGCTGATGTGACAAGCAGACAGACAAGGGAGTCATCTCGGGGAGGGGGGATTTTAAAAACAAACAAATTAATTAATTAATTAATTAAATCCTTTGTTTTTTTTTTTTTTTTTACCGGGAGGTACCGGGGATCGAACCCCGGTCTCTCCATATGGTAGATGGACGCCGAACCTTTGAGCCACGTCCATTTCCTATGAATCCTTTGTTTTTTACTATATTTTGTACATTTAAAAATTGAAAATATAAACAATTAAAAATTAAAAAGTAAACACAAATGAATAAATATATACATTTCTCAATTAAATGTAATGGATACATATAAATTTTTTTTTGAAATAAGCAATATGTTACACAATATATTTGGTTTATAGTAACACATTCATACAGTATTTGTCCTTTTGTGTCTGGCTTACTTCGCTCAACATAATATCCTCCAGGTTCATCCATGTTGCCATATGCTTTACGACTTCATTTCTTCTTATAGCTGCATAATATTCCGTCGTGTTGAGTAGACCACAGTTTGTTTATCCATTCTTCTGTTGATGGACACCTGGATTGTTTCCAGCTTTTGGCAATGGTGAATAATGTTGCTAAGAACATCGGTGTGCAGATGTCTGTTCGTGTCACTGCTCTCAGTTCTTCTGTGTATATACTCAGTAGTGGTATTGCAGGGTCACGTGGCAAGTCTATATCAACTTCTTTAGGAACTGCCAAATGGTCCTCCATAGTGGTTGTACCATTCTGCATTCCCAACAACAGTGAAGAAGTGTTCCTATCTCTCCACATCCTCTCCAACACTTGTAGTTCTGTCTTTTTAATAGTGGCCATTCTGATAGGTGTGAAATGCTATCTCATTGTAGTTTTGATTTGCATTTCCCTAATCATGAGTGATGTTGAGCATTTCTTCATGTGATTTTTTTGCCATTTGTATTTCTTCTCTGGAGAAATGTCTATTCAAATCTTTTGCCCATTTTTTAATTGGGTCATTTGTCTTTTTATTGTTGAGTAGTAACATCTCTTTATAGATCCTGGATATTAAACCCTTATCAGATATGTGATTTCCAAAATTTTTTCCCATTGAGTTGACTGCATTTTCACCCTTTTGACAAAGTCCTGTGAGGTGCCAAAGTGTTTAATTTTGAGGAGGTCCCATTTGTCTATTTTTTCTTTTGTTGCATGTGCTTTAGGTATAAGGTCCAAGAAACCACCACCTACTACAAGTCTTGAAGATGTTTCCTTCCATTTTCTTCTAGTAGTTTTATGGTCCTGGCTTTTATATTTAGATCTTTGATCCATTTTGAGTTGCTTCTTGTATAGGGGGAGAGATAGGGGTCCTCTTTCATTCTTTTGCTTATAGATATCCAGTTCTCCCAACACCATTTGTTGAAGAGACTGTTTTTTCCCACAGACTTGGTGGGTTTGTCAAAAACCAGTTGACTGTAGAGGTGAGGATTTATTTCTGGGTTCTCAATTCTATTCCACTGATTGATGTGTCTATCTTTATGCTAGTACCATGCTGTTTTGACTACTGTAGCTTTGTAATATTTTTCAAGGTCAGGCAGTGAAATTCCTCACACGTCACTCTTCTTTTTTAGAATGCTTTTGGCTCTTCAGGTGCACTTACCCTTCCAGATGAATTTGGTAATTGCCTTCTCTAATTCTGTAAAATCAGCTGTTGGGATTTTGATTGGTATTGCATTGAATCTATGAATCAGTTTGGGTAAGATTGACATCTTCATGATATTTATTCTTCCAATCCATGAACACAGAATGTCTTTCCTTTTGTTTAGGTCTTTTAAAATTTCATTTAGCATTGTTTTGTAGTTTTCTGCATTTAGGTCCTGTACTTCTTTTTTTTTTTTTTTTTTTTTTGATTTTATTTATTTATTCATTTATCCCCCCCCTGCTGCTTGTGCTCACTGGGTCAGCCAACCACGCCACACGGGCGGGCCTGCCCCCACCAGGAGGCCCCGGGAACCGAACCCGGGGCCTCCCATATGGTAAACGGGAGCCCTACTGATTGAGCCACAGCCGCTTCCCGGTCCTGTACTTCTTTGGTTAAATTAACTCCTAGGTATTTGAGTCTTTTTGTTGCTGTTGAAAATGGAATTTTTTCCCTGATTTCTTCCACAGGGTTGCGTAGTAGTAGTGTACAAAAACATTACTGATTTTTGCATGTTGATCTTGTATCCTGCCCCTTTGCTGAACTCATTTATTAGTTAAGTGGCTTTGTCATGGATACTCCAGGATTTTCTAAATACAGGATCATGTTATCTGTAAACAGTGTGAGTTTTACTTCCTCTTTTCCTATTTGGATGCCTTTATTTTATTTTATTTTATTTTTGTTTCTTGTCTAATTGCCCTAGCTAGAACTTCTAGTACAATGTTGAATAACAATGGTGACAGTGGGCATCCTTGTCTTGTTCCCGATCTTAGAGGGAAAGCTTTCAACCTTTCCCCTTTGAGTTTGATGTTGGCTGTGGGTTTTTCATATAAGCCGTTTATCATATTGAGGAATTTTCCTTTTATTCCTATCTTTTGAAATGTTTTTATCAAAAAGGATGCTGGATTTTGTCGAATGCCTTTTCTGCATCTATTGAGATGATCATGTGGTTTTTTCATTCAATTTGTTAATGTGGTGTATTACATTGATTGATTTTCTTATATTGAACCAGCCTTGCATACCAGGAGTAAATCCCACTTGGTTGTGATGTGTAAGTCTTTTTTTTTTAAAGATTTTATTTATTTATTCATTTATCCCCCCCCTGCTGCCTGTGCTCGCTGGGTCAGCCAACCACGCCATGCGGGCGGGCCCGCCCCCACCAGGAGGCCCCGGGAACCGAACCCGGGGCCTCCCATATGGTAAACGGGAGCCCTACTGATTGAGCCACAGCCGCTTCCCTGTGTAAGTCTTTTGATATGCTGTTGGATTCGATTTGCAAGTATTTTGTTGAGAATTTTTTATTTTTTTATTTTTTTTATTTTTTTAAAGATTTTATTTATTTATTCATTTATTCCCCCCTTGCTGCTTGTGCTCGCTGGGTCAGCTAACCATGACATGCGGGCGGGCTTGCCTTCACCAGGAGGCCCCGGGAACCGAACCCGGGGCCTCCCATATGGTAAACGGGAGCCCTACTGATTGAGCCACAGCCGCTTCCCATTTGTTGAGAATTTTTGCATCTATGTTCATTAGAGAGATTGGTCTGTAATTTTCTTTTCTTGTGGAATCTTTATCTGGCTTTGGTATTAGGGTGATGTTGGCTTCATAAAATGTGTGGGTAATTTTCCCTCCTCTTCAATTTTTTGGAAGAGTTTAGTCACAATCGGTGTAAAAAATGTAAAAAAATAATTGATAGAATATCTAAGCGAAAAATCCATAAAGAAATGCAAGACTTGAACAACACTATTAACCAATTGGACTTATGGACATCTATAGAACACTCCACACATCAACAGCAGAATACACATTCTTCTCAAGTGCACATGGAATATCATCCAGGATAGACTATATCTTAGGCCACAAATCAAACCTTTATAAGTTAAAAAATATTGAAATCACACAAAGCGACTTCCCCGGCCACAGTGCAAAATCAATAACAGAAGGAAAACTGGAAAATTTATAAATATGTGAAACTTAAACAGCACACTATTAAATAACTAATGGGTCAAAGAAGAAGTCACAAGGGAAATTAAGAACTATCCTGAAAAGAACAAAAGCAAAAACAAAAACAAACAAAATAATTGCTCTTATCAGTGACTTCATAACTCAAAAGGGACTGTTCACACAGCCAGAGACCTTTCTCACTTCTACTCATGGAAATCTTCAACCCTTGCATCATCTAATTGGTTTCTGTATTTCTTTCTTTTTCTTTTTTCTTTTTTTTTTTTTTTTTTTGGCTTTTAAGATATGTACCCCCAACTCTAAAAATTTTTAGATTTGATGGATTCCTTCATTCTTTCCTCTTCCTAGGATCACACAAGTCTTATAACTGTGGAAATAAAATCTGAGTCTAGACTCTCTATCATTCTGTATCTCCGCCCCCCAACCCAGTAAACACCCAGCCCTGGCTCTTCACGCTATAGACTTTCATCAGTTCTTTTTCCCTTTTGCAGACAGGTCTCCTGGCCTCACAGTCTGGGGCGCAGGCATCCCACCCCCCTGCATCTGCTGGTCTGCCCAGGCCGAGCTGGCTAAGGAAGTGCAGCCAGGCTCCTTGACACCTGGCACCAGCATGTGGACAAAGAGCTCATGCTGTCATGCTGAGGCTTGTGATTCAGGCTGTAAACCTGCACGCCAAATTGTTAAATCTAGATTCAGGTGGACAGCTAAACAGGACCAAGGCTGCCCTGCGTATGGGTTTTGGCAGACAGAGCAGTTTTCCCATCTGTGGGAGCCTCGGTGTGGCCTCTCCTGCCAGGAGGCAATGCTGGTATAATTTATTGGGCTATTACTGTTGAAAGGAACAGTCCTTCAGGCCATTCAGTCCAAAAATGTTTCTTTATTGAGCATTCTTGTTGTTCTCAGCCTTGTGCTATGTGGCAGGGTGTGGTGTGGTGTGGTGTGTGTGCCTGTGTATGTGTATTGAGAGGATGGGCACCAAAAGACAAGGCGCAGTCCCTCTTCTCCTGTAGCTTACTGTCAAGCAACAATAGAGAGCAGAGTATGTTAAATGTCAAGCAAGTAGTAGAAACAGCAAGTGCTAACGAATTTCAAAGGAAGAAGACATTCCCATGGTGGCCTTGAATTTCACAAGGGCTTTTTGTTGTTGTTGTTTTTTTAAGAGGTACTGGGGATTGAACCCAGGATCTCGTACATGGGAAGCAGATGCTCAACCACTGAGTTACATCCGCTCCACAATGAGAGTTGTTTTTTGTTTGTTTTAGAAGTACCGGGGATCAGACCCAGGGCCTTGTACAAGCAGGAGCTCAGACTCTTGAGCTACAGCCGCTCTCTGAATTTCACAAGGTTTTGAAGGTTGAATGGGGTTTAGTTAGGGAAGAGTAAGACCAGGACACCTCACCTGGAGGAAAAGATACACAGATGGATATGGAAGGGCACAGGCTCGTCCAGGGAATGGCCAGTCAGATATCTGGAGCCTCTCGGGAGAGGGCCTGGAGAGGGTCTCCTAGTAGATGAGCTCAAGATGTGGGCAGAGACCAATGGGAGAGAACCTCGAATGACAGGCGAAGGAATGTCAGAAAAAGGAGAGCTTGTTGAAAGTTATTTTTTAACGTACCGGGGGCCGGGGATTAAACCTGGGACCTCATATGTGGGAAGTCGATGCTCAACCACTGAGCCACATTGGCTTCTCTGAATTGGTTTTTTTGTTTGTTTTGCTTGTTGTTTGTTTTTGTTTTTTCAGGAGGCACCGGGAACCAAACCTGGGACCACCTATGTGGGAGGCGAGAGCTCAATGGCTTGAGCCATATCTGCTTGCTCTTTGAACGTTTTTGAGGAGAGGAGTGGCATGATCTGGTCTGTGTTGTATGAAGGCAGAGTGAAGACTCCTCTCACTGCTGGAGGTGTTTTCTCGAAGAGCCTTAGCTATGTGGTGACGAGACCAGCCAAGGGGTCATGAGTGGACCAAGAAGGTTGGGTATGTCTCCAAGAGCATCTCTTCTGTGCTCTTGGGGCTGTTCCTATTGCCCAGTCACCATCTTCAGTATGTAATTAATGTAATTCCTAATAATAATAGTAGCAGTAACAGCAACAACAACAATAATTGCAGGTAAAACATATCAAGTAATTCCTATGTGCTAAGCACTCTACATATATGATTTTGTAAAGTACCTACATCAACACTATGAAATAGATGCTATTCTTATCTCCATTTTACAGATGAGGAAAGTAAAACACAGAGAAGTGAAGGGATTTGCCCAAAGTCACACAGCCAGCAAGTGGCAGAGGGAAGATAAGACCCCAGCAGTGACTCCAGAGCCTGACCTCTGACCCCCTACTCTGGACCCCTTTCTGAGGTAGTGCGTCCTCTATAGAGCAGTCTCCAGTGTTACCTGGGCTCGATGGCAAGGGGCAGGTAGGCTGGATGTTAGCTTAAGTAGGTGGTTTAGTGAATGCTTGAAGGACCATGACCAGAGAGTGCTGGTGGATGAATCCAGACAGCTATAGAGGGTGGTTTCTAGTGCATGTCACAGGCTCTGACCACTGTCCCTTCAGTTCAGTGAGCTTAATGACAACATGGATGAAATGCCAACTAGGAACTCACAGGACATATTTGGTCCCTAGAAAAAAAATTTTTTTTTTTTGCTCACATGCTGTTAAAAAAAAAAAAAAAAATAGAAGACATAATGTTGAATGAAATAAACCAGACACAGAAGTACAAATATTGTATCATCTCACTGCTTTGAAAAAATTAGATTAAGCAAATTCATTTTGTCAGAATCTAGAATATAGGTTACTAGGGGATGGGGTGGGGATAGGGAATGGAAATTACAGGGTTCCTATGTGGAATGATGGAAATGTTTTGGTGATGGGTGGGGGTGATGGTAACACAACATTATGAATGCAATTAACAGCTCTGAAATGTAGAAGTGAATATGACCAAAAGAGGGAAATATTAGGTCATATATATGGTAACAGAATAAAAATATTTTTTAAAAACTCCATGGAACTACAGTACACAGTGAATCCTAAATTAAACCGTGGGCTTTAATTAATAGTCCACGTAAAAATGAGCTCTCATCAATTGTAGCAGATGTTCCCCACTAGTGCGAGGTGTTAGTGGTGGGGTGGGGTGTGGGAATCCTGGACCTTATGCATGACTTTATTCGGACAACTTCCCGAATAAAGAAAAAAAAATTTTTTTTAATTGAGTCAGTGTTTAAAAAATCAGGTGACTTTACATTAAAAAAAATTTGTAACTCCAGGTTCTTTTGCAGAAGTTGGAGATCTGACAACAGCGTGTTTGCATTCCGGCAGAGCAACCAGCCCCTGGAGCAGCCAGCAGCTGTCCCTGGCACTCAGAGCAGAAGCGCTGAAACCCAGCGCGGCTGATCCATTGACAGTCAGTCCACAGCTTCCATCAGTGCTTGACGTCGAGCCCCTGTCGGTAAGATGCGTCCCCAAATCCTCACAGCTGAAGTGAAAGTGGGAGGAGGGGCAAGAATCTCAACTTTTAGATCCAGGAAGGTCTCCCTACTAGACTGACGTCTAGCGAGAAGCTTAATAGAGATGAAATAGGCTTGTAACAGTGTCTATTAAACCCACTGTTAACAGGGTGGCTCTAGACCGACGGCTTAGCAGTAACAAACTCAAAGAGAAAAAAAACACTCAGGCTTTTTTTTTTTTTTTTAAGATTTTATTTATTTATTTATCCCCACCCCCCACCTGTTGTATTGCACTCACTGTCTGCTCTCTGTGTGTTCTTCGGTGTCTGCTTGTCTTCTCTTTAGGGGACACCAGGAACCGATCCTGGGACCTTCTGGAGTGGGAGAGAGGCTCAATCTCTTGCGCCACCTCAGCTACCTGGTCTGCTGTGTCTCTCATCACCTCTTCTCTGTGTCTCTTTTTGTTGTGTCATCTTGTGGCACCAGCTCTCCTGCATGGGCCAGCTCTCTGCTCGGGCCAGCTCTCTGCACAGGCCAGCTTGCCTTTCACCAGGAGGCCCCAGGAATCGAACCCTGGACCTCCTATATGGTAGATGGGAGCCCAATCACTTGAGCCATATCCACTTCCCTGTCTTTTTATTTTTAGGAGGTAATGGGTATTGAACCCCAGACCTTGTACATGGGAAGCCAGGCACTCAACCACTTGAGCTATTTCCACTCCCCACCTCTGAGATTTTAATTGATGAAAATCTCAAATCAACAGTATGACATGAGTGTCAAAATCACTCTGACTGTATTAATAGGAGTATATAGTAAACGCTTGGCTTCCATGCAGAACTGGGATTAGCAGTGCACTGTGTAGCCTCCTGGAAGTGTGTTCATTTCACAGGAAAGTGACTCCAGGAGTACAGATTTTGGCACGGCATAAGGAAGAGTTTTCTAACAGTCAGAGCTGCCCAGTGACAGAATAGCTGCCCCAGGAGTGGTGAGTTTCCTGGAAACTGAAGTGTTCAAGCTTGCACAGGATAATCACTTGGTAAAAAATGGAGTAGTGAATGGACCTTCAGAGGACAACTGGTCTCAAAGAACGACAGGCCTGAATTCCCCCACCCCATCCCATGATTCCACATGCTAGAAGTTTCCATGGAGAAAGGGAACTGAATATTAACTTCTTCATGCCATTTCATGTGTGAAAACTGCACATCCAGCCTTATTTTAGAAGTGACGCCTCCCTAGAGAAAGTGCTGGTTAATTGAAAGAATATAGCAATGTCTCTAAAATCCGAGCCTCCCTGCCATGGCCTCATGAATTGAGGGTCCACAGTGCCAGCTCAGATGTGGGTTGGGCTGAAGTTGGATCTTGCTCCACCTCCTCAGCCGTGGCATGGCCAAACTTGCAGTGGGGACATGGCACACATTTAGGAGAACCCTTGGCTTTGAGGAATTAAGTGACAGCCACTACATACAAACAGCTTGCCAGTTACAGGGGGTCCCTGTGAAGTCTGCTCCCTGACAATGCTTTGTAAACACTGTGTTGGCCATGGCTACATGGTATAGAAGGCACACATCAGTACATAAGAGGAGATTTCGTGGAGTGGAAAAGAACATGGGCTCTAGAATCAGACAGTCTGGGTTCAAATCTTGATTCCAAGAATTGTGTGATCTAAAGCATTTTGCTTAATCTCTTTGAGGCTCTGGTTTCTCATCTTTAAAATGAGGATAGTCATACCTACATATAAGATAATATATGTCTAGTGTTTGCAACTTAGTAGGAGATCAACAGAAAAAACCCAAGACCTATTTTTCTTTATTTTTTTTTTTTACAAATATATCTTAATTTATTTTTATTGTATTAACATATATAACATTTGCCATTTTAAACATTTTAAGTGTACAATTCCGTGGCATTAGCTACATTTACAACATTGTGTTACCATCACCACCCATCCATTACCAAAACTTTTTCATCCCCCTAAACAGAAACGTGGTACCTCTTAAGCAATAACCCCCCAGTCCCCCTCCCCCAGCCCCTGGTAACTTCTATTTTCCTTTCTGTCTCTATGAATTTGCCTAGTCCAGATATTTCATATATGTGGAATCATACAATGTTTATTCCTTTGTGCCTGGCTTCTTTCATTTAGCATGTTTTCAAGAGTCATCCCTGTTGTAGCATGTATCAACTTCATTCTTTTTTATGGCTGAATAATATTCCATTTTTACAAATATTTTTAAGACCAGATTTACTTTTCTTGTTTGCATTCTGTTCTGGCTTTGCCTGTGAGGCTGCTTGGAGTTCAGCTGCTTTGGTCCTTTAAAACACTCAAATCGAGGAGAAGGGTGGAGGCGTTAGAAGGTGCGAGCACCGGTCCTGGGCAGGACTGAGCCACCACTCACTGGGGAAGCACCACCATGGATTTTAGTAGGAAGCCTCTTAATCACCATCACACTCAGTGTCTCCGGTCAGGGGCTACTGGGAGGAATTCCCACCACCAGCTCCTCGCAGTGCTACCTTGAGGTCCCCCAGCATGCCAAGCACACCCCAGCCGGGGCTTTGCCCTTGCTGTGTTCTCTTCCTGAACCCCTCCTGTCTCAGCTCTTTGCATCCCTTCACCCTCTGTCCCCAAATCCTGTTTTATCGATCTTCGCTGCCCTTCATGCCACCTGATATCTGATGCATTTATTTGGTGATTCTCTCTCTCGCCCACTTGAATGTGAGCTCCATGAGAGCAGGGACCTGGTCTTAGAGCTACTTCCCCAGGGCCTAGAGCAACAAACATGTATGACTGCGTGGTGCACAGTGGCTTTCTGGATGGCTTTACTGCTTCCCAAAAAACCCTGCCCCAAACTACGCTGAATTCACCTGAGTAATGGGTCTTGGCTACGCTGCAGTTTCCCGGGAGAGAATTCTACTTTGTGGCATTAGGATGGGCCTATTTCGTGGCACACTCCTCTACCTTTTGCTTCCCGGCTGTGCATAAGGCTAAACCGTAGCAGTGAGAGAGTGAGCGCGGGAGCTGGGGGGCTTCTAGAAGAATGAGACGTTCACGTGCAGGAAGGGGAAGCAGGACAAAGCACCCCTAAGCTACTAAGGCTCACAGAAAAATCCCTGAAAATGAGGCGCACTTCCGAGTCCTGCCTTTCACTGGTGCAGGCGTCTGGCACCACAGAGCTGTTCAGGCCGTTTGTAGATGGGCTTTTGCGCTCCAGCAAGAAAAGAGTCTACTTCTGACTGTGCAGCTGAAGGTCAACCTTGAGTGTGTCTCACCTGCACACAGCCATTCCATTCTATTCATAAGATCATATTTACTCCTTTGGTCCTTAAAGGGCTGATCCTGTTGAAGTGATTATTCACCGGCAGTTCGTCTAAACCTGTATTTCAAGGCTGTGTTTGGCCTTAGCAATAAACTCGATTGGCTTGGAGGGTTTTTTGTGTTGGCATTTGTCTTTGTTGGGCAGTGGGAGTTTTTTAACTGATCATTCAAACAGTATTCTCTGATGGAAAGTGATCAGATGGCTATGATATGGCTGTGGGTATTAAATGAGGAAATGTTGGAGTTCCTATGAATATAAAATTGTTTTGCATGACATTGATTTTTTTTTTTTTTTTTAACAGATATACTTATGCATTTATTGTATTTATAAATATACAAGAAAGCTGGCATATAGGGCTGTTGGGACAAATTTGGAAAAGTGTATTTGGCAATACAGTGAGAGTTAACCGCATCAATGCTACCAAAAGATATTCCCTTTCCTATCAATTTTTAAAAATATTTGCCCTGTGGATCTGTGAATAAATGGTAAGTTCCCCTCTAGTTTCTACTTTTTGTAAAACATGCCAGAGCTAAGCTAGTTGTCAGAGGATCCAGCTTGATAATTGGTTATTTATCAATATTTCCAATGGAAAATCGATTTTAGAAAAGAGAATTCACTCTTCTGGATTTCAATGTGGAGGGTGATATATTGTTGCAATCATTTAAACAATAAAATGTGCCTGAATGAGATAAAACCTTTGTAAAAAGTAATTTTTATATTCAATCTACAAATGCTGTAACAGTATTATGATGTTTTTAATTTGATAAATAAATGACCAATTATCAGACTACAAAAGAAACGAACTTTTGTTAAAGCTTAATTCTGGTACTGAATTTCACAGAGAGGGTCATGACATTGATTTTTAAAGATTCTAACCAATAAAATAAGCAGCTCATAGGGTAGGGGAGCAAGGGCTCAAAAACAACATTAAACTTCAGTAAGATAATTAACTCAGCAGCTAGCCACATTTGGTGTTCTGCATTTTTCCTTTGTAACATGCAGCACATGCAGCATTTGTCCTTATTGTCAGAGCCTGCCTTAAGCTGACTCTGATCTTAGGGAAGAGCCAGAGGCTCCCCTTCAAAATTCCCTTTCAGGGGAGCAGCTGTAGCTCAAGTGGTTGAGCGCCTGCTTCCTACATACGAGGTCCTGGGTTTAATCCCTCGTACCTCCTGAAACAAACAAACAAACAAAAAAACCAGCTGTCATTGGGGAGTAGATGTAGCTCAGTAGTTGAGCACCTGCTTCCCATGTATGGGTTCAATCCCAGGTACCTCCTAAAAACAAAACAAAACAAAACAAACAAACAAATGAACACATTTCCTCCAGAGTATAAATATGTATTTGGTGACTTTTAGTATATTCACTGCCCATTTTTTGGGCAAAAATGGCTACAAAAATGGCTGAGGCCCAGACAGGAGGCGTCTTCTAGCGTGCGTCAAGGAAGCTCTGGCACAAGCATGCACATACCTCTTACCATCTCTGTGCTGCCTACTCTGCTCACTCGAAATGCAATGGATCCTTGCAGGGTGGGGTCTCTGAGTCAATGCCCTTCATAGCCCTAGGCTTAGAAGGTGCCTGCACAGGGTGCCCAGAATATGGTTGTTGATTTGAATGCTCATCACAGCACAGAATTTTAGAAATGATGGCACCTGATTTTATAGAGAAGGGCTTTGAAGAGGTGAAGAAATTTGCCTAAGATTCCCTAAGGCTGGCAGCCACTAATGACCACAGCTTTTGCCTTTTGTCCAGATCATTTTCCACTAGAAAAACAGAATTTTCAGAGTTGGAAGTGGCCTTGGCATTTGCAAAACATTTTCCTTCAGTTGTGTGTGTTGTGTGTACTTGGTCACAATTAATGTCTTTCTGGTTGTAGGGAAAACAAAACAAAGCAACACAGCAGAATGTCATCTATTTCATTAAAAAATTATTGTGGTGACATATACAAAACACAGAATTTCCCAGTTTATCTGCTGTCATATGTACAATTCAGTGATGTTAATTATATTCACAATATTGTGCCAACATCACCACCATTTTTACAGACATTTTTCCATCACCCCAAACAGAAACTCTGTACTTATTAAGCAACAACTCCCTCCCCCAGTTCCTGGTAACCCATCATCTGCTTTCTGTCTCTATAAATTTGCTTATGCTACGTATTTCATATAAGTGAAATAATAACGTTTCTGTCCTTTTTTATCTGGCTTATTTCGCTCAACATGATGCCTTCAAGGTTCATCCATGTTGTAGCATGCATCAGAACTGCATTCCTTTTTATGGCTGAATAATATTCCATTTTGTGTATATACCACCTTTTGTTTATCCATTCATCTGTTGATGGACACTTGGGTTGCTTCTACCTTTTGGCTATGCAAATTATGCTGCTATGAACATTGGTGTACAAATCTCTCTTATTTTATAGACGTGGAAGTTGGGGTTCAGAGACATAATTTAAGCTGGCTCACATCGCACAGTTAGGTAAGTGGCAGGCAGAGCCCGGGACCTCTTTACTCTCTCAGCCAAGCCTGGGGCAGGGGATGGGGTGACCAAGCCCAGTGTCACCCTCTCCACAACAGGAAACTGCAGAGATGGCAACCACACTACAAGACAGCCTACGATATCGGCTCTAAGAGGGCCGGGACTGGGAACACATATTAGGTGCTCAGAAAGAATTTGTTGAATAAGTGAAGCACTAAGGATATGTGGTCTATGCAGAGAATGGTTATAAAGTGACAGCATAAAAAAACAATATGTTTAAAAAGAGGCGGGGAGCAGATGTAGCTTGAGTGGTTGAGAGCCTGCTTCCCATGTACGAGGTCCCTGGTTCGATCCCTGGTACTTCCTTAAAAATAAAGGTGGTGGGGGGGATGTCTACATCTAAATGAGTCTTGTCTTCCAAAGAATTAGCCCTGCAAGGCTAGACACATTTATTTCAATATGCTGCTGCTGTTTAAACACTTTTGAAAGTTCACTTTTCGGCATTTTCCTCCTGAGTCACGGAAAACTGCGGTCTCATTACTTTATCACATCTTCTTTTTGACCTAAACACAATTTTCTCAGTCAAATCTCCCATCATAGTCATCATATTTCATTGACTCAAAAATGCTTGTTTAATGTCTTTTCCAGCCAGGATCACTGACTTCAAGATTTAGTATCCAATCATAACACATATGTGAGCAGAGAACTTTTAATGAACGCTTGGCACTGAACTTATAAGCACTTTATATAAATGGATTTATTTAATCCCCACAGCAGACTTTAGAAGGTAGATATGGAAACTAAGGTTTAGAGAGGTTAAGTGTGGCCCTGCGACTCATAGCTAGGAAGCTCTTTTCAAGGCGAGGTGGTATTTCATTGTATACATAAACCATAACTTCCAAAGCGGCCTTAATTGCAGAGCATTTAATTATGTCTATTAAAAACATACTATTGGGGAAACGGATGTGGCTCAAGAGGTTTGGTGTCCGTCTACCATATGGAGGGACCAGGGTTCGATCCCCGGGACCTCCCGGTTAAAAAAAAAACATACTATTGAACTAAAAAATAAGAATAAATAAGTTTTAAAAAATATTTTAAAGAATTCTATGATGAACATCCTTGGACGTAAACCTTTACATACATTGCTTGATCTTTTCTTCAGAAAAAATCCTAGATACAGCATTTCCAGGTCATATTTTTAAGGTTTTTAAGTGCACCATATGAAGTCCTTGTTTCCCAGCACTTGCTTTATCGTTCTTTGAATCTTTGCCAACTTGGGAGGTTAAAAAAAAAAAAGTATCTTCTTGTTGTAATTAACATTTCCAATGTTTATTAGTGAAGATAAACATTTTTTTTTCATTTGTTTTCTTCTTTTATGAATTGCCTTTCAACCATTTTTCTAATGGGATATATATCTTTTTCCTTTTGCTTTGCAAGTCTTTTCAAAAATTAAGTGGATAAACAAATTGTGGTCTATTCACACGATGGAATATTATGCAGCTGTAAGAAGAAATGAAGTCATAAAGCATATGGCAACATGGATGAATCTGGAGGACATTATGTTGAGTGAAGCAAGCCAGACACAAAAGGACAAATACTGTATGAATGCATTACTATGAACCAAATATATAGCGTAATATATTGTTTGATTCACACACACAAAAAAACAAAAAAACAAACAAAAAACAAAACAACAAAAAAAATTTACATGTATCCATTACATTTAATTGAGAAATGTATATATTTATTCATCTGTGTTTACTTTTTAGTTTTTTATTGCTTATGTTTTCAATTATTAAATGTACAAAATAAAGTTAAAAAAAAAAATTAAGGACACTAACCCTTTGTCTGTTGTTCATCCTGCCAATATTTTATCTCTTTTTGTAGTTCGTCTCTTCAATTTTTAAAATAATCCAACAAAAATTTCCAATTTTTATATAGGCAAAAATCTTGGCATCTTTTATGATTTTTGCTTTAGGTATTCTGCTTTGGAAAACCTTTAGTACTCAGCATTATAGAAATGCTTTATATATTTTTCTAGTTATTTTGTTTAAGGAATTAAAAAAATAATCTATTTTGGAACTTTCCCTTGATGATTTGGCATGTTGTGGGAAATCTAACTTCATTTTCTTAAACAGAAACCAACTATCCCAGCACTATTTGCTTGAATCATATTTTTCCACTCTAATTTTAAACGCTGTCTTTATCAAATACTTGTATATACTTGGGTAAGTTTCAAGGTTATTAATTTTATTTTGCTAAACTCTATTCTGTGCCAAACCTCACTGTTTTAATTACTGTGACTTTTTTTTTTTTTACCGGGAGGTCCCGGGGATCGAACCCAGGTCCCTCCATATGGCAGACGGACGCCCAACCATTTGAGCCACATCCACCCCCCCCATAATAGGTTTTAATACTTAATTATGCAAACATCCCCTCATATTTTTTTCTCCCCAAACACTTTCTTTTTTAAAGATTTATTTAATTTATTTATTCCCCCTCCCCCCATTGTTTGCACCCGTTGCCTGCTCTCTGTGTCCATTCACTGTGTACTCTCTGTGTCTGCTCATCTTCTCTTTAGGAGGCACTGGGAACCAAACCTGGGATCTCCCATGTGGGAGAGAGGTGCTCAACCACTCAAGCCACCTCAGCTTCTTGCTTTGTTTTGTCTCTCACTGTCTTCCCTCTTTTTTTTTTTTTTTTTTTACCTGGAGGTCCCGGGGATCGAACCCAGGTCCCTCCATATGGAAGACGGACGCCCAACCAGTTGAGCCACATCCGAGCCCCTGTCTTCCCTCTTTGTGTCTCCTTGTTGCATCATCTTGTTGCATCAGCTCACTTCGCCTGCCTGTCACGCCAGCTTGCTGTCTTGCTCATCTTCTCCAGGAGGCACCAGAAACTGAACCCAGGACCTCCCACGTGGCAAGCGGGAGCTCAATCACTCGAGCCACATCTGCTTCCCCTGCAACACTTTGACTCAACCAAAATCTCCTTGGGATCTTAATGGGACCTGCACTCCATTTATAAATTACTTTGAGAAGAACTGACATCTTTATAATATTTTATTTTCCCATCAAGGGATGTGACATGTCTATCATTTATTTATTTTCTTTTATGTACTTTGGTAAAATTTTGCTTTTTCCTTCAAATAGATATTACATACTTTTTGTTAAGTTTATTCCTGGTTTATCTCTCTCTCATTATAATAATATACTAATATGTATATATAATATATATTATTGCTACTTGAGTTTTCCTCATTTTATTTTCAAACTGATTACTGATAATGAATATTAGTTTAGTCATTCAACAAATACTTACCGTCTACTGTGTTCAGGCCCTGTGCTGGTCACCAAGTCTGCATTAGTAGACAAACAAGCACAGTCTGTAGAAGATATTACTAGATTCTAAAATATTGAACATCCTCACATTTCTGGGACGGGCCCTGCTTAGGAATGGAATATTCTTTCAATATTCTGTTTTGGTGGATTAGATTTGCTAGTATTCTATTTAGGATGTTTATACATTCCATATAAATATCCTAAATGAGACTGAGACTAGCCTGGTCGGCTCTTGTTCTCTGTGTGTGCGTGCGTGTGTGCACATATGCCCTATGTGTCTGGTTTTGTAAAATAAATAGGAAAACTTGGGTTATTTCTATAGTTTATATAACATTGGAATTAAGCATTTCATTCTCATACCTTAAAAATAACTTTAAATTACAAAGCTCAAACCAGAAAACTTAAAACTGTGAAAAGGCCCCAGGTTTCCTGAATCTCAGATCTTTGGAAGAATTTATGGAAATGGATTAGAGTGAGTGATCTATACAACAAGTCCGGCAACGAAAGATGTCATTCTTGTTTCGGTCCTGTCCCCTCAAGAAGCAACAACGGCCTCGTACATTCACTTCTTGAAAGGACTTGCTTCTATTTCCACTGAGGACCCTGAGTGTACTCCAGTCCTAAAGCTCTTCAGCACCCTTGGTGAGTGTGGGTGAGTGACTGGCTTTGTACAAAGTGAGTAGAAAACGCCAAAGATTCTAAACCTGGCGCAAAAAAGCAGCACCATTGTGTTCCTTTCTCATAGAACCTTCCCAGGCACTGCAGACATCAGACAGAAATATGAGACCAAGATCTCCCAGTTCTTACCGCCATCCTCTGCATGTCTGAATATGTACAACCATCAGGCCAGATCCATCCCTGCTGCAGAGTATCAGAGTCAAGGCCAACCTGTGAGCACAAAGCCCTGGTTCTGTGATCTAATATAATTTCCCTCATAATGTTTTTATTTATATCCCTGAATGTGTCTTCAAATTTTAAATTTAAGCACCATTCCCCTTACCTAAGAACCTCAGAAGCACATGGGGTTCTGAAATCTGTACTTTCAAAAATAGCTTTTGTGTTCATTTTCTACTGCTGTGGAACAAATTACCACAAACTTAGTAGCTTTAAAACCACACCCATTTCTTATCTCACAGCAGCTTATTACCTCTCAGTAGCTTATCGCTTATCTCTTATTTATTATCTGCTAGGAGCTTCAAACAAACCCACTCATCATCTCCCAGACCTGCCGGTCAGAAGGCCTTTGCCAGCTCAACTGGGTGCTCCCCTTAGGTCTCACGATGCTGAAATTGCGGTGTCAGCAGGGCTGTGCTCCTTACTGGAGGTTCTGGGAAAAAATCTGACGAGCTCATGCAGACTGGTGGTCAAGTTCACTTCCTTGCCCTTGTAGGGATGAGATTCCCCTTTCCTGGCTGCTTATACAGACTCCTGTACTCCTCACTGCAATGCCCCCTATAGTGTCAAAACCAGAGGCAGCACGATGTGTCCTCACGCTTTGGATCTCTCTGACCTCCCCTTTGGCCTCATGTCTCCTGTCGCTAGCCAGAGAAAACTCTCTGCTTTTAAAGGCTCATGGGATCAGACTGGGCTCACCCAGATACTCCATCTCCTCATTCTGAGGTCTGTTGCCCTAATTATTTCTGCAGTGTCCCTTATGCTATACAACATAACATATTCACGTGCCCCAGGGACTGGGGCATGGGCAACTCTGGAAACCATTCTGCTCACCAGAGCTTGTATGTCTTTATTTTCTATATGGGGTATTTTAGGACCATCTTTTCTCTTGAAGAAGAAATGGAAGATAGTTCCATCCTTTTGGGAAAAATAAACTTCCAGTCCCCAGCATGCCCCAGGCTCATATAGACATCTTGTTTTCAGCTTATGATCATAAAGTTTTTTGATTCTGGCATCAAACCCAACAAAATTCATTTGGTGGATTTAAGATTTGAGACAGCCAGATTTTTTTTTTTTTTTTTACTGGGAGGTACTGCGGATCGAACCCCGGTCTCTCCATATGGTAGACAGACGCCAAACCTCTTGAGCCACATCTGTTTTCCGAGACAACCAGATATTGACACAGTATTAGGTGGCACCAGATTAGATAGGTTCCTTCTGAATTGTGCAGCAATTTGCTCAGGTGGAACCGGAAGTCTGATGTTGAATGGGCAGGCAGGGGAATGGCATCCCTGATGATTGCAGGGAAGTCCCAAAAGACAAACACTATCCAAGACTTGCAAGAAATTTTTACATTCAAGCCAACTTTAGAGAATTTAGTTATTACTTAGCAAATGTAAACGGATTATTTAAAATCTTTTACACATGGTGGCTTAAAAAAAATACGGGGTCAAAAAATTATCTCCAATATGTTGCAACATCCGTCCTATGTTAAAAATGAGCAAATTTTTATTGAGCACTTATTATATGCAGGACAGGCATATAATAAGCACCATTATGTCCTCATCCTTACCAATGGCCAAAATTTTGCACCAAGCTGTGTTCCTTTGTAACAGCATTGTCCAATAGAATTATAATGCCAGCTATATAAGTAATTCTTAACAGCTTCATTGAGATAAAATTTACATACTGTACATTTTAGCCATTTTAAAGCATACAATTCAGTGGGTTTTTGTATACTTACAGAGTTGTGCAACCATGACCATAATCTAATTTTAGAACTTTTTCATCATCTAAAAAGGAACTTCTTGTACCCATTAGCAGTAACTCCCCATTATCCTCCTCTTTCTCCCCACCCCCATCCTCAGCCCTAGGCAACCACTAATCTAATTTCTGTCTTTATAAATTTGCCTATCCTGGACTTTTCATATAAATGGAATCAGAACATGTGGTCTTCTGTGACTGGCTTCACTTAGTATAAAGCTTTTGAGGTGCATTCATATTGTAGCATGGATCAGTACTTCCTGTTTTTAATTGCTGAATAATATTCCATAATATGGAAAAACCACATTTGTTTATCAGTTCATCAGTTGATGGACATTTGGGTTGTTTCCCATTTGGGGCTATTATGAATAATGCTGTTATGGACATTCGTGTGCAAGCTCTTGTGTGGACACATGTTTTCATTTCTCTCGGGTAGATACATAGGAGTGGCTTGCTGGGTCATATGGTAACTCTATGCTTAACTTTTTGAGGAATTACCCAACTGTTTCTCAATATGGCTGCCCATTTTATATTCTCAATGCATGAGTTATTTTAAAAACAGCTTTTTGAGGCATAATTGATATACAATGAAATGCACATATATAAAGTATACCATTTGATACGTTTTGACATGTACACACCTTTGAAATCATCACCATTATCAAGATAATGATGATACCCACCACCCCAAAGGTTCCCTTGTGCCTCTTTGAAATACATTCCTCCCACCCTTTCCCACTCCACTTCCCATCATTCCCAAGCAACCATAGATCTGCTTTCTGTCACTATGGTTTAGTTTGCATTTTCTAGAATTTTACATAAATTGAATCATATAGTACGTACTCCCTTTTGTCTGGCTTTTTTCACTGAGTATAATTATTTTGAGATTCACCCATGTTTTTTTTAAAATGTATCAATAATTCATTACTTTTAATTAATGAATAGTATACAATGGTATGTATATGCCACAATTTGTTTACTATTCTCCTGTTGATGGACATTTCAATTGTTTCCATCTTAGGGTTATGGCAAATAAAGTTGCTATGATCATTCATGCACAAATCTTTGTATGGACATATGCTTTTATTTTTCTTGGATAATACCTAGGAGGGGACTGTTTGGATTACATGGTAAGTATATATTTTAACTTCTTAGGAAACTTCTAAACCACTAGCAGCATATGAAAATTCCAGTTTCCTCTGAATCCTCACCAATACTTGGTATGGTCAGTCGTTTTAATTTTAGTGATTCTAACCACCTCTTGTGGTTTTTTTTTTTTTTCTGATCAAGTCTCGTTTATTGAGGTTAAGTTGTGGGTATATATGATGTTTGAGCACCTCTTGTGGTTTTAATATGCATTTTCTAATTATCAATGATGGTGAGCATTGTTTCATGTGCTTACTCTGTGACTTATCTTTTCATTCTCTTAATGGTGTCTTTTGAAAAGCAGTACTTTTTAATTTTGATGAGGTCCAAATTATTGATTTGTCCTTTGAGGGACTGTACTTTTGGTTTCATATCTAAATTTTTTTTTTGCTTAACCCAAGATCACAAAGATTTTCTCCTATTTTCTTCTAGGAGTTTTATAGATTTTAGGTTTTACATTTAGGTTGATGGTCCATTTTGAGATAATTTTTGTATATGGCGTGAGATATGGATTGAAGTTTTTCTTCTTTCTTTTTTATTTGCAAAAATTTATCCAATTATTCCAGAACCATTTATTGAAAAACATATCCTTTCTCCAGTGAATTGCCTTTGGACTTTTAATAAAAATCAGTTGTCATAGAATCAAGAGTCCAGAAGTAAACCCATACATTTATGATCCACTGTTTTTCTACAAGGGAGCCAAAATAATTCAGTGGGGGAGAGAATAGTGCTAGAACAACTGGATATCAATATGCAAAAGAATGAAGTTAGATTCTCACTCAAACCAAATACTAAAATTAACTCACAATAAAGCATAGACCTAAACCTAAGAGGTAAACTGTAACAACCTTAGAAGAAAATGCAGGATTAAATATTCGTGGCTTTGGTTAAGCAATTGTTTCTTAGATATAACACCAAAAGCAAAGTAACAAAATAAAAAAAGTAGATAAATTGGGCTATATCAAAATTAGAAACTTTTGCACTGCAAATGATACCATAAAGAAAATGAAAAGAAAACCTACAGAATGGGAGAAAATATTTGCAGATCCTATATCCAAAAAGGGAATTCCATCCAGAATATGTAAAGAACATTTACAACTCAACAATAAAAAGACAAATAACACAATTTAAATATGAGCAAAGGAATTGAAAATGCATTCCTCCTAAGAAGATACACAAATGGTGAATAAACATATGAAAGGATGCTAAACAGCATTAGTTATCAGGGAAATGCAAATCAAAACCACAAAGAGATATCACTTCACACTCACGAAGACAGCTATCATTAAAAAGATTTTGATGGTTGTACTTATGAACCATTTCTAGTGAAATTGAAACTTAGCCTAGTGTTATATATTGCCTAAGAGTTACCTCCTGAAAACCTCCTTGTTGCTCACATGTGTCCTCCCTCTAAGCTGAACTCAGCATATAAATGCACTACCTTCCTCCCAGCATGGGACATGATTCCCAGGGATGAGCCTCCTAGGCACCGAGGGATTGTTATCAAGAACCAACTAGCAATGAATCTGGAAAAAGACCTTGACCAAAAAGGGGAAATACTAAATACAAATGAGTTTTTATGGCTAAGACACTTCATAGTGAGTCGGGAGGTCATTCCAGAGGCTATGCTTATGCACGTCTCAGCAAGATCTCTTTGACTGCCATAGTAAACAGTGCCTCAAACAGCAGAGCTTCTGAGGGCTCTAGAGACATCTAGACAATATAGACAGGGCAGACAATCTCAGGAATCTGGCACCCTGACAGTGGGCCTTACTTTGGAATATATGCTCCCCAATGCAACAGAGTTAGACTCATTTATAATTTCCCTACACATGGCTCTTCTGCTCCTTTTATTTGAACCTATAATTAGCACTATACTTGTTAAATATATGTCCCAGAGACTTAAATCTTCAGTCTGTTCATATGCTGGTTGAGACTTGAATTGCAGCAGAGTTGCAACACATACTCATCAGTTCATTGGACTCAACCAGGACAATTACCAAAAGGATGATGATGGACAATGCCCACCCGAAAACAGAGAGTATCTACAACTGCAAGCAATACAGTTCCATCCATCTGCCCCATGAGATCTAAGCTCTCTCTTAATCGGAGACAGGGTGGGCATCATCATTCCCATATCCTCAAGATTGAGGAAGGAACAAACATAAGGGTGGAAAGCAACTATTGTCTAAAATAGACTTATGATTATTCTAGCAATGGAAGAACTTGTATCATTGATATAAAAGCAGTGGCCATCAGAATTTCTGAGGAGAGGGAGAGGGAAAAATAGGTGCAACATGGGGGCATTTTTGGGACATTGGAATTGCCCTGCATGACATTGCAATGACAGATAAAGGTCATTATACATTTTGTCAAAACCTATAAAATTGTGTGGGGCAAAGTGTAAACTATAATGTAAACATTAGTCCTTGGCTAGTACAATGCTTCAATATGTGTTCATCTATTATAACAACTGTACCCCACTAATGAGAGATGTTGTTAATGTGGGAAAGTGTGGGAGGGGGAGGGGATGGGGTATATGAGAATCACACACACACACACACACACACACACACACACATATATTAGGTACTGGGGGCCAGGGCCAGGGATTGAACTTGGGACCATGTATATGGGAAGCCAGCACTCAACCACTGAACTATATTGGCTTCCCTTGAGCCACATCTGCTCCTTCCCCTATATATATTATATATATATATTATTTCCTCCCCCTGCAGCTGTCTGCTCTCTATGTCCATTCGTTGTATGTTCTTCTGTGGTCTGCTTGTCTTCTCTTTAGGCAGCACTGGGAACTGATCCTGGGACCTTCTGGAGTAGGAGAGAGGCGCTCAATTTCTTGCGCCACCTCAGCTCCCTGGTCTGCTGTGTCTCTTATTGTCTCTCCTGTGTGTCTCTTTTTGTTGCATCATCTTGCTAGGCCAGCTCTTCACGCAGGCCAGCACTCGCGTGGACCAGGTCTCCGCTCAGGCCAACTTGTTTTTCACCAGGAGGCCCCGGGAATCAAACCCTGGACTTCCAATATGGTAGATGGGAGCCCAATTGTTTGAGCCACATCTACTTCCGTCCCCTATATATATATATATATTTTTTTTTACTGGGAGGTCCCGGGTATCGAACCCGGGTCCCTCCATATGGGAGATGGACGCCCAACCATTTGAGCCACATCTGTCCCCCACTCCCCTATATTTTTGATGTAATATTTATGTAATCTAAGCTTCTTTAAAAATTAAAAAAAATTAAAAAAGCGGGGCAAACCCCACATAATATATATCAGCAAAAAAAGAAAGAAAAAAAAGATAATAACAAACAAGTGTTGATGAAGATGTGGACAAATTGGATCCCTCATGTATTGCTGGTGGGATATAAAATGGTGCTTCCACATGGAAAATCTTGCAGTTCCTTAAAAAGTTAAACATAGAGTTAACATACAATCCAGCAATTCCACTTGTACATATCTACCCCAAAGAAATAAAAATATATATCTACACAAATACTTTTACACAAATATCCATAGTAGCATTATTCACGATAGCCAAAAAGTGGAAACAACTCAAATGTCCATCAACTGATGAATGGATAAACAAATATGGTATATCCATACATATGAATATTACTTAAGCCATAAAAGGAATGAAGTGCTTATACATGCCACAACATTATTAGAAAACATTATGCTAAGTATAAGAAGCTAGTCACAGAAGACCACATGTTGTGTGCAGTAGTTTGGTATTATTTATGAATTCCAAAAACAGATATTGGATTATGTTTGTAAACTGGCCTGTTTGTACATTAGATTGTATTGGATTCAGGGGTTTCACTTTTACTTGATTAAATAATGATGAAAGCTTTGATAAGGCCATGTCAGTAGGATGTTGAGTCCCTGTCCCCTTGGTGGGCGGGTCTCACAGAGAAAATTACAGGCAGAGCAGGGGAGTTAGGTGGAGTTTTGATGCTGGAGTTTTGAACTGGAGCCAGGAAGTAAACACACAGGAGAAGAACACAGAGGAATAGAGACAGCTCCACAGACACGGCAGAGGCCCCGGAAAGAGACATGAGCTGTCTACAGCTGACGTTGTGGAGAGAAGCAAGCCTGAGCCTGGAGAGAATCGAGTCGGGGAGAGAGACAAAGCCTAGAGAGCCTGATGCCTACAGCTGATATTGGAAGAAGCTGGGACCACGGAGACTTAAAAGGAAGAGAAAGGCTGAACATCGGCAGCCATCTTGCTCCAACATGTGGTAATGGATTTGGGGAGGGAAGTAACTTATGCTTCATGGCCTGGTAACTGTAAGCTTCTAACCCAAATAAATGCCCTTTATAAAAGCCCAATCATTTGGGCTCCCGTCTACCATATTGGAGGTCCAGGGTTCCCTTCCTGGGGCCTCCTGGTGAAAGGCAAGCTGGCCCACGTAGCGAGCTGGCCCAAGCAGAGTGCTGGCCCACATGGAGTTCTGGCTCGCACAGGAGTGCTGGCCCATGCAGAGAGCTGGTGCAGCAAGATGACACAACAAAAAGAGACACAGAGGAGAGACAATAAGAGACACAGCAAACCAGGGAGCTGAGGTGGCACAAGAGATTGAGTGCCTCTTTCTCTCTCCAGCAGGTCCCGGGATTGGTTCTCGGTGCCGCCTCAAAGAGAACACAAGCGGACACAGAAGAACATGCAGAGAGCAGACGGCGAGTGCAAAACAATGGGGGGTGGGTGTGTGTGGGGGTGGGAATAAGATAAATAAATAAATCTTAAAAAAAAAAAGAGCTAACTGATTTCTGGTATTTTGCATCAGCACCCCTTTGGCTGACTAATACATTATGTGATTCTTTTTATAGGAAATGTCCAGAATAGGTTAACCTAAATATAGAGAAGTAGATTAATGTGGTTTCTTAGGGCTGGGAGGGGAGTGGGCGGGGGTGGTGGTGGTGAGAACAGGGAGTGAGTGCTAATAGGTGCAGAGTTTCTTTTTGGGTGGACAAAAATAATCTATAGACTTTAGTGGTGGTTGTGGTGAAATACTAGGGCAAGATCAGTGTTTTTACAAGATGTAGCTGTTTTTCTTGAATAAGGACTCCTCAGGTTGTTGCAAGCTTTTGGTTAGTGTCCAGAGTTCTGAAAAAGTTGATTCTGACAGTTTTTGCCAGCTTTTGGCTGCTTTCTTGGAGCGGTGAGCTTTGGCATTCCTTGCTCTGCCATTTTCTCTGATGTTGATCCTCAAAGTCTTTAGAATATGGTGTACTTTATACTCGTAGCATAATGGAATTACAGCTAGCCACATTTCAAGTGCTCAATAGCCAGATGTGGCTAGTAGCTACCATATTGGAAAGCATAGGTCTCTAAGAAAATTTCCAAGCAAAGCTATTTAAGGGAATGAGAAAGAAGCCTCTAATTGCTGACTTGTACCTGGGCCAAAAATGGATTTTTTATGAACATCATAGCTAGCAAATAATAATAGCTTCCAGTTCTTAAACACTTTAATGTCAGATACCATTCTAAACACATGTATTAACACTTTTACTCTGTACAACAACTTAAGTTAAGGAACTCACCCAATATCTCACAGCTAGAAAGTAGCAAAGCTGAGATGCGAACCTTAGAAGTCTGACGCTGAAGCCTATGCTATTAACCATTATTCGAAGCAGCTCAGCAGACTGTAAAGGAGGAATTCAGAGAAAAACTGTTTTGGCCAAGAGGGGACAGGGTGGTGAGGAAACAGCATTATACAGAACATTAAAAAACACACAAGAAAACAAACACATCTTTTATTGAGTGCCATGTTCCTGCACCTAGCATATTATTTGACATTTAGCACGTAGTCAGTGTTTGTTGACTAATTGAAGAATGAAGGGGTGGTGGCATATTAGATATTGTCCTAAGTCTTTACAAATGTCTCATACCAACTTATTTTTCTTTGAAATAAGCCTTTTAAAAATGTTATCTCATAATCATATTAACTCTTTTGAAAGAGGAGAAACTGAAGCTCACAGTGGTGGAATGATTTGCCTCTTTACTAATCAGTGCAGGGCTTGGACTAGAGGCCAGATCCTCAAATTCCAAATCCCCTGTATTATAGCTTTTTCTCAGTGAAGAAAGTCCCAAAGTCACAGAGTCACAAAGGATAAAACCTTACAACTTACTACATACTCACATTTCATTTATGTTCATATAGATTGTATGATTGGGAGAGGAAAAGAAGGTGGTCTAGCTGGAGCAAGTACCTTTTTCTCTTGCCCACTTAGGAGACAGACTTCTGAGAAGGGGACTGAATAGGGAAGAAGGAGGAGTTCCAGTATGGAGAATGTGAGCAGAAGTGCAACCAGATAAGATGAACAATTATAGCTGTTCTGGGAGCTAAATTCTTTGTTGACCCTGCTATCCCTAAGTTTCTGACTCACTGCAGAGATCTGGAGAAGGCCTTCATGGAACAAATATTTATTCAGCACACCTACTATGTGGCAGTGGGATAGTCCTCCTGTGTAAGAAGGCAGATATATTAACAAACAATTATGTGATACATTATGACTGTAGGAACTACACTTAGGAAATATACAAAGTACTTTGCGAGGAGCTTGGGTGGGGATCAGGGTTAGAAAGAGAGATTTTAGAGTAATTAGGTGATAGCTGAATTCATGGAAGTCCAAGTGATCACCCAAGAGCTTACAGAGTGACAAAAGGCTTGTGATGGTGGAGTATCCCTACCATTTAACAGAGGGGCAGTAGAAGTATTCCTAAGGCAGACTAAGAAGGGGACATACAAGGGGCAAGACGATAAGGAAAAAGTAGTATGTGAAAACCAGGGAATAAGGAGTTTCAAGAGAATGTGTTCTCCAAGTCAGGTGCTGAGAAAAGACAATGTAGGACAAAGACTGAAAACTGGCCATTGGATTTGACAATGAGGAATCTTCTGGTGACCAGGGGAAGAGATTCTTCAGAGGCGGTGGAAGTAGACTGTGGTGAGTTCAGGGGTCAGAGTGGGGAAAGGTCTGGTTGGTGTTTGCAGGGGTGGCTCGTGCAATTTGGATTGGGGGCTGAGGGGAGGGTTTCGTATTATCTGCTGTTTATCTTATTTATGAGGTATTGCTATTAAGCAAGTTTAATAGGTTTCTCTATTATTCCATTTTATTATATATTTTCCCAACATTGTATTAGGAAACAATGCAGAGAATTGACTAAAAAAATTATACAGCGAGCATCCATCTTTCTCCCACCCACATTCTACAATTAACATTTTGTTTTATTTTCACTTATCTAGTCATCTATCCATCTCTCTTTCCATTCATCAGTCCATCTTAATTTTTTGTGGATTTCACAGTAAGTTGAAGACAACAGTACATTTCATCTCTATCAGCATGCTTATCATTAACTAGAGTTCAATTTTTGTTTAGGGATTTTTTTTTTTTTTTGAGATAAAATTTAAATACAGTGAAATCACACTGTAAGCAGCCCATTCCCTGAGTTTTGATAAATATATATACCTGTGTAACCCAAGCCCTCTTGTGAAACGGAACATCACAAGCAGCTCAGAAAGTCCCCTCCCAGTTTCCACTTCTCTCCCGCACAAAGGCAAGCATGATTCTCATTTATTTTCACCATAGTTTGGTTTTGCCTGTTCTAGAACTTCACATGAATGGATTCATACGGTTTATACTCTTTTGTATCCGGTTTCTTTCACTCAATAAAATGTTTTTGAGATTGACTCATGCTGTTGGGTGTATCAGGAATTTCCTTTGCTCATTATTTGGATATGCCATAGTTTATCCACCCTCCTTCTGATGGATGACCCTGTTTCCAGTTTTTAGTAACTCTGAATAAAACTACCATAAATAGGCTGATACAAGTCTTTTTGTGAACATATGCTTTCATTTCCCATGGCGAAATATCCGGAGTAGAATGGCTGGATCAAAGAATAGGTGTATATTTAATTTTCTAAGAAACGTATTTTTCCAAAGTGATTTTCCATTTTACACTTTTACCGGCAGTGTTGCTCCACATCCTCTCCAAATTTTGGTGTTGTGAGTTGTTTTAATTTCAGTCATTCTTGTGTAATAGTATCTCATTGTGTGTGTTTTCTTAAAAGATTTACTTATTCATTTCTCCCCCTCCCCTCGTTGTTTTGCATTCGCTGTCTGCTCTCTGTGTCCTTTCGCTGTCTGTCCTTCTGTGTCTGCTTGTCTTCTCTTTAGGTGGCATTGGGAACGATCCTGGGACCTTCTGGAGTGGGAGAGAGGTGCTCAATCTCTTGCACCACCTCAGCTCCCTGATCTGCTGCATCTCTTATTGTCTCTCCTCTGTCTTTTTGTTGAGTCATCTTGCTGCGCCAGCTTTGTGCGCGGGCCAGCACTCCTGCGCGGGAGCCCGGCGTGGGCCAGCTTGCCTTCACCAGGAGGTCTCGGGAATCAAACCCTGGACCTCCTAAATGGTAGATGGGAGTCCAATCACTTGAGCCACATCCACTTCCTGTCATTGTGGTTTTAACATTCATTTCTCTCGTGACTAACGATGCTGAATACTTTCCTGTGTGCTTACTGGCCTTTCATATCTTCTTTTGTAAGGTCTTTTAATTATTGAATTGTAGTTTTGTTTTGTTTTTTTTTTAGGTACTGGAGCCAGGATTGAGCCCTGGACCTTGTATGTGGGAAGCCGATGCTCAACCACTGAGCCACATCAGCTTCCCTGAGTTGGCCTTTTCATTTGTTTTACTTGTTATTTTTTTTATTTTTAGGAAGCTCCAGGGATTGAACCTGGGACCTCCCATGTGGGAAACAGGTGCTCAACCACTCGAGCCTCATCTATTCCCCAGGAGTTTTTGTGTTTTTTTGAAAGATTTATTTATTTATCCCCACCCGTTTATTTTTTTTATTTAAGATTTATTTATTTAGGAGTTTTTAGTATATTCTGGAAATATGTTCTGGGTCATATATATGTTGTATTTTATAGTCTGGAGTAAGATATTTTCTCAGTAGTCCACGGTTTAGTGGCAACACTTCAATATGTGTTCATCAATTGTAACAAACGTACCACACTAATGAAAGATGTTGTTAATGTGGGAAAGTGTGGGAGGGGGAGAGTGGGGCATATGGGAATCCCCTATATTTTTGATATAACATTTATGTAATCTAAAGCTTCTTTAAAAATAAAAAAAATTAATGAAAAAAGAGAAATATAACCAGAAAAAAAGATATTTTCTCATCAAAAAAAGAGTAGGAAAGGTTTGTCAGTATCCCTCCTACTGATATAAGAGGAAGACATTCCATAGTATTTTCATGAGATAAAGATACCCTAGGTCTCAAAATATTTGTCCTTGAGGGACAGTGTTGGAAAAGTCACACTTCTTGATTCCAAAACATACTACAAAGCTATAGTAATCAAGACAGTATGGAATGGCATAAGGACAGACACATAGATCAATGGAATAGAATTGAGAGTTCAGATATAATACTTTACATTGATTTCTTCTTCTTCTTCTTTTTTTAACATTGCTTTTGCCAAGACAATTCAATTGGGGGAAGGAATAGTATTTTTAACAAGCTGCTGGGTCAACTGGATATATATGCAAAAATATTCATTTAGACTACCAACTCACATCACAGTCTAAAATAAACTGAACACGCACACCAAAGGCTTATAAGTAAGAACTAAAACTATAAAACACTTAGAATAAAAGATAAGTATAAGTCTTCATGACCTTAGATTAGGCAAAAGTTTCTTAGATACTATACCAAATTCACAATAGGCAAAAGGAAAAATAATTTGTACTTCATCAAAAGTAAAAACTTTTGTGCTTCAAATGACATTATCAAGACAGTGAAAACATACCACAGAATGGGAAGAAATATTTGCAAATCAAATATCTGATAAGTGACTACTATCAAGAATATATAGGGGGAAACGGATGTGGCTCAAGGGATTGGGTTCCCATCTACCATATAGGAGGTTCAGGGTTCGATTCTTTGGTCCTCCTGGTGAAAGCAAGCTGGCCTGTGTGGTGAGCTGGCCCACGCAGAGTACTGGCCCATGCGGAGTGCTGGCCCGCGCACAGAGCTGGCGCAGGAGATGACACAACAAAAAGAGACACAGAGGAGACAATAAGAGATGCAGCAGACCACGGAGCTGAGGTGGTGCAAGAGATTAAGCGCCTCTCTCCCACTCCAGAAGGTCCCAGGATCGGTTCCCAGTGCCGCCTAAAGAGAAGACAAGCAACACAGAAGAACACAGCAAATGGACACAGAGAGCAGACAGAGAGCACCAAATAATGGGGGGGGGGGAATAAATAAATCTTACAACTCAACAATAAAAAGAAAAATAACCCAATTAAAAAATAGGCAAAGGATATGAATAGACATTTCTCCAAAGATGATAAATGGCCAATAAGCACATAAAAAGATGCTCAACATCATTAATCATTAGGGAAATGAAAATCGAAACCACAAGTAGATACAACTTCATACCTAGTAGGATAGCTATAATAAAAAACACAGAGAATAGGAAGTGTTGGCAAGGATGTGGAGAAACTGGAACCCTCATACACTTCACTGGTGCAGTCTTTTTGGAAAACAGTTTGGCAGTTCCTCAAAAAGTTAAACACATAGCCACCATATGACCCAGCAATTCCACTCTTAGGTATATATCCAAGAGAACTGAAAATGTATTTCCACACAAAAACTTGTACATGAATGTTTAGAGCAGCATTATTCATAATAGCCAAAAACTGGAAACAACCCAAATGTCCATCAAGTGATGAACAGATAAACAAAATGTGATATGTGATACAACCATGCAATGGAATATTATTTGGCCATAAAAATAATGAAGTGCTGCTACAACATAGATAAACCTTGAAAACATTATGCTAAATGAAAGAAGACTGGCACAAATATTATATGATTCCTTTTATATGAAATTTCCAGAATTAGCAATACATAGAGACTAAAAGTAGATTAGATGGTTGCATAATTTTGCAAATAAAAACCAATGAATTGCACACTTTAAAAGGGTAAGTTTAATGGTATATGAATTAAAACTCAATTTAAAAAAAGACAAGCAAGGATAGGAAACCTTGGGTTTACTTAAATTTAAAACAAAACACCTGGAGGTGGAGTGGACATTACCATCCCAGACTCCTCAGGATTGGGGAAGAGCTGTGGACTAGAGTAGATTTACTGGTATTCTGTTATAGATATATTGTGATTCACGCAATGGAAGTAATTACAACATTAATGTGGCGCCAGTGGCCACTGGACGCTTTGGGGGCAGGGAGATGGAAAAGCAGTTGTAAAACAGGGGCTTTTTCAGGACTTGGGAATTGTCCTGAGTGACATTGCAATGACAGATATAGGCCATTTTACATCAGCATATACCATGTAGAACTGTGTGGGAGAGAGTGTGGTCTACAGTGTGAACTATGGCCCATGCTTAGTGGCAAAGCCCCAGGATGTATATATCTATTGCAGGTGATGTGCCACTCTACTGAAGGGTGTTTATGTGGGAGGTTGTGGGAGGGGTGGAAGGTGGGGCATATGGGAATCCCTGTAATTTTTGTGTAACATTTATGTAATCTAAGTATCTTTTAAAAAATAAAAAAAGATTATTAAAAAACAAAACAAAACAAAACAAAAACACCAAACCCTTTCCACAGTTCAAATTCAGTTTTATAAACATAAACATTTTTCTTCTTCAGCAATAATCAAAGTGATAAAAATAGCTGCTCCTTATTAAGCACCCATGTGCCAGGCACTGTATCAAGCATTTTACACTTGGTATTTTCACTTAAATAAAGACAGTGACCTTGTACACAGGGGCTATGATCTCATTTCAAAGATGAGGAAATCGAGGCCAAAAAGGCTGACTAATTTGCCCAAGGTCATATAAAGCTAGGTAAGCCTGACTCCAGAGATTCTATTATTCCATTCTGTCTTTCTTAAAACACATATAAGGGGAAGCGGCTGTGGCTCAATTGGTTGGGTTCCCGTTTACCATATGGGAGACCCTGGGTTCGATTCCCAGGGCCTCCTGGTGAAGGCAAGCTGGCCCGTGAGGTGAGCTGATGGCCCATGCAGATGCAGCAGGATGACCAACAAAGGGAGAAAAGCAGACACAGAAAAATGCACAGCAAACAAACACAGCAAGCATAAGCAGCAAGGGGGGAATAAATAAATAAATAAAATAAATCTTAAAAAACAAAAACACACACACACAAAACACATATAAGGTGACTTATTGGTCTCTAATACTATGAAGTTATTTTCAGTGTAATATGTTCCTCTATTCTATCTCCATCAGCAAATTAGAATCTCATTGCAGGATCCACGATTAAACTTTTTCCTCAGTTGAACATTGGGCACAGGGTAAAGACAGAAAAAATATCTGTATGACAAGTTTTTATTTTTATTTGTATCAAATTACAGAGTACCGTAAGTATAAGATTATGATTTCAGTATTGCAATACAACTTAAAATTTAGCAAATTAATTATCCAAAGTTTACTATATGTTTGAGTGCACACCGAAGAGATTATTTGGCATAGCTTGGCAAGATAAATATTTCTGTACCTTGCTTGACCATTTATCATGTATATATGTGGTATGTATATGTACATTTGTATATGTATGTATATATACATATATATTTATACACACACACACATATTCACACTTACATACTCCTAAATTAAAATACTTGTATAAAAGGCCAAAGTTTGATATTAGGATTAATTACTTGCTTTTTTCTTTTAAGGAGGTACCGGGGATTGAACCCAGGACCTCATACATAGGAAGCAGACGCTCAAATCACTGAGCTACACCAGCTCCCCACTTTTAAAAAATCTATTATATTATTAAATTGCATCTGCATTCAAAGCAGAAATGTAAAAAAAACCTGATCAATTTGCTAAATACACATGAATTTACAAAGTAATTGAAAATGAAATAAAAATTTCTATTGAAATGTTTATGCTACTGTTTAACTGACATTTAAGTGGCACGATCAAACTACTGGAAAAAACATCATTTTTAAGGTTGTTGAGAGAATAAAAATTCTACTGAGCATTACTGTACCCTCTAAATTAAGACAATATTATTATAGTAGGAAAAGATGGCAGATGATTTTCTTCCTTATTAATACGGGAATTCTCAGGAAGTAATTGGGGCAGTGTATGTCCTCTTGGGCTGGGTTTTCCTACTCCTCCATCAGTGGAAGTCTGGCTTCTCGGGGAAGGTGCAGCCAGTTCGCCGAATTATGATGCTTGCTGCATAATGGCCGGCACGAATGCATTCAGTCAGGGGCTTTTCAGAGACCAGCTGAGACAGAAAACCTGAAACACAGATAAAAGGGAAGAACATGAGTATTGGGTAACAGCATCAGAAATGTCATACTAAATCAGACTAAAAAACGGCCAAGCACTGATCTCATTCTTCTGCCTTGGTTCTAGGGGATAATCCTCAAGGGTTAGGGAGGTCTTCTGCCTAACATCATGAGTTTCCCCCAATAGTTTTTCTTTCTTTCTTTCTTTTTTTTTTTTTTTTTTTTCTGAGTCCATTCACTGGGCAATTCTCGGTGTCTGTCTCCTGCCCTCTCTTCTCATCCTTCTCCTCCTGTCTTCACAAGGATTCAATCCTGGGAACCTCCGATGTGGGAGAGAGGCGTCCTACTGCCTGCACCACCTTAGTTCCTGTTTTTTTTGGTGCGTCTCGTCTTGGCTCTCCCTTGTGTCACTCTCCTCTTACGTCATCATCTTGCTGCATGGCTCGGCAGGGATGGACAGCGCACCCGCTCACGGGGCGCACCCACGTGTAGGGCCTGGGGGACTCACCCACTTGCGGGGCCTCTCATGCCTTCTATATTTTCTTTATTTTTACCGGAAGGTCCTGGGGATTGAACCCAGGTCCCTCCATATGGGGGACAGACGCCCAACCATTTGAGCCACATCCACCCCCCACCAATAGTTTTTCTAAAGAGCTCAAATTGGGACATGACAAACTTGCCATCACGTCAATTAGGTCTTTCTAAGCCTAAATTATGATGCCTTCTCTTTGCTTTGAGAATGAAAGGTTGTGAGCAAAAAAGAAAGATATAAGCCAAATGTTGCTGCATTGGGTCTTATTGCGGAGAAGTTATTAGTTATCTATTTTTCCTTTTTTTTTTTTTTTTTTTTTTTTTTTTTACCAGGAGGTACCGGGGATCGAACCCCGGTCTCTCCATATGGTAGACGGACGCCGAACCTCTTGAGCCACATCCGTTTCCCTCCATTTTTCCTTTGTATTCCTTCTGGATTGTTGTTATTCCTAGCACACTGCTATTTGGACAAAATTCTACCCTCTGGATATCTCTCCAAGGACAACTTTGAGAAAGGAAAAGTTTATGAAGGACTCTATCTCTCTTTCTCACTCTTCAAAGTACCAGTGAAATAACTTCTATAGCTAAGCAACAAGAATCAGCTTGACATTAAAATAAATTATAAGGTAAAAAATGGTGTTGAGGACTTCTGTTTCTGTCCAAGATAGAATAAAAGGGATCAGACTTACCTGTCCTCCAGAAACAACTAAATCAAAGACAAAATACATGAAACAACAGTTTTCCAATATTGTACATCAGGCATTCAGGGTCCAGGAAAAAGAAGAAACAAATGAGGTGAACCATAAAAACTGCTCTTACTTGCTGCCTAGAGAGAGCTGCCCGGCTGTAACATAGCCTGTGGTCTCACTAAGTTGAGAAGATGGAACTGGAAGTCTGGGCAGGACAAAACTAACAAACCTCCAGGCAGAATGATAAGAAAGAAAAGAGAGAAGACACAAATTACCAATATTGGGAGTGAGAAGGTTGACAACACTATAGAATCTATCCATATTAAAGGATAATAAGGGAATATTATGAACAACTTTATGTCAATAAATTTGACAATTTAGATGAAATGGACAAATTCCTTGAAAGATGCAAATGATCAAAGTTCACTCAGGAAGAAATAGATAACCTGAATAGCCCTGTATCTATTAAATAAACAGACTTTACAGTCAAAAAGCTTCCCACAAAGAAAACTTCAGGCCTAGATGGTTTCACTGGTGAATTCTACCAAACATTTAAGGGGAAAAAAAATTATCAATTCTATACAAGCTCTTCAGAAAATCGAAAAGGAAGGAATATTTCCCAACTCATTCTTTGAAGCCATCACTCTGATACCAAAATCAGAAAAGAAAACTACAGACCAAGATTCCTCATGAACATAGACACAAGCATTTCAAAGGAAATTTTTAGCAAATTAAATCCAACAACATATAAAAAATGTAATAAATTATGATCAAGTGGATTTTATTCTAGGAATGCAAGATTGGTTTAACATTCAGAAATCAATCAATGTAATTAACCATTTTAATTAAAAAATGAAAACCATAAGATCATCTTAAAAGATGCAGAAAAGACATTTGACAAAATCCAACATCCATTCCTGATTAAAAAAACAAGGAAGAGGGAAGCCTATGTGGCTCAAGCGATTGGGCTTCCATCTACCTTATGGGAGGACCTGGGTTCGATCCCTGAGGCTTCCTGGTAAAGGCGTGCTAGGTCTGGGTGGCAAGCCACGCAGCAAGATGATGATGTAACAAAAGAGAGATGAAGGAGATAGTCAAGGCGAGATGCGACAGAAACCAGGAACTGAGGTGGTGCAAGCGACAGGGTACCCCTCTCCCACATAGGAGGTCCCCAGGATCAAATCCTAGTGAAGCCTAGAGAAGAAAAATGAGAAGAGAAGACAAAAACAAAACAAAACAGATAAACAAGAAGATCACACAATGAATGGATATAGACAGCAAACAGCAGGGTGGGGGGGGGGAGGAGAAAAACAAAACAAAACAAAAACAAGGAAGAACTGGGAAGGAGGGAACTTTCTTGAGAAAGGGCACCTATGAAAAATTTACAGCTGATACCATTATTAATGGTAATGACAGAGTTTTTTCTCCTTAAGATCAAGAATAAGGCAGAATGTTTGCTTTTATCACGGCTTTTCATCACTTTACTGGAGATTCTAGCCAGTGAGATAAAGTAAGCAAAGGAAATTAAAGACATCAAGATCGTAAAAGAAGAAGTAAAACTGTATTTATTTGCAGATGGCACGATTATCTATGTCTGCAGTTTTTAAAAGGGAACTTTTGTCACCTAGGGGATATCTGACAATGACTGGAGACATTTTTGGTTGTTAGAATGGGGTTGAGGGGTTTGCATGTTAGTGGCATCTAGTGCGTAGAGACCAGGGATGCTGCTAGACATACTACAATGTCAGTGGTGCTAAGGTTGAGAAAATCTTAGTGACCTTGGGTTTGCCAAAAAGCATGAACTATAAAAGAATTGGATTTTGTCAAAATTGAACACTTTTTCTTTTAAAAAGTCATTTAAGAAAATGAAAAGGTAAGTCATATACTGAGAGACATTATATACAAAATATATATCTGACAAAAGACGTGAATCTAGAATACATAAAGAATTCTCACAACCATACAGAAACACGCCATTTTAGCAAAGAGGATAGGCGACAAATAAGCACATGAAAAGATGTTCAATATGGTTATTCACTGGAGAAAAGCAAATTAAAATCACAATTAGATACCACTGCATACCCAATAGAATGGCTAAAATTAAACGATGGACCAAACTAAGTGTTGGCAAGGGTATAGATCAGTTTTAATTCTCATATATTCACCATGGAAATATGAAATGATAAAAACCACCTTGGAAAACTGTTTGTCAGTATCCTTAAAAAGTTAAACGTATACCTAATGTATGATCCAACCATTCTATTTCTAGGTATTTACCAAAGATAAACGGAAGTATATACCTAGGCAAGGACTTGTAAATCAATGTTCACAGCAGTTTTAGCTGTAATAGGCACAAACTGTAAACAACCCAAATGGGGGTGAGAAGGGACAGGAAGGCGGCATTACAAAGGGGCATGGGAGTAATGGATGTGTGCAGTGTGATGGCTGCATGGGGGAACACATACGTCAAGATTTATAAAACTGTACACTTTAAATATGTGCAATTTATTGTATGTCACTTCTACCTCAATAAAACTGTAAAAAAGAAAAAAAAGTGTTGTGGTTATAAATAAGATAGGTCAAGAACAGAAGACTCTGGGGGCTACTTGCCCTTTAGGGGAAACTTGAGCTGCTGCATCAGTACTCAAATACTCAGAAGAACAAATGATAAGGAGAAACTGTTTTGTAGTCTGACTGTTGGGGCCTCTCCTTAGGTCCAGGGCAGCCTGGGCAGGGGGGCAAGTGTGCGAGTGTATGTGTGTGTGTGAGCATTATAAGAGATTTATGTTCTTTCCCTTTTGCCATCCTGACGAAACAGGCTTGTCTGTGCCAGATTTGGGGGATGCACTTTATCAGATAAAACAAAAAATAAAATTAATATGGTTAATGGAGTAATGGTATTTTGAAGACATTTGCTTGGACCGTGAAATCACTTCCTAAGAGGTTTAGTAAGAATATTTTTATCACTGAGTTTTCAGGTAATAGTCAAAGGTCAATATTAACTTTCTGCCAAACTGTGAGAGTAAAATGCTCAGCTCATACAGTGAATGGAGCAGATGCCAAATTCAGAGTCAGATCAGCTTACAATGGAAATACGTCTAGCAGAAGCCTTATAAGCAACATCTGTTTTCCTCATTCTTCTGGTATGATTTTTCTGAGAAAAGGAAAAGCTTATGTCTATGAAATATTTTTGTAAAGTCGAAGTACCAGCATCCTCTTTCTAAGAGAAGAGCTAGCTGATGAATGAAGTGAAGTACTCTGAAGAGTCATTTGCTTTGACAAGTGGAAATCCCGAATGCTGAAAAAGCTGCTAAGACCTTTGCACCAATTGAGTATTGTTTTTCAATAACCTATTTTTAAAAATCAACAAAGATGACCTACATATATTATATAATCAGATATAAGTGCAACCTTCATAAAGTAGCTGATGTAAATCTAAAAAGCTGGGTAAAACTGCTTAAGTAAACAAAGGAAGCTTATATTTAAAGAATAGTAGGGAATTTTTTTATAACATGAATACAGATTCCATATATATATTTGGTTTCTTTGCACTTAAAAGAATTTAGAAATAATTTCAATCTTACAAGACCGTTACAAGAATAACATAACTCCTCTACAGAGCACTCCAACATACCCCTACCCCTGACACCCCAAGATACCCAGATCTACCAATTTCAACATTTTGCCACATTTGAAGGATCATCCTAACCTGTCCATCTATTCATGTATGCAACTATCCATCTATCTATCAGTCTATACATCCACCCATCCATCTGTCCATCTGTCTGTCCATCCATTTATCAATCCATTTTCTGAACACTAGAGTGTAGGTTTTATACACCATGCTCCTTAAACACATAACACTGTCATGCACATTTTCTAAGAACAAAAATATTCACTAATGTAACCATCTTAAATGCAGTAATCAAGTTATATTCCCATTCCAACCACTCTCAAGCATACCATTTAATGGGATTAATCACATTCAGGATATTGTGGTACCCTCACCACCTTTCTTATGAAAGCATTCCCAAATCCCCAAATAGAAACCCTATACTCATTTTGAATTGCCTTTCTTTTTTAAAATTTTATTTTATTTATCCGCCTCCCCCCCCCCCACCGCCCATTGCTTTTGCGCTCGCTTTCTGCTCTCTGTGTGTTCTTCTGTGTCTGCTTGTCTTCTTTTTAGGTGGCACCTGGGACTTTCTGAAGTGGGAGAGAGGTGCTCAATCTCTTGCGCCACCTCAGCTTCCTGGTCTGCTGTATCTCTTATGGTCTCTCCTCTGTGTCTCTTTTTGTTGTGTCATCTTGCCACTCCAGCTCTCTGCACAGGGCAGCACACCTGCACGGACCAGCTCACCACACGGGCCAGCTTGCCTTTCACCAGGAGGCTTCAGGAATCGAACCCTGGACCACCTATATGGCAGATGGGAGCCCAATCACTTGAACCACTTCTGTTTCCCTGCATTGACTTTCCATTGCCCCTGTACCTGCCCCTGGTAACCTATACTCTCTGAGTATATTTAGGACCATTTAAAAAAGTCTTTGGAATGTCTCAGGTCTGGTTCGCCTTATTGATGGTTTCTAATGTTTTTATCTCCTTTGCCTGGGCCATCACTTTCTGTTTCTTTTGTATGTTTTGTAATCTTTTGTTGAAACCTGCATATTTTGATATAGTGGTGTGTTATTGCTGGAATTTAGACTCTGCGACATCTGTTCCTTAAGACTGGATCCAGCTAGTGTTATGACTGAATTTTCCTTGAATCTAGGAGTTAGCAAATAAAAAGAGGAGCAAAAGAAAACACCTTTTCCAATCTTTGCAGATTGACCTGTATAAGGGGCCTCCTTCAGGGTTTATCTATACAACGGGTTGTAAGAGAATAGCTCCAGGCCAAAGCGTAGGAGCCTCCCTGATCCTAGCTCTGGCACTAGTAATTCTCCTGTTTACATGGTTACAAATGACCCCTTTGTCCTGGGCAACAGTCTTCTCATGGTCCAGGCAGTACACTATCTGTTCTACAGCGAGCAATCCCCTGCCCCAGGCAGCAGGACTTGACTGCTCTCTGACTGTGTTCTGTAAGAGAGCTTTGTGACCTGCCCTCTACAAGCAGGGCAAGTTCTGGGGTGGTGAGTACTTTAGGCCTCTACCAGACAAACTGGACCCAACATACATGCTCCCAGCATATACACAAGGGCCACAATGCTCCTTCTGGAACCGGGACCAGGGATCTGCACTGGGAATGGGGTAGCTTGGTGCTGAGCAGGTGGGGGGTGGAGAAGAGGTCAGGCAGGGTACCTAGAGATACTACAGCTTTTAAGAAGCCTCTTCCCCCTACAGTAATATCTGGACTACAGGGAAGAGCATCCACAGAGCTCTTCAGAGAAGAGCTTAGTCTTACAAATTTATTCCTCACAATCCTGGTTAAAGATGTGTCCTCTGGGGACTTCCGGGAAGATGGCGGACTAGTAAGACACGGTAATCTCTTCTCCAGAAAAATAGCTAGAGGACAAGCTGAAACAGCCCTGAAAAAGATCTTCTAGGGTTTAGGACAGCAGGTGAAGGCTGCACATCACCCAGAGGAGAGAGGGACAGATGAGGGAAATCGTGACAACAGAACCATGAGTTGTAAGTAGCAGCTTCTGCTGCTGCCGGCACCCTCCCCACACTCTTTAGAATTCCCAGGCCCCTGGGCCTGCGACCACAGACAAAGGGGGCTCCAGGGATCTACCACTTCCAGAAAGAGGAGAGAGAGGGACACAGCCTTAGGCTGACTGAGGTTCTGACCTGAAATTTGGGCTGTGAAGCCCCACAGACCCTTCCACACGGCGGTTTGCCCTGGGAGCCTAGAAAGGAATGGAGAAACCTGACCCTCCTAACCTCCCTCTCTTCTAGCTTGGACTAATTGTTGAGGACTCCACAGGAGAGGGGAGAGAGAGCATGGGGCTGACCCTGCTTTTGACTCCCAGGTTTGGTCTGTCCACCATTGTTTGCCTTGGAGCCTGCAAGGGGCTAAAGATATACAAACCTCCCAATCTCCTCCTCTACTAACAGGGACTGATTGTTGAGGATTCAGAAGGGAGTGGAAATATTTCCTAGCTGGGAAAAGGGGGGCGCTACGAGAGAAGTCTGGAGAACTGTCTCAGAAAGTTTGAATCACAGGGCTCTTAGCCCCCAGACAGGAAGCTCTATCACATTGATCTGGTCTGTGTCACAAAAAATACACTCCGTCCAGGCATTGAATTGAGAGCAGCCAACAAGCGCCATCTCCTGGCAGACCAAGGAAGTGCACATAAGAAAATTAATAAGTAAGAGAGGCTTTTCCTGGCCTCTATAACCTCCCTGCCCAGGCCCTAGGAAAAGACTCTACAACCAATTACTGGGTCCAGTACCCAGTTTTGAGCAACCAGCAGAACAATCCTAACAATCAAGGTTGAGCCAAAAATCAAAGAGCTGTGGTAACTCACAACCTCCTGCCACAAAAACCCCATAAAAGAGAAAGAGATAGAGCATCTAAGTAAAATAAAAACTAACCAGATGTCTAAGCACCAGCAAAAAATTACGAGTCATACTAAGAAAACAGAAGAGATGGCCCAAGAAAAGGAATACAGCAAAGTCCCAGAAGAGATGCAGAATTTGAGAGAACTAAAAAGTGAGATGAGCACAAATTTCCAAAATCAAATTAATGAGATGAAAGAGAATATAGTTAAAGAGATCAATGACATTAAGAAGTCATAGAGTGAATGCAAAGAAGAATTTGAAATCCTGAACAGAAAAGTAACGGAGTTCATGGGAATGAAAGACACAATAGGTGAAGTAAAAAATACACTTGAGGCATACAACAGTAGACTCGAAATGATAGAAGAAAGAATAAGTGATACCGAAGACAGAGCAGCTAAAATTGAAGAGAGAAAAGAACAGAGAGAGAAAAGAATGGAAAAAGTTGAGCAGGGGATCAGAGAGTTGAATGACAACACAAAACGCAAGAACATACGTGTCATGGGAGTTCCAGAAGGGGAAGAGAAAGGAAAAGGGGCAGAAAGAGTATTTGAGGAAATAATAGCTGAAAATTTCCCAACTCTCACGAAAGAAATGAACTTACATGTCCAAGAAGCACACCGTACCCCAATGAGAATAAATCCAAATAGACCTATGCCAAGACACATATTATTCAGAATGTCAAATGTAAAAGATAAAGAGAAAATTCTCAGAGCAGCAAGAGAGAGGCAAACGATCACGTACAAAGGACGTCCAGTAAGACTTAGGGCAGATTTCTCTTCAGAAACCATGGAGGCGAGAAGACAGTGGTATGATACAATTAGGAAACTGAAAGAGAAAAACTGCCAGCCGAGAATTCTTTATCCAGCAAAACTGTCCTACAAATATGAAGGTGAATATAAAGTATTCACAAACAAACAGAAATTAAGAGAGTTTGCAAAAAAGAATCCACCTTTGCAGGAAATATTAAAGGAAGCCTTAGAACCTGAAAGAAAAAGACAGGAGAGAGAGGCTTGGAGGAGAGTATAGAAGAAAGAAAAGCAGAAAGGATAACCAAAAGGGTAAAAAGAGAGACGAAAACAAGATGACATATGAAAACCAAAGAATAAAATGGAGGAAATAAATAGTGCATTTTCAGTAATATCATTGAATGTGAATGGATTAAATTCCCCAATCAAAAGATACACGCTGATAGAGTGAATAAAAAAACATGAGCCATTCATATGCTGCTTACAAGAAACTCACCTCAGACCCAAGGATACAAACCGGCTGAAAGTAAAAGGTTGGAAAAAGATACTCCATGCGAATACTAAACAGAAAAGAGCAGGGGTAGCTATACTAATATCACACAAAACAGACTTCAAATGCAAAAAAGTGATAAGAGATGCGGAAGGCCATTATATATTAATAAAAGGGACGATCCTCCAGGAAGATATAACAGTCATAAATATCTATGCACCTAACCAGGGTGCCCCAAAATATATGAGACAAACTCTGGCAAAACTGAAGGGAGAAATAGACATTTCTACAATAATCGCTGGAGACTTCAACACCCCTCTCACATCATTAGATAGAACAACTAGACAGAAGATCAGCAAGGAAACAGAGAACTTGAACAATATGATAAACAAGTTAGACCTAACAGATATACAGAACACTGCATCCAAACTCAGCGGGTTATACATTCTTCTCAAGTGCCCATGGATCTTTCTCCATGATAGACCACATGTTACGTCACAATACAACTCTCAATAAATATAAAAAGATTGAAATTATACAAAGCACCTTCTCAGATCATAATGAAATGAAACTAGAAATCAATAACAGACCGGAAAAAAGTAAATTTGCAAATGTGTGGAGACCGAACAACACACTCCTAAATATTCGGTGGGTCAAAGAAGAAATTGCAAGTGAAATCAGTAAATATATTGAGACAAATGAAAATGAGAACACAACGTATCAAAACTTATGGGATAAAGCGAAGGCAGTTTTGAGAGGGAAATTTATAGCCCTAAATGCCTATATTAAAAAACAAGAAAGAGCTAAACTCAAAGATTTAATTGAACAACTTGAGAAACTAGAAAAAGAACAGCAAACTAATCCCAAAGCAAAAAGAAGGAAAGAAATAATAAAGATTAGAGGAGATTAAATGAAAATGAGAACAGAAAAACAATAGAGAAAATCAACAAAACCAAAAGCTGGTTCTTTGAGAAGATCAATGAAATTGACAAACCCCTCGCTAGACTAACAAAGAAAAAAAGAGAGAAGATGCAAATAAATACAATCAGAAATGAAAGGGGAGAAATTACAAATGACCTCAGAAAAATAAAAAGAATCATAAGAGGATATTATGAGAATCTATATGCCAACAAAGTAGACAACCTGGATGAAATGGACAAATTTCTAGAAACTCATAACCAACCTACACTGACACAACAAAAAATACAAGAACTTAACAAACCAATCACAATTAAGGAGATTGAATCCATCACCAAAAATCTCCCAGCAAAGAAAAGTCCTGGACCAGATGGCTTCAAAGTTGAATTCTACCAAGCATTTCTAAAAGAATTAACACCAAATCCTGTTTAAACTCTTCCAAAAAAATTGAAGAGGACAGAAAATTACCCAACACATTTTATGAAGCCAACATCACCCTAATACCAAAGCCAGATAAAGATTCCAAAAGAATAGAAAATTACAGACCAATTTCTCTAATGAACATAGGTGCAAAAATTCTCAACAAAATACTTGCAAATCGAATCCAACAGCATATCAAAAGACTTATACATCACGACCAAGAGGGATTTATTCCTGGTATGCAAGGCTGGTTCAACATAAGAAAATCAATCAATATAATACACCACATTAACAAATTGAAGGAAAAAAAACACATGACCATCTCAATAGATGCAGAAAAGGCATTCGACAAAACCCAACATCCTTTTTTGATAAAAATACTTCAAAAGATAGGAATAAAAGGAAAATTCCTCAATATGATAAAAGGCATATATGAAAAACCCACAGCCAACATCATACTCAATGGGGAAAGGTTGAAAGCTTTCCCCCTAAGATCAGGAACAAGACAAGGATGCCCACTGTCACCATTGTTATTCAACATTGTACTAGACGTTCTAGCTAGGGCAATTAGACAAGACAAAAAAATTAAAGGTGTCCAAATAGGAAAAGAGGAAGTAAAACTCTCACTGTTTGTGGATGACATGATCCTGTATTTAGAAAATCCTGAAGTATCCAGAACAAAGCTACTTGAACTAATAAATGAGTTCAGCAAAGTGGCAGGATAGAAGATCAACATGCAAAAATCAGTAATGTTTTTGTACACTAGTACTGAACAATCTGAGGAGGAAATCAGGAGGAAAATTCCATTTTCAATGGCAACAAAAAGACTCAAATACCTAGGAGTTAATTTAACCAAAGAAGTACAGGACCTATATGCCGAAAACTACAAAGCAATGCTAAAAGAAATTTAAAAAGACCTAAGCAAATGAAAGACATTCCGTGTTCATGGATTGGAAGAATAAATATCATGAAGATGTCAATCTTGTCCAAACTGATTTATAGATTCAATGCAATACCAATCAAAATCCCAACAGCTTACTTTACAGAATTAGAGAAGGCAATTACCAAGTTCATCTGGAAGGGTAAGTGCACCCGAATAGCCAAAAGTATTCTAAAAAAGAAGAGCAATGTGGGAGGAATTTCACTGCCTGACCTTGAAACATATTACAAAGCTACAGTGGTCAAAACAGCATGGTACTGGCATAAAGATAGACATATCGATCAGTGGAATAGAATTGAGTATCCAGAAATATACCCTCATCTATAAAGTCAACTGGTTTTTGACAAACCTACCAAGCCCACCCTGATGGGAAAAAACAGTCTCTTCAAAAAATGGTATTGGGAGAACTGGATATCTATAACCAAAAGAATGAAAGAGGACCCCTATCTCACCCCCTATACAACAATCAACTCCAAATGGATCAAAGATCTAAATATAAAAGCCAGGACCATAAAACTACTAGAAGAAAATGGAGGGAAACATCTTCAAGACCTTGTAGTAGGTGGTGGTTTCCTGGACCCTACACCCAAAGCACGTGCAACAAAAGAAAAAGTAGATAAATGGGACCTCCTCAAAATTAAACACTTTTGCACCTCACAAGACTTTGTCAGAAGGGTGAAAAGGCAGCCAACTCAATGGGAAAAAATATTTGGAAATCACATATCTGATAAGGGTTTAATATCCAGGATATATAAAGAGATGTTACAACTCAACAATAAAGAGACAAATGACCCAATTAAAAAATGGGCCAAAGACTTGAATAGACATTTCTCCAAAGAAGAAATACAAATGGCAAAAGAACACCTGAGGAAATGCTCACCATCACTCATGATTAGGGAAATGCAAATAAAAACTACAATGAGATATCATTTCACACCTATCAGAATGGCCACTATTAAAAAGACAGAGAACTACAAGTGTTGGAGAGGATAGGGAGAGATAGGAACATTTCTTCACTGTTGGTGGGAATGCAGGATGGTACAACCACTATGGAGGACTGTTTGGCAGTTCCTAAAGAAGTTGAATATAGACTTGCCACATGACCCTGCAATACCACTACTGGGTATATACCCAGAACTGAGAGCAGTGACACGAACAGACATCTGCACACTGATGTTCATAGCCACATTATTCACCATTGCCAAAAGTTGGAAACAACCCAGGTGTCCATCAACAGATGAATGGATAAACAAACTGTGGTCTATTCACACGATGGAATATTATGCAGCTGTAAGAAGAAATGAAGTCATAAAGCATATGGCAACATGGATGAACCTGGAGGACATTATGTTGAGTGAAGCAAGCCAGACACAAAAGGACAAATACTGTATGAATGTGTTACTATGAACCAAATATATTGTGTAATATATTGTTCGATTAAAAAAAAAATTTATATGTATCCATTACATTTAATTGAGAAATGTATATATTTATTCATCTGTGTTTACTTTTTGTTTTTAATTGTTTATATTTTCAATTATTAACTGTACAAAATAAAGTTTTAAAAAAAAAAAAAAAAAAAAAGAAGCCTCTTCCTTGATTTGGCACATGCCCTGCTACTGCAGTCTTTTCGCTGTTTTCTGGAGCATTGAGAAAGATGTTTCTGCCAGTTCTTGCTGGTTGTTCAAAGCTTCTGAGGGGGGATGGAGCCCTGAAAATTTTCAGTCCACCATCTTGATGGGGCAGAGTCCCAATATGATTTTTTTTTTTTTTTAAAGATTTTATTTATTTATTCATTTATCCCCCCCTTGCTGCTTGTGCTTGCTGGGTCAGCTAACCACGCCGTGCGGGCGGGCTTGCCTTCACCAGGAGGCCCCGGGAACCGAACCCGGGGCCTCCCATATGGTAAACGGGAGCCCTACTGATTGAGGCACAGCCGCTTCCCCCAATATGATTTTAAGTGTATATTTTCAATTATTAGCCTGCATAAAGTACATTTAAAAAAAACGTTTCTATGGAAAAACTAAAAGAAAAACAAAAATACATAGGACTGTACAATACAAATAGCAAATCCTATTGCAAATGATGGATTATAGTTAATAGTACAATTATAAAAACGTTCTTTTGTGAATTATAACAAATGTACCACACTAATGCAAGGTGGCAATAATAGGGTGGTATGGCAGCTTGATATTATTTATGAATTCCAAAAAGAAATATAGATTATGTTTTTAAATTGCTCTGTTGCTCTGGCATGATAGCCTTTCATTGTATTAGATTCAGCTGAGATGTCTGATTAAATTATGTTAAGATTAGGGCTTTGATCCAACCACGTCATTAGAGTGTGACTCAGCATCGAGTGCTGATAAAACAGAATCTCACAAGGAAGTAGATACACAGAGAAGATACACAGAGGATCCTGCGGCCCGGGAAAGAGAGATGAGCCTGATAGTTTGCAGCTGAAGAGAACAGAGCAGCTGAGCCGGGAAAGAAATGAGCCCTGGGAGGAGAGACGAGCCTTATGCCAGCCTACAGCTGAGATCAGAAGAAGCTGGAACCACAGTAAGAGGAACAGGAAGGCTGAACCCTTGCAGACATCAGCAGCCATCTTGCTCGAACATGTGCAACCGACTTTGGTGAGGGAAGTAACTTATTCTTTATGGCCTTGTGACCGTAAGCATCTACTTCAAATAAATTCCCCTTATAAAAGCCAACAGATTTTTGGTACTTTGCATCCGAACTCCTTTTGGCTAATACAGGTGGTATATGGGAACTCTGTATTTTATGTATGATTTTTCTGTAAACCTACAACTTCTCTAATAAGAAAAAAACTTTTTATTTGGAAATAATTTCAAACTCAGAAAAAAGTTGCAATACTAAAAATAGTACAAAAAACATCTGTATATACTATCATGAAAGAAAAAATAACATATAAAGTGAAAGAAAATAATTGCTAACTATATACTTGATAAGGATTTAATATCAAGAATATATAAAGAACTGCTACAAATCAACAAAAAAACACAAATACCCTAATTTTAAAATGGGCAAGGGACTTGAATAGACATTTCTCCAAAGAAGATATACAAATGGCCAATAAGTACATGAAACAATGCTCAACATCATTGGTTTAGGGAAATGTAAATTGAAATCACAATGAGATACCACTTCACACTCACTAGGATGGCTATTATTTAAAAAAAAAAATAGACTAGGATAGCTATTATTTAAAACAAAACAAAACAAAAAAACAAAACAGAAAATACCAAGTGTTGGCAAGGATGCAGAGATTTTGTTGGTAGCGCTGTAAAATGGTTTAGCCACTGTGGATATCGATTTGGTGGTTCTTCAGAAAGTTGAACATAGAATTACCTTATGAACTTGCAATCCCACTTCTTGGTATATACCCCAAAGAACTGAAAGCAGGGGCTTGAACTGATATTTGTACACCAATGTTTATAGTGGCACTATTCACAAAATGTGGAAGCCACACAAGTGTCCATCAACAGAGGAATGGATAAACAAAATGTGTTATATATACACAATGGAATATTAATCATCCATAAAAAGGAATGAAGTTCTGATACATGCTACAACATGAATGAACCCTGAAGACATCATGTAGAATAAAATAAGCTAGATATGAAAACAAATACTGTACAATCTCATGCATATGAAATATACAGAATAAGCAAATTTTATAGAGACAGAAAGTAAATTACAGGTTACCAGGGCCAGGAGGCAGGGGCAAGGTAAGGGGGAGTTACTGCTTACAGGGTGGAGAGCTTTTGTCTGAGGTGATGAAAAAGTTGAGGTAATAGATGTTGGGGATGATAGTACAATATTTTGGAATGTAATTAATACCACTGAACTGTATACCTGAAAGCAGTTAAAATGGGAAATTTTGAGTTGTGTGTATGTTACTACAATGGAAAAGTTAAAAAAAAAAAAAAAAAAAAAGAGAGAGAGAGAGAGAAGAAAAAAACAAATTGAAAAAATAAAGCACCTGTATTTCTTTTATCCAGATGCACTTATTGGTAACATTTGCTCTAATGCCTGATTTCTCTCTCTCTCTCTCTCTGAATTATTTGACAGCAAACTTGCTCTCTTTACCTCTAAATATTTCCTTTATTTCCTGAGAATAAGGATATTCTCTTACATAATCTTGGTTGAGTTATCAAATTCAGTAACACTGTTACAATACTGTTTCCAATCAAGTGTCTCAATTCCAATTTTGCCTAGCATCCTCTAATACCCTTTATAACATTCCATCCCCCTCCCCATGATAGACTCTAGCCTAGGATTTAGTTGGCATGCCTTTAATTTTCTTTAATCTGGAACATAGTCTCAGTCCTTTTTGTTTTTCCCACTTTTATGATACGAACATTTTTTAATACAGTCATCCCCTTTTTACTAGAGTGATTCTCATTTTAGGTTTGTCTGATATTTCTTCATTGTTAAATTTGGATTATGCATTCCTGGCCAGAATAAAAAATAAATTATGTTGTATCCTTCTTAGGGGAAACATTTAGAGGTATATATATGATGCCCATCTGCCCTTCATTGGTGATGCTAATTTTGAATGCCTAGTCAAGGTGTTGTCCTATTTCGCCATTGTTAATTACTATTTTTTTTCCTCTTCCATGTAACAAACAGTCTGTGGATAGCTACTTTAAGACCATGCAAACATTTTGCTCCTCATCAAAAATCCTCACCCTCTTTTCCAGATTTTGTATCCATTCATGATTCTTAACTGAAGCAACTTACCCTGTAATGACTTTCCAACTCCAGCACTCTTTTCACATTTACCAATCAGCACTTGACGTTCTACTATAAGCAAGAACCTTCCCTTTTCTCTTCTCCCATTTATTTATTTTTTATCTATTTATTAACAATAATGACACACAGATACTTACTTTTCAATGGTTTATAATTCATTACAGCCCTTAATTAATTTGATTTTCAAAATGTCCCAGTTTTTGCCAGTGGGAGAATTTCAGAGTGGCTCCCCTGTCTTTGGACATGCCCTCATTCTAATTTTAAGCACTTCCTTACTTTCTTGAACATGAAGGTGTCTGAAATCATCTTGTGCTAATTTTGTACCCATCCTTCCCCAGCCCTGAAATGAGCCATTTCTCCAAGGAATGAGATTAGAGGCCAAGATCTGAGTGCTAAGTGTACCCTTTGCTACCGGATCCTAGTGAACAGAGCTAGAAAGTATGTATATATATACATACTCACACCCACACACGTACATACATAAATGTATACATGCATACATATGTACACACAGAACAATTTTAGAAATTGAGTTGTCATTGATGCTTCCAATTCCAATCCATCCCCCCACAGGGTTCTTTTTTGCCTTCCCCCATTCCATATTTGTAAGTTCCTTCTTCTACAATGAGAACCATAGCTCCCAACAATATCAACACATTTATTTATTTGCTCAAGTTTTAAATATAACTAAAATAGTTTCAGGACCACTTCACCCCCCAGCTCTACAAAAAGCATCTATTAAAAAGAGTTCAGGGTTGGTTTGCTGTTCTTCCACATCATCAAATAAGTGTTCAGTATGTTACTTAGGTTAGTTTTCTTTTTAATTCCCTCAGTGTGGCACATTTTACTTAAAAGATGGAACAAAAGTTGGGTTCATGTGTTTCAGTTTGCTTTCAGTTTTAGTCCTCCCTATCCTTGTTAATTTAATGTTATGGTTTTGAAAATGTAGAACATTAATATGCTTCAGAAGTAAAATCTGTTAAAAAGGTAAACTCAGAGAAGTGTCACTCCCTTTTGCCCTATACCTTCTGCCACCTATTCCTGGTAGGTAAATGACTTCACTGGTTTTTTGTTATCTTCCTGTGTTTCTTTTTGAAAAGGTAAGCAGACAGATGTACATTCTTTTATTTCCTCTTCTTTATTACATAAAAGGACTTAAAAATACAGTCTAAATGCTCTTTGCATTTTGCTTTGTTTTCATTTAAAATTACCTCCTGGCAATTGTTCCATCAATTCATAAAGATCTTCCTCATTTGTTTTACAGTACATCACTGTGTGGATATACAAGAGTTTATTCAACCTATCTCCTTTATGTGTGGGTAGGTTCCAATATTTTGCAATTACAAATAATGCTGCAACGAAAAACCTTTTGCATATGTATTTTTGTGTTATTGAAGGTATATCTTCAGGATAAGTGTCTAGAAGTGGAATTGCTGGGTTGAAGGGTAAATACATGTATGCTTTTGTTAGATAGTGTCAAATTCTCCATAGAGGTTGAACCACTTTGCATTCTACTAGTGATGTATAACAGTTCCTGTTTCCCCACAACTTCAGAAATAGAGTATACTGTCAAGCATTTGAGTTGTTGCCAATCTGATGGGTTAGAAATGGTATCTCAGTGTAATTTTTTTTTTTTTAAAGATTTTATTTATTTATTCATCTATCCCCCCCTTGCTGCTTGTGCTCGCTGGGTCAGCTAACCATGCCGTGCAGGCGGGCTTGCCTTCACCAGGAGGCCCCGGGAACCGAACCCGGGGCCTCCCATATGGCAAACGGGAGCCCTACTGATTGAGCCACAGCCGCTTCCCTCAGTGTAATTTTAATTTGCATCTTTCTTATTATGAGTGAGGTTGAATATAATTTTATGTTTAAAGGACATTTAAAAAATCTCTTTTTGTGAATTGCGTGTTCATATCTCTTGCTCATTTTTCTATAGGGTTTTTGCTCTCCCCCTGCCTCTATTTTTAAAAGTTCTTTACAATTTAGGAATATTATTCCAACAATGTGCTTTTTTAGGGAAAAATACCAATAATAATAAGTATTTAAAAAAAAATACTGTGTCGGTAAACAAAGTGCTTATTCATATTTCATTCACTGAAACACAGTGTTAGGATGCAGAGTATGGTTGGCAAATACTATAGCAGATAAACATGGCTTGTAGATATTTAAAAAAACTGCTCTCTTTAAAAAAGATTTTGGACTTAACAAGAGTTAGAGAAGCAAAATATTAAATAATGACCTTGGCCTGTGTGCTCAATATAAAAAAAGACTATTCATCCTTAGGAGTCCTTTTTGCTAGTTGGCATTTTCAGTATATGTTCTTGAAAATGAAGGGTAAGTTGGGAAGTGGATGTTGCTCATGTGACTGAACTCTTGCCTATCACATGGGAGGTCTGTGGTTTAGTTCCCGGTGCCTCCTAAAGAAGACAGCGAGTTGGCGTGATGGGCAGGTGCGGCAAGCTGAACAACAAGAGACACAAGAAGAAAAACACAATGAGAGACACAACAAAGCAGGAAGCAGAGGTTCCTGGTGCCTCCTAAAGAAAACGAGAAAGACAATGAGCTGACACGACAGGCAGGTGCAGCAAGCTGATGCAATAAGCTGATGCAACAAGAGGCACAAGAAAAAGGAAAAACATGAGGGAAGTGGATGTGGCTCAAGAGATTGGGCTTCTGCCTACCATATGGGAGGTCCTGGGTTTGGTTCCTGGTGCCTCCTGGAGAAGGCGAGCTAGCACGGCGGGCAGGCACGGCAAGCTGATGCAACAAGATGACACAACAAAAGAGATACAAAAAGGAGGAAAGACAATGGGAGAAAAAACAAACCAGGGGGCTGAGGTGGCTCAGGTGATTGAGCGCCTCTCTTCCACATGGGAGGTCCTGGGTTTGGTTCCTGGTGCCTCCTAAAGACACAGCACACAGGAAGTGGAAAAAACAAGGGGGTGGGGAGAAATAAATAAATAAAATAAATCTTTAAAAAAAAGAAAATGAAGGGTGAAGTTTTGTGTATATGCATTTCAACATATTCAAGAGAACAGTAATAAGTTGTAATATACTGGAGAACATGAAACATCAACATAGGCTTCTAAATAAAAAACTGATAGGTTGAGGCAGTTGTTGCCTTTTCTACTTTGGCTTCCTTCTATGACTTTGGTTAACAGTACAAATTTAAGAATGTATTTCCATAAACTAGAACAAACATATGTCACTATTACAAGGTGTTAATAATAGGGTGGTATATGGGAAAAAATACACCTAATGCAAATTATGGACTACAGTTAACAGTAATATTTTAATTTTTTCATCAATTGTAACAAAGATACCACACCAATGCTAAGTGTCAATAATGGGGGGTGGAGGAGGGGTATGGGGTTTTCTTTTTGGAGAAATGAAAATGTTCTAAAATTGTGGTGATAAATGCACAACTCTGTGATTATACTGAGGGCCACTGATTACACAGTTTGGATGGATTATACGGTGTGTGAATATAACTACTTTAAAAAAAAAAAACACTAGTCATATGATTTATGTAAACAAAACAAAAGATAAAAAATCTTTAAGGGACCACTTAGATCCATGCAATGGAATAACAGAAAGTAGATAAAAAGAATGAAGTGGATCCATATGTGCTCTTATGGAACAATTTCCCACATGTATTAAATGTAAAAGCAAGAGTATAGAATAGTAAGCATAGTACACTTTCATTTGAATGGAAAAACCAGGGTATGTATACATATGTAAACTTATATAGGCATAGCATATTTCTGGAAAGATTCAGCAGAAACTAGCAACCAGAGCCACCTCATGAAGGGGAATTAGAGGATTGGAGCAGGTGCATTTTATATATATATATACACACACACACACACACATACACCCTCCTGTATTGTTTGTATTTTTTACCACTTATGAATATTACTTCTGCAATAAAAGTGTATTAAGAACATTTTTCTATATCCTTAAATACTCTTAGATACCATGCTTTTAAATATGGATATAGCACAATTTACTTAATTCCATTACTGGACATTTTGAAAAATTTTTTGTGCTATAAATAATACTGTGATAAATACCCTTAAAACATTCTTAAAATATTAATCATTGTGCACAGATGTAATTTCCTTAAGATACATTTCTTTAAGGGTACATTTCTTTCTGTGGTGGTTTGAAACTGTAGGTACCCCAGAAATTTAAATCTATGCTTGTGGGTATAAACCTATTTTAAGTAGGACCTTTTGACAAAAGTCAGTTAAGGTGTGGCCCCGGGTGGGTCTTAATTCTCTTACTGGAATCCTTTATAAGAGAATGAAATTCAGAAAAAAAGCGAGAAAGCTACGGAAGCAAGAAGCTGAAATCAATGAAACATGGAAGAGAAAGGAGAGCAAGTAGATGCAGCCATGTGCCAAGGCACAGGTGGTGGAGGACCTACAGATCAATGGTAGCTGGTGTTCAGGAAGAAAGCATTGCCTTGATTATGCCAGTTTGGACAGTATCATGGCCTAAAAACTGTAAGCTTATAAGCTAATAAATTCCCATTGTTAAAGCCAACCCATTTTATGGCATCTTCTTTCAGTAGCCTAGCAAACTAAAACAGTAATTAATAATTTTTAAGGCTTGAAATCCACATTGCCAAACTTACTTTCCAATAAAATGGTATTAATATATTCTCCCAATAGCAGTCTTGCCAATAACAGTATTTTAAAATTTCTGTTTGCAAATTTAAAAGGTGAAAGGCAGAATCTTGTTTTAATTTACAGTAATTTGTTTATTAGAGAGGTTGACATTTTTCTTGTTCACATGCCTACTGGCCATTTGTATTTTTCCTTTTTATGAACTGCCTGATGACATCTCTTACCTATATTCCTACTGGGATAATTTGGATATTTCTCTCTCTCTTTTTTTTAAATTGAGAAATATACACACACACATATTTAAAAAATTTTTGGACTTTCCCAGTTTGTGGCAAATACTTCCCTTCGTCATTTGCCCTTTTTTAAAAAAAAGATTTATTTCTCCCTTCCCCTCTCGTTGTTTTGCACTCACTGTCTGCTCTCTGTGTGTTCTTCTGTGTCTGCCTGTCTTCTCTTTAGGTGGCATTGGGAACGATCCTGGCACCTTCTGGAGTGGAGAGAGGCACTCAATCTCTTACGCCACCTCAGCTGCCTGGTCTGCTGCATCTCTTACCATCTCTCCTTTGTGTCTCTTTTTGTTGTGTCATCTTGCTGCACCAGCTCTCGGTGCGGACCAGCACTCCATGAGGGCCAGCTCTCCTGCGTGGGCCAGCCTTCCGCATGGGCCAGCTTGCTTTTTCACCAGGAGGCCCTGGGAATCGAACCCGGGACCTCCTATATGGTAGATGGGAGCCCAATCACTTGAGCCACATCTGCTTCCCTGGCATTTGCCTTTTATTTTTATTGTTATATAAATATATTTATCTTTTATGTAATACATTTTCCATTATATTTAAGCTTAGAAAGGTCTTCTAATACCACAAGATTAGGGAAAGATTAGCCTATATTTTCTTTTAGCTTAATTATGGCCATTTAACTCTTTACTCCATTTGGAAATTATTTTGGAGTATGGATAATTGATAGCAATGAACTTTCATTTTTTCCCTGAAAGGCTCATATTTTTTGTTCCACTACCATATCTTAAATAATCCATCCTTTTCTACTGTTTTTATTTATTTATTTATTTATTTATTTATTTATTTATTTATTTATTTATTTATTTAAAAGATTTTATTTATTTATTCATTTATCCCCCCCTTGCTGCTTATGCTCGCTGGGTCAGCCAACCACGCCATGCGGGCGGGTTTTGCCTTCACCAGGAGGCCCCGGGAACTGAACCCGGGGCCTCCCATATGGTAAACGGGAGCCCTACTGATTGAGCCACAGCCGCTTCCCTACTGTTTTTATTAAAAACTTTTCATTTTGAAACAATTTTACATTTAGAGAAGAGTTATAAAGATAGTACAGAGTGTTCCTTTGTCCATTGATTTTAAATCCTGACTTTATTAAAATCCTACATGTTTTTCCTTTCTTTCTTTGGTCAGATCCATGCAATACATTTTAGAAACATGTTCATTCAAAATACTAAAAACCAAAGAAAATTAAAAAATAAATAAATAAAAATAAAATAAAATAAAATAAAGAAATAAAAACAAAACAAAACAAAATACTAAAAACCAAAATTTTGTGTGTGTGTGTGTGTGTAAAGAGCCAACATTATCATTTCCAGAGTGATTTCAGAGATAATTTTTATTTTATTTTCTTTGATTTGCTTGTTTCCTAAATATTCTATAAAAAACAATATTATTTTTATAATCAGAAAAAGGTCTATAAACATTATCTTAAAAAACAACATGGGAACACTGAACTAGCCAGGAAGATGGTTATTAAGAGGAACTCATTCAAGAGTTGCAGTTAAGTGATGTTGCATTTAAACAGTTTTCCATTTATGCCTTTGAAGTTCATTAATAATTGTAACCACCTGAGAACAGAACTTTCTACAAAGTAAACTAATATAAGTATCTGTTTAAGTACAATGAAGTTGGTCACTCTTCCTAGAAGATTACTCAAGCACATAAATAGCTTCACTACTTTCTGTACTCTTCGGTTTAGGGAAATAGAAGTTTTAGAGAAGGCAACATAGAAAGGCATGTTTCTGAGGGTACCTAGCCCAGTCTTTCTTCCCCAAATGAAGGCAAATGAAGTGTGGTTTGGAGGTATGTACCCCAGAAAAACATGTTCATAAACTTAATCCCTTCCTGTGGTACAAAAGCCATTTTAAGTAGGACCTTTTGATGAGGCTACTTCAGTTAACATGTGGTCCAGCTGAATGAGGATGAGTCTTAATCCTATTATGGAAGGCTCAAAGGGGAGGTCACAGAGAGGGTGACACCCAGAGGGAGCAGGGAGAAGCTGAAGGGAAACACAACTCAGAAGAGAAAGGAGAAGCCATGAGGCCGCCATGTGCATAGCCATGTGACAGAAAAGCCAAGGACCAAGGACCAAGGACCAATGGCAGCAGTCACAGAACACCACAGTCTTCTGGGAAAAAGCATTGCTTTGCTGACACATTGATTTTGGACTTCTAGCCTCAAAATGGTGAGGCAATAAATTCCCATTGTTTAAGCCAACCCATTGCATGGTATTTGCCTTGGCAGCCAGGAGACTAAAACAGACTCTCTACACGCCAAGTAAATCAGGTTGTATCTTTTGAAATGGAAATTCAAGGACCAATGCTTCCCTCACAGGGATTGCTGGGAGAATGAATTCCTAACAGAATTAAGCAGGAAGGATCACTGTCGTCAAATAGAGTGGCTATCGTGAAACAAGATTTTCAGGAAAACAATTGAGGCTTTATAATAAGTTGGGATTTTAACAGTTTTAATGGGTTGAGAGGACACCGGACACAGCTTTAAGCCTTAGCACCTTAGGACAGTGTAATTAATGAAGTTGGCAAACAAAGGCCACACATACAAACCCAAAATGGTGGGAAAATGAGATGGGTGGAAGAAGCATTTTCCCACTTTGGTTTTTAAAATTCTTAATATCTACTTTAAAAAGAAAATCTCAAAAAATAAAAGGAAATGTTTAAAAATATATGCATTATATATAAGACTGTTCTTACAAAATATAAATACAAATATATTAGAGAGAAGGAAAAAGAACAGCAATTTTGTACGGCAGGGCAAGCACAGAGAGATTACGAGGTGATGAGTTTTGTTTATTATTATTATTATTATTACTGGAATAATGAAAGTGCTCTAAGAATGATTGAAGTGATGAATGCACAAATATATGATTGCACCAAATACCATTGATTGTACCCTTTGGATGGATTTATGTTTATTAATATGTATCAATAAAATCGATTTGTTAAAAAAACATATATAGTTAGTTTTTTGAGGAACCACCAAACTGTCCTCCACAATGGCTGGACTATTCTACATTCCCACCAGCAGTGTATGAGGGTTCCCATTCCTCCACATCCTCTCCAACACTTGTAGTCTTCTATTTTTTTTTTTAAGTTTATTTTGTAAACTTTTAAATTAATTAATTAATTTATTTATTTATTTTACCAGGAGGTCTCGGGAATTGAATCCGGGTCCTTCCATATGGTAGACGGATGCCCAACCACTTGAGCCACATCTGCTTCCCCTCTATTTTTTTTTAATGGTCACCAGCCTAACAGGTGTAAGATGGTATCTCATAGTTTTGATTTGCATTTTCCTAATAGCTAGTGATGTTGAGCATCTTTTTATGTGCTTTTTAGCCATTTGTATTTCTTCTTTGGAGAAGTGTCTGTTCAAATCTGTTGCCCATTTTTAAAATGTGTTATTTGTCCTTTTATTTCCAAGATATAGGATTTCTTTATATATGATGGACGGATATTAGGCTCCTATCAGAGATATGGTTACCAAATATTTTTTCCCATTCGGTAGGGTGTCTTTTCACTTTCTTGACAAACTCCTTTGATGTGCAAAAGGTTTTAATTTTGAGAAGGTCCCATTTATCTCTTTTTTCTTTTGCTGCTCGTGCTTTGGATGTGAAGTTCATGAAGCCATTTCCTATTACAAGGTCCTGTAGATGCTTCCCTACATTATCTTCCAAGGTCTTTATGGTCTTGGCTCTTATATTTAGATCTTTGATCCATCTTGAGTTGATTTTTGTATAAGGTGTGAGCTGGTGTTCCTCTCTCATTCTTTTGGATATGGATATCCAGTTCTCCGAGCACCATATGTTGAAGAGGCCATTCTCTCACAGTTGAGTGGGCTTTGTGGCCTTGTCAAATATCAGATGACTATATATGTGAGGATCTAGGTGTACATCAAAAAAGACTTTAATCTCTGGGCTGTCCATGTGCCAGCTGGGCCCTGAATCTCAATGCAGTTGCAATACCTACTCTCCAGTTCATTGGACTCACCCAGGACAACTAACAAGGAGATGATGATGGACAACGACCATCCCAAGGAACCGAGAGAGTCTACAACTGCAAGCAAGAGAGTCCTATCCATCTGCCCCATGGAATCAAAGCCTCCTCTCAATTAGAGGTGGAGTGGGCATCACCATCCCAGAATCCTCAGGATTGGGGAATGAACTATGGACTAAAGTAGACTTACTGGTATTCTACTATAGACTTATTGTTATTCTAGCAATGGAAGAAATTATATCATTCATGTAGTGGCAGTGGCCACTAGAGGCTCTGAGGACAGGGAGAGGGAAATACAGGTGAAATATGGGGGCATTTTGGGGACTTGGGAAGTTTTCTGAACGACATTACAATGACAGATATAGGCCAGTATATATCTTGCCATAACCTACAAAATTGTGCGGGAGAGAGTGTAAACTACAATGTAAACTATAATCCATGCTTAGTGGCAATGCTCTAAAACGTTTTCATCAATTGTAATGAATGTACCACACTAAAGGAAGATGTTGTTAATGTGGGAAAATGTGGGCGTTATAGGAAGTGGGGCATATGGAAATCCCCTATATTTTTATGTAACATTTATGTAATATAAATACCTTTATAAAAAAAATAAAAAATATATTTTAAAAATTAACTGCACCTCAATAAATGCATAAAAAGAAAATTTATAAATAAATAATAAGCTGCAGTTAAAAAAAAAAACAACCCAAAAACATATATATGCATTATATCCCAAATGCATCAATCTATTCCAATGGTTGTAAATTTATTCACTTTATTATATGTATGTTGTCTTCAGAAAATTACATGATTCACCTCAGACTCCATGGCTTTGGCTCAGATCCTAGAGGACTGGGTTCAATGATCTAATGAATCATTTGCATTCCTGATTGCTATAATCCTAGGATTTCCCTACTGCTTCATTCCTGGCCCCACCCTAGCTCATTCATTTAAGTTTATCAATGTTCTTTATACATGAGTAATATCAAACTTTACACTGTATAGTAGTGACAAGATAATTACATAGTTATTAGGAGATAATGTGGGAGTAGTAACATAAGTTATCATGTAATTACCATTGTTCTCAGAGGCATTACCATGCAATTAAAGCAAACCTGATAATAATATTTTACAGCAACTAACCAATGGTACTGAACTCTATATTCTCTCTGTCCACCTCCCTGTCCAAAATTTGTTCTCAGTCTTTTTGGGTCAATTTGATGTTCAATTCTTTGTTTATTTTCTATCTTTCTTAGCTATCTACCCTTTAGTGATGATTTATGTGCTCTCTTTAACTGGCCTGCTTTCTCTTAAGATCTTTAAACTTCTTATCATCTATACCACTGATTATCAGATATAGGCTGCCACATGGCATATGGCACTTAAAGGCTGATGATTATTAATATATTATTATTTTTGCAGTATCAGGAAAGGAAGTAAGATGGAAGTGAAAACTGGCTAATGTGAATTCTCAATTACAAGGCTCATGCTACTACCATTCTTACATTTTTTTTTTTTAAAGGAGGCACTGGGGATTGAACCCAGGACCTAGTACACGGGAAGCAGGTGCTCAACCACTGCGCTATACCTGCTCTCATCTTACACTTGATTTTTATTATAAGAAGCAAATGAAAAGAAAGTAAAAACCTATAATGTTATCAAATGTACCTTGATTCATTCAACTGACAAGCAGTTATTTTTTTTTTATTTTTATTTTTTTTACCGGGAGGTCCCGGGGATCGAACCCGGGTCCCTCCATATGGGAGAGGGACGCCCAACCAGTTGAGCCACATCCGACCCCCAACAAGCAGTTATTGAATACCTTGCATTTCTAGGCACTGTGTTAGACACCAAAAGATTCAAAGATGAATAAATAATAAGTGTTTGCCCTTGAGGATTTTACAGCTTTAGGAGAGAAAGCCATGTAAATATTTATAAAATAGCAAAGCATCTAAGGCCTGAAAGAAGACTGAATATATAGAGCATGCAAGCAGAGGTGAGAGTGGCATGAAATAAAGATGGAGGGATAGGCAGATCATATAGATCCTTTTAGGCCACTATAAGCAGCTTATATTTTTAGTTTACATGTCATGAGAAGTCACTAAAGGGCTGTAAGTAGGGGAGTGAAATAATTTGGTTTCTTCCTAAAAAAGATCATTTTGGCTACTGTGTAGAAAATAGAATGGAGTGCAAGATAAAGATCAGTAAGGAAGCCTCAGTAATAAGTGGAACACTGGCCTTCACTAAAGTCATGGCAGAGAAGTAAAGGGAAGTGGATGGATATGAGATATGAGATGTATCCTCAAAATTGAATCAAAAGACCTAACTGAAGGTTTGGACAGAGGAATGACTCCTAGGATTCTAGCATGAGCTATGGGATATATATATATATAGTGTGATATATGGATCATGTTGTAGGTAGTAACATTTTCAGAACTGTGATTGTGAGAAGGATATAGACAAGGCATGCAAAAGGGTACTATACATGTTAATAGAGTCTACCCATAGACTACCCTTTTAAGAAGAATTCCCTCAACACCAGCACTACTAGGGGGATGAGTTGATGTTCTGTGTATGTAGATCAAACCCTACTATAGCTGAAGCGGTGGACCAAGCGGTGGGCATCTGATCCAAGGGCAAACAACTTATGGTTCTTGCAGTGTCCTACTTATGATGCAGAACAAAAAGTGAATTATCTTAGTGCTCTCTTTCAGGAGCCAGAATGGGAAGCAAAGAATGACTTGGAAAGTGATGGTGAGATAGGAAGAAACAAACATATACAATGAAGCTGAGGAACATTAACGAGTAAGCCCTGGAGTGAAGAACCGTGAATATCTGCTGCTGCAGACTCTAGAACAAACTTGAATCTAAAATCACCATCTGGCTCCAATCTCGGTGAAAATGTGTCAGTTTTGGCTCTTGTTTGGGATTTCTTAAAGATTTCTCTTATAACAGGTAATACTGAATGAATTCTTACTATGTGCCAGGCACTATGCTAAGTGCTTTATAAACATTATTCATTTGACTTTCATATAACTTAAAATGAGGCAGATACTCATTAGCTTCATTTTATAGATGAGGAAAATGAGACTTAGAAATGTTAAGGAACTTGTCCATAATCCCACCCACAATGGCCAGTGGCGGTATCAGGACCCAAACCCTACATCCTTTGAGACCCATGTCTTAACCATTATATGTTATAATGTCTCCCTTAATGTTTGTGTACTTCCTTAAAAAAATTCCTCCACCTGAGCTATATGAAATGGATTTCTGTTCCTTTCAGCCAAAGGAGTCAGAAGAAAAAGTACCTTCAAGCTAAAGTCTGACTACCCTACCATACCTTGCTCTCCCCTGCCATGACCACAAGCACTGTCATTTTCAAGAAAATTGAATAGAATGAAATAAACTCCTATATTGTGGGAATTTTCAAATGCCCATTAAAAATAGGATGATATATTAAAATAATAAATTAATATCCTTTCTTTTCTCTGTCTTTGAATACTTAAATATAGAAGATCTAAATACAATTATGATCAATCAATTTCCTTCTCTACCTTCTGAAAAATTAAAAGAAAGCACTCTAGTATTGCTTTCTTATGTAACTTAAAATTATGACCTGCTACTAGCTGAATAATTCAAAGATTCATGGCTTAAAGACTAAACTCAGGGTAGAATTAGGCTTAGAACCCATGTACAGATAAACACCTGACAACATTTCAAAGGCAAAGAAAACTGCAACATCTTTTGCTGTACTTTGTGACAGTCTGTTACCTTTAGTTTTTCAAATTGGTCATCCTTCAGCTATGGTAAGTTTTTTCAGTCATTTAGGCAGACCTAGGCCATAGTGCAAGAGGGCATGAGAATTCTACTGTAAGACACAATAAATAATTGTAGCAATGGAAAGACTCACTTTAAATATGATGGTCAAACTTACTTTTTTAATAAATTTTCAGTTTTTTTTTTTTGTTGTTCATCCTCCTAGACAAATGATTTTTTTCAAATGTGATGTTTTCCCAGCCATTTCCAAGTGGGAAGGTAGAGTGTTTATATGAACTACCTCTCATCAAGTTCAACAGCTGATAGTTTCCATAGAAAGTAAGTAACTCCTCACTCTGATCTTTGTATTTTGCACAGATGTGCATCAGCCTTTATCCTTAAGAGATGACAAAATTAAAGCAAGCTAGAATATTTTTGAATCTTCTTTAATGAAGGTATTTAGAAACAACGGTGGCAATGACAGTTTTATGTGCCTAGATGATGTAGTGTTATAAAAACAATTTAAGTTTAATGAAATGGTAACCGGATATTTATTTCTCAAAGACATATATTTTAAATGTTTTATGATTGCTTCATTACTTCATTAAGATAAGTTTTTCAGAAGAATCATGCATTTCTTCTGGTATGAGTATGGATGACTGTCTCTTTATATTGGTTTTGACTCTAATTGTGTTCTCGTGTTAGCCTAATTACTAGAGTGAGAAAAAGTCTGAAAACGTTTGGCCATTAAATTCATATATTTAACAAGTCACAACCTTGAAATCTTGCTTTACCTGAAAGCACAGTTAAAAGTGCTTGACTATCATTACTAGAGGAAAGTTTTAATGAAAGCTAATTAAGCTGCAAAACTCCCAAGTGGTTAACTGATTCTAGGGGCTAAATTTCTGGTGCTTCTAATTATCCTCTGATGGCTTTACTTAGTGTTTCACAACCATGACAGATGACAATGAAAAACTGCAGTGAAATTCATTCACCCTGACACTGTGCTAAGCACTGGCTTCTCCCTCTCCAAGTAAAATCAATACTCTGTTTGAGTAAACAGGTTTACAGCTTTATTAGGATGTCTTGCTTGTTCTGTAACAGCTACTTGAAGCTGTGGTAACAAATCGACTCAACTCAGTTAAACCTAGAGAGCTGGGTAAGAGGCCCATCGATAACATTGTTATAAAAATAAACTGCAGGAGATCAGAAAGCTGGAGCAAACAGTCTGGTAAATGTCAATATTTTCAGTTACAGAGGATGACAAAAACAGTGAGTTCATGTAGAAAGTCTTTTTTTTTCCCCTCCTAAAAATGTTTCTTGTTTCAATTGGATAAAGCATTTCCAGTTTTTGTGCATAGCTCTTCTGAATGAAATTTTCACTTCCAAATTCCCATATGCATCTGGAATAGGAAGTTGATGTAAATATTTGGTATTTTTTCCTGCCATTTCAGTTTGTTTATTTATTTATTTATTTATTTATTTTTATTTATTTATTTATTTATTTTTAAAGATTTTATTTATTTATTCATTTATCCCCCCTTGCTGCTTGTTCTCGCTGGGTCAGCTAACCACGCCGCGCGGGCGGGCTAGCCTTCACCAGGAGGCCCCGGGAACAGAACCCGGGGCCTCCCATATGGTAAACGGGAGCCCCACCGATTGAGCCACAGCCGCCTCCCCAGTTTGTTTATTTTCCTTCATATTTAGAGACATATTTTGGTCTTCACTGACTATAAAATGACCTTATTCAAGTTGTCTAGAATACCACTGATGGCTCAGTCTTACCTTCTTTTTACCACTAAAACAAAACTTTTGTCATCTACATTTGGGAGGTCATTTCAATTCAATGTTCATTTCTTGCTATAATATCTGTGAGACCTAATGTTGCACCTTCAAAATCAGGCCTTCCGTATTTTTGCTCCAATAGCAAACAGTGTTGGTTTCTATAGGCTGTATAATCTCTTGACTAGAGGCAGTACATATAAAATATCTGCTACCTATTAGGGACAAGCCTCCATGGTGGGTATAGCTCTACCAAACAAGGACTTCTATACCATACTTTTAGAAGTTCACAGGTTGCTCAAAGAACTAACATCTGGAAGGAAATTCTCATTTCAATTTGGCTAGTTTAGACTATCCAGATGTGACAAAGTAATAGTTTCCACACACACCCCCCCTGCTGAAAAGTGCTCAGATGTAAAATTTTTCCTTTCATTTTCTGTGTAGTCTAGTTAGTAAAATTTTGTTTTGACTTCATACTGACTATCAACTATTCATGAACTCAAATAACAACTTGTGCTCTATATGTTAGAAAACACAGATTTTTTTTCATGGCAAAGGATATCAACAAACATTCAATTTTTAAATAACTTAAAAAGCTACTGTGCCTGCCAGGGTCAAGTCTGACCTAGCAGGTATTTGCATAATGAAAACCAAAGACTAAGTGGTGTCAGATGGTTCAGTGGCTGATGTGGGCAGGAAGTCAATTAAGAGCAAACCCTTACAATAGCTCAGCTCAACACACCCTCCTACACAAAGGCAAGTGGTCAGTGCTATAGCTATGAAGGTAACTTATTATTTCCTCTTTGTGGTGACCAAAAATTGAAATTTCTATTAAACATAGCATGAGATATTATATTTGGGGAAAAAAAAAAAAAAAGGATTTTTAAATGCCCCTCATTTAGGAAAGAAGTCCCTGAAGAGTACTACTACATAGGGTTCTACTTATAGTGATAAGGTGCCCTTCCACCCCAACCCCTTTCAAAGCACTGCTTTAAAAATTATTCCTCTTCATGGAACAAAAATGTACAAGATCAGGCCAGAGCTTGAATTTCAAACATAATGTGTGATCTCTTGATGTACTTCCCCCAATAAAAGCTTAGCATATGCTTCTGTTTATTGTTAAAGGCAAACACCTTGGATACCCACATGTCAAGAAAATGTACATCAAAGGCTTCTGTGCATTTGGGATATTGATTCACGTATTTCTAAGAGGCCTACATAATAGACTGCTTAAATAACAACTCTCATTTGGGTTATGAACATCTGTAATTCCTGGATCATGAACTAATGAGTCAGGAGATGTGGCTTCTAATTCCATTTTGCAATTAACTCCCTTGGACAAGTCATTTTACTTTTCTTTGTGTCTCATTTTCATCATCCATCAAATAGGGACTTTTGAATAGACCATGGTCTTCAGATATAACATCAACTCATTCCATGGAATTGCCTCATGACCACCAAATAAAATGTGGATAAAGTCAAATCGGGATTCATTTGACCTTGTTCTATTCTGATTCAGACAGGATCTCATTTGAAAAGAATTTTACTGGTGAAAACAGTTTGAAAACCAGAAAACAAGAAAATATGATTTTTTAAGTACCCCCTTATGGACTTAACATTCTAAGCAAGATAGTAAAAAAACAAGAAGACTTACCTGGGACAAAGTCATGGCTGTTGGAATAAGGAGATGATACTAAGCTTGTTAATGTTTTTTTATGTGAGGTTGTACGTCATAATTCATAAGCAAGATAACTCATATTGTTATTATTTAACTCAATTTAAAAACCTGCATTCATGGGAGTAGATGTGGCTCAAGTGGTTGAGCATTTGCTTCCCACATGGGAGATCCCGGGTTTGGTCCCCGGTACCTCCTAAAAACAAAAAAACAAACAACAAACAAACAAACGTAAAAACCAGTTCAGGGGAGCCGATGTGGCTCAGTGGTTGAGGACTGGCTTCCCACATACAAGGTCTGGGATTCAATGCCAGTCCTAGTTCCTAAAAAAAAAAGAAAAAAAAACAAACACTGCATTTGATCAAATGACAATTCCTCACAACAGGGTGGTTCTAAAATTTTAAAAGCATTTGATGTCTGAAATTATTTTCAATTTGTTATTTGTTTTGTGGGCTAGAAATAAAACATACATATCTAAGTTATCGAGATTTTATGTTAGTGTTAACTGAAAAATAAATTAAGAGACTCTCTCTACCCCAGGTTTGGGAACTTACATATCTGAAATGAGAGTAGCTGTTAATTTAGAATCATGTTAGTAACATTTGTTTGTTTTATTCAGACTCCTTTCCTGATATTAAATAGTTTTTTTGACATCAGAGGTAAAATTTCATACAAATTAACATATAGTTTAGGAAGGTGTGTTTAATGATCTATTTATCATGGCCAAGACTTCTAGTGGTTCCTAGATGGTCAGCTCTGCATCAACTCAACCCACATGTGATTATAAAGTACTTTAATTACAAAGCCAGGAAAAGCATATTGTAAAAACTTCTAACATCATTGAGGAATATGGAGTAAAAAGTTAATATTTTATATGCCTACTGCCTTGTGTATACACTGTTAATAGTTTCGCATGTATCTTCTTTTCTATGTATTTGTAAACATACACACAAACAAACACACAAGGGCTTTTTGAAGAAAATATAAATGGCATCATATCATACTTATCATATCATACTGTGACTCTTTTATTCCCACTTATCAAGATATCATTATCCAGAAGGTTTTATATGAAGAAATGGGCAATTAGTCCAAAATTTAACAGCATTCAAGTCATCATTAATTTTGATTTTAGTGCTATTTTTAAAAAGTAGCCAAATAATTTTGTAAAATTAGTAAATAAATATGGCTGATTAATGATTCCCTGACTTTTGGATTTCATGGAAGAGTGATACTTACCCAAATTATTTTAGGAATGAACACAGGATTGCCAAACTTTTAATAGTACTAGGTAAGAACATTAAAAAAAAAAAAAAAAAAAATCCACTCTTACCAAAGTTATTCATAAAGAGGATAATTTAAATCCCCAAAAGTAGGAGGACAAGATTTTAAATTGAATACATTAGCTTTATGAAAAACTTACTATATTGTCCTTCTTGCTTTCATTTTGCTGTATATCAAAATGATTAGGGTAAAGACTTTGAGGTCAAATTTTGAGTTTGCAATCTGGTTTTCAATGTGACCTTGAGCAAAATACTTAATCTTTCAAACCTCCAAGACCAGCCCAAGCTGCCAAGCCTCAGATTTGTGGACCTAAATAAATGGTTATTGCTTTACATCACAGTTTGGGGGATGGTTTGTTATACAGCCAAAGCTAACTGAAACTTGTTGCATGAATAAGAAGATAAGGTAGATAAAATCAAACAAATCCATGTAATAGCAGCTGGGACTATTAGAGAATTCAAATTAATTCTGATTAACTCTTATTCTATATTTCAGACCAGGAAACTGATACGCACAAAATTTGTCATGTCCTAATTCTGTTTTTAAAAAAAGAACTTAAAACTTTTTGCTTATGACATTTCCTCTGATCCTTTGCCACAAAATAAAATCTTATAAATATCAACAAAGTTTTCTTGGAATAAACATTTCTCAATAATCATCAAATATAGGAAACCTAATGTTCACATTTGAGCTTTTGGTTTTGACATGGTTCAGACTGTTTTTGTGTTGTACAAATCCCAAGAAGACCAAGTACTATGATTCCCATTATCTGTTTATAATTGCTTCTTTATGGAGGCTATCCAGCATACTATATCTTTGAGAGAACATTCATGTTTGTGGGAAATTCCAGGCTTCACCTCCTTAATATCATCTGATAGTCTACCTGAATCACAGTGATTTCTCTTTTTTGTTATGGCTGGAATCGGATCATCTTTATATCTCTTAGCCAACAAAGGTTCAAATAATCTTAGGCAGGGTTCTTGAAAAATTGGTCCTGGTTCAGCTTTAGTTTATGTTAATCTCTAGAAGTGTACCACTAGTGTAGCTCATCATGAAGCTTCCTATGACTATATAAAGGTACAAATCTTTCTTCCTCTCCCCTGCATGGACTTGATCTGCTGTTTGTGGTCAGTGTTTCCTACTCCTAATGATTGCGTCAATTCCCTACCTCATTTGATGATTTTAAGGAAAATTTCTGTTTAAGAAATAAAACACAAAAGATGTCCCACTAGAGTAGAAAAATAGGGAAAGGTGCTGTTGTTGATGTGGGGTGAGGTAGGGGTGGGCAGCCTGTCATCTTGGTCACCATCAAATAAATTCTCCAGCAGACAGTGAGTCCCATGAAGGTTTTGGTTTTTGAGCGAGGAAGTGTGAGAAAGGATATATTTATACTCATCAAGTTATTTTCTAGTCTTCTGAGTTGGAGGGTGAAGGAAAGAAATGATGCAGAAAAAAAAGTCACAGGAATTCTGCACCAATTCTTTGCACAGCACAATGAAGTGACAATTAAGAATGGGAGATAACATTTTTGTAAGCAAATGCACATATATGCATATATATTTATATATCATTTTACAAATATTGGTATGTATTGTGAAAATTTTGATTTTTACCCACAATAAAAAATAAATTAATTAAATAATAAAAAAAAAAAGAATGGGAGAGGAAGCTACAAATGTTTGGTCTTGTGCAAGCAAGGGAGGGTAGAAAATATGAACATAATGTAAAGAATCCCTATGGCTCTCAGAAGTATAGACATGCGCTATATGAAGAGGAAGCAGCATTCCTGTTCTGGAAAATTATATCTTTTTACCAAAGTTCTGATACGAACATAAATTAGAAGGTAAAATTAATGCTCCTTTTTATTAAATGGGAAACAGGATAGTTATTTACATTGTGATTCCTAAGTAGCTGTAAGAGTCATTTGCATATTGTAGGTAATATCTTTTAGGGTAGTATATTTTCCCTACTAAAAGGGCCCTGGTTCAGTTTCTGGTGCCTCCTAAAAACAAAAAATCAAATAAACAAAAAAACCAACTCAGGGGACCCGAAGTGGCTCAGTGGTTGAGCGCCTTAATCCCTGGCCCTGGTACCTCAAAAACAAACAAACAAAAAGTGTCATGAGCATTTTGAAAAGACAGTATTCAGAGGCAGCACAGTTACTTTACTATCATTCAGAAGAAAATGTTCTAAGCTATATACGGCTCCTAACCACAATTAATGAAAGCTTTTTTTTTTAAATCTTAAGAATGTTGGCCCTTGGATGAGGTCTCTAGTCTTTTTATCCTTAGACTTGTAAATATGTCCCTGGGCATAATCTGTCAATGTTGTTCTCACTTTAGTCTAAAGATGATTTGTAGGTCTAGTCCATATTCCTACAGCTGCCATAAAACATACAACTAAATCATATTAGATTAACACAGGCTGGTATTGACAGCCCAGTGGGAACATATTGATTAGGCCCACTTTCATGTTATTTGTTATGATTTTTCTTCTCAGTTTCATTTACTGGGAAGACACGGGGGAAGAGATTTCACCGGGAACAATGACAGTGCCTGTCACAAAATGTTCTCAGTGTTTCCATTTGTTACTATGGTACTGACAAAGAGGGTTCCAAATGAAAAGGCAGACCTGCTGTGAGAAAGCACAGCAGGACAACAGGAAGACATTTTCTCCTGATCTGGGAAATTAGGAAATCATACTTAGAGATTATAGAATTGTCTCCATTTCCAAGGGCACACTTCTAGCACTTGGGCTTTTGAGGAGGAATGTGAAAAGGGTAGTTCCATCAGAGCTGGCTAGTGATAAAAAAAGGGCAAATGTTATAAAGTACTTATGATTAAACAGAACATGAGGTATGCTTGTAGAGGACTAGAGGGATTTGTCACCAAACCCTTGAGATGAAACAACAAATTTAATTTATGTACATTTGGGGTACTCATTTAAAATTATAGTATAGCCATGATGGAGACATATATCTTTCAAGTGACTAAAAAGAACACATGGCACTCTGGTATGTGGATGTGTAATTAGCACCTGGTGGCTAGAGTGATGCTTTCTACAAGAACTTGAAATTAATGGAAAGAAAGTTATTGTCCCTTAGAGAATTAAATTACCACAAAGGGGCCTGGAATATAGATAATGCAAAGTCACAAAAGACAGAAATACTGTTAGTCTGGCAGAACTTGAAAGTATCAGGATGAATATATTAACTATCTAAAGATAGATCGACTGTGTCAGTCAGGAAGGGGATATGTTAATCAGGCAATAAAGCAAAGGAAAACAAACTGCAAAGTAAATGCAAAAGTTGCTACTGCCTCTCCATTCATGTCCAAGGTAGAGGAAATCTTCCAACAGTGGGAATATTTCCAATCCTAGTGGAAAGGCTTTCCCTGGTGTGGAGATGAGAGCAGGGGTTTTAACCAATGAATACTTGGGTATTCCCAACTAACAAGACCATCTCTATTGGAAGATGGATGTGTCAGGGAGCTTAGCCTGGTGCTATTAAACAGTTGATTCATATAACTCTCCTTACTCCAATTCCATGCTGACCAAGCAAAGTTTATGATCCAGCTTTCTGTATCTCTGTAGTGCAATCGATTCTACTGCTTAGTAAAAAAGCTCTTGGTTCAAACTCACCAGGGACTACAGTCATTCGATTCTCTTACCTTTTAGTTTCTCTTTCTTTTTTCCAACAATCTTGGTCTAGAATCCTCAAACCTTATCAGATAACAAAAGCCTACGTTCAATAAATGAAGTTATCTATTCAGATATAGGAAGAATCTCTTTGGCAAAACCAGCCACAGAAGGCTGGTCTGTGGTTCTCATTCCTCGTGATGAGAGAATGAGTACAGTGCAGTAAGAGCATTGCATCTGGAGCCACGCTGCCTGGATTTGAACCTGACTCTGCCACTGTCTAGCTGTGAGACTTTGGGCAGATTACCTAACCTTTCTGTGCCTCAGTTTTCTCATCAGTGGTAAAGGGATTAAAATTAACCTTCCTCAAGGAGCTATTATGAAGATTAAATGAGTTAATATATGTAAAGTGTTTGTGATTGGCTAGTAATTGCTATGTAAATGTTATCTATTGCTATTCCTATATAGGTTTATTTCCACAGACAGAATATTCTGATCATGCCAACACAAGTATGTGATGGATAAACTGACATTAGAGTGTTCATCTTATGGCATATGTGTTTTAGACACCATGACCTAGTCTTTCAGGACCTGATTACCCTGGCAACTGACCAGATTAGGTTTAAAGTGAGAAAAAAGACCACCTAATTGAAGTGTTACCAGTAAAGTCAGGTCTAGTTTCAGGCTGCCTTCCATTTTTCTCTACACTGATTTCAACAGTGTACAGTGAAATCCAGTGTTTGGAATCAGGCTGTGATAAAAGTGAATAAAGTGAGGAAGTTGCCAATGTTCTATACAAGAGGTTGGCAAACTACAGCCTGTGGGGCAAATCTAGTCTGTAGCCTGTTTTGTACAGCTGGATAGCTAAAAAAGGTTTTCACATTTTTAAAGGGTTGCAAAACCAAATAAACAAAACAAAAAACCAGTAAGCAAGAAAACAAATAAACAAAACAAAGAATATACAACACAACCTATATGTGTCTTGAAAGCTTAAAATAGTAAGTATCTGGCCATTTGCAGAAAAAGTGTTTTGCACTTTCTTTCGTCTTTCCTTATCTCACTGTATCCCAACAATAAGTATAATGAGGTTAAGTGGAGTGGGATAGAGGCTGAAACTCCTTAACAAAAAAGCCCAAGTGCGTTAATGAGGTAGCTCACCCTAATTACAGTACAAATAGCAGCTGTACGGATCTCAGTATCCTAAGCGTGGCCTCTCTCTTCCTCACAAAAGCTCTTAGCCCTTACCCAGTGCTGGTAACATTACAGGTAGTTGGGTGTCTACAAGGCAATCTCTTGTTGCAGGGCCAGGCAGTCCAGGGCCCTAGGACCAGAGGAAGTGCCTAATTGGGTTACCAACAAGATGAGCTCATTATGTGTCCTACTGACTGTTGGAGAAATAGAACACTTATTGTTTTAAGTATGCTAAAGTGTTTTAAGTAATGCACACACAGGATACAAGTTTATTTTTTTATTTTTTTAAAGATTTTATTTATTTATTCATTTATCCCCCCCTTGCTGCTTGTGCTCGCTGGGTCAGCTAACCACGCCGTGCGGGCGGGCTTGCCTTCACCAGGAGGCCCCGGGAACCGAACCCGGGGCCTCCCATATAGTAAACGGGAGCCCCACTGATTGAGCCACAGCCGCTTCCCAGGATACAAGTTTAAAAGTTACTATTAATTCTGGACAAAGATTTCTGGTTTAACCAATTTCTAACCAAGAACTTAATAGTGTTTCCTTAATGTATTACAGAATCTGGCCTAATTTTGGACAAGGTATTTTTAGCTTACATGGATTTATAGCTCTGAGGCAGTATGGAATAGAAAAATTAACTGGCAAGAACTTTAATATTATCAATGAGGAAGCCTTTTAGAGCAAGGAAATGAAAAATGCAAGCATGACAGTAAAGTAGAATGCTATGTGCGGTATATATTCTTTCCAAAGAACAGGGAACGAGAAAACTACTAACTTAATGGTAATAGCTCCTTTAAGACCTTGCATGAATAATTTCATAGAGGGAAAAAATGGAAAATTTACATTGGTGGCAAAGTCCACTTAAATGTTTTATTAACAGTATTGTTAACTTAAAAGCACCACACAAATTTAAGTTTCCAGTGATTCAAATTGTTCCTTACAGAGAGGGAGACAATGGTCAACTACACTTAGCTACAAGGAGTTTAGACTCATCAAAAGAACCTCTGGACCAGGTTTTAGATCAATCTAAGTCAGGGGTTCTTAACCTTTTTTGTTCCATGGACCCCTTTGCCAGTCAGGTGAAAACCATAGACCCCTTACTAAGTCCACTCTATACTGTGTATTATTTAATAAATACATCACACCTGCACCAACATGTCCCCACAAGAATAATGTGTTTTTTTTTAAATTTCAAATCAAGCTCATGGACCCCTTGTTAATAAACCCCTGATCTAGTCAACAGACCAAGAATCTTCCAATTGTCATGATCTTATTTTTGAATACTCATGCAAAAAGAGATTGACTTCTTATAAATCTTGCAAGTTCTTAATGAGTGAATCAGGGAAAAATTTAACCCTTCATAGTACAATAAACACCCAATTATTGTGTTAGAAACAGATGTTCTAACCAAAGGACATAATCCAAAGACATTAACCTTATTTATTAGCATACTGCTTAATATTCACCACAACTTGTTTTAAAGAACAACAATGTGTTAACATTTAAGCCTGAAGGGCTATGAATATACTATATTCTGTACTTGATGCAGTTTGTTTATCCAATATTCTGACAGATACAATTAATCTTGTGAAAATGATTTGGGTATACATAATAGCAAATTATCTTTACAGCAAAAACACATATTTTTCCTGTAGTAAAATCACCTCATAATACAATGGTAGTAGGACATGGAAAGAACATTAGAAGTTAATTATTTAAAAGGAAAAATTAAAAGTCATTAAATTAATAAGTTTTGACTATGTGGTAGAGACAAGGGTTAAAGGAAATGTTTAACTTGTAAGTATGAAATAAATGAATCTGTACCTCCAACAAATGCATCCCCAGCTCCATTGGTATCAACAATTTCTTTCTGGTCTTGATCCAAGACAGCAAAAGTGTTGACTTCATTTTCTGCAATTAAAACCAAAGAAAGACAGACTGATTTCTCTTTATAATTTTCAATATACAAGCTCACCCATTAAAATTTGGAGTTCCTTCATCACTCATCATTCAAAGAGAGAGGGCATGTGCTATGGAAGACAGTTTGGCAGTTCCTCAGAAAGTTAAGTACAGAATTACTATAAGGGGGGAAGTGGATGTGGCTCCAGCAGTTGGGCACCCACCTACCAGTTGGGAGGTTCTGGGTTCCGTTCCCGGTACCTCTTAAAGTAGATGAACAAGACAGCAAGCTGACGTGATGGGCTGTTGTGGCAAGCTGATGCAACAAGACAACACAACAAGAAAACACGAGAGACACAAGAAGCAGGACGTGGATGTGGCTTAAGCAAAAAAAAAAATAATAATAAAATAAATCTTAAAAAAAAAAAAAGAATTACCATAGGACCCAGCAATCTCACTCTAGGCATATACCCAAAAGAATTTAAAGCAGGGACTCAAACAGATATTTGCATACCAATGTTCATAGCCGTATTATTCACAATTGCCAAAAGATGGAAACAAACCAAGTGTTTATCAACTGGTGAATGGATAGACAAAATGTGGTTATATATATATACACTGGAATATTATTCAGCAGTAAAATGTAATTAGGTCCCGATACAAGCAGCAACATGGATGAAACTTGAAGACATCATGTTGAGTGAAATAAGCCAGACACAAAAGGACAAAACATTGTATGATCTCACTGATAGGAAATAATTCGAATAAGCAAACTCACAGAATCAAAATCTAGAATTTAGGTTACCAGGGGCTGGGCTGGGGGTAGACAATAGGGGGTTAAGGCTTAAATTGTACAGAGTTTCTAGTTAGGATGATTGTAAAATTTTGGTAATGGATGGTTGTGATGGTAGCACAACATTGTGAAAGTAATTGAATTATATATGTGAATATGGTTAAAAGGGGGAAATTTTAGGTTGTATAAATGTTACTAAATAAAAAAAAACATAGGACTGTACAACACAACAAATCTTATTGTTAACGGTGGGCTATAGTTAATAGCACAGTTATAAAAATGTTCTTTTATGAATTATAACAAATGTACTGCACTAACGCAAGGTGTTAATAATAGGGTGGTATATGGGAACTCTGTACTTTACATATTTTATGTATAATTTTTCTGTAAACCTATAATTTCTCTAATAAAAATAAATAAATAAAAAGATGGCATGAACTCCACATGAGCACTTGGAAACTAAGATGCAAAGTCAGTTGCATGTGAATATTCTCGCTGTCCTGATTTTGTGATCATCAGGGTAGGCTAAATATTTGCTATATTAGAAACCATGCATGTGTTCCTAGACCTAGTTTTTCTCCCTAGGTCTGGTTTTTAGAATGCTGGTGATAAACTAAGCCTGATTTATTATATGACCATCCGGTATGGGAAATGACTGTAATTCTAGGTATCTTTGGTCAACCTTAAGAGATATAGCAGGGGGCAGATGTGGCTCAAATGGTTGGGCGTCCGTCTTCCATATGGAGGGATCTGGGTTCGATTCCTGGGACCTCCCGGTAAAAATTAAAAAAAGAAAAATATAGAAGGTGCGTGGGTCGCCAGGCCCTGTACACAGGTGCACTGTCAGGCCTTGTTAGCGGGTGAGCCCCCCAGGCCCTGTGAGAGGCTCAGGTGCGCCATCAGGCCCCGCCTAGCCATGTAGCAAGATGATGACGTAACAGGAGAGTGACACAAGGGAGAGCCAAGAGGAGATGTGCTATATGGATAAAAGTAAATAAATAAATCAATAAATCTTAAAAAATAAAAAAATAAAAAATAAATATTGGAAGAACTACCATGCAATCACTAAAAATACACATTTAAGGCTTTTCAGCAAATAAAAAATTTGATTCATACTAAAAAAAAAAGTTAGTTGCAAGCAATATCTTTTGTAATTTTCAGCATATGGATCCTGTATGTGTTTTGTTAGGTTAATACCTATGTATTTCACTTATTTTAAGAGTGATTGTAAATGACAGCAGTATCTCTTTGGATACTACAAACGCTTGAGTAGAAACTTTGAGATAAAGGAAGTGTTTGAATGAATTAGATCATGAGTCCCTATAAAGTGCAAGCCTGACTGCATTCTTGGCAGTGAAATCCTGTATACAGTAAAAGAGCTGTAAATTTTTAAAACAAATATAATTAATGAGCTCTGGATGTTGTTCTACAGAAAAATCATAATGGCACAATAAAAATCTAACTACTATTTTGTTATAATACTTTATGCCAGTGTCAAGGATTAGTGATTATAGTTGGCTTATTAAAAATAAACTAATCTGATTATTTTTACAGAGAGTCATTATTTTCTTTAAACTATCAACTAGTAAAAGGGAAAACTACCACTCAAGTTATGGGTAGAACCAAAGGAACAATGTGGTGAGATCTCTCCTACAGCCATCTAGACCAGGGCTTCGTTGTTTTGACTACATAGTAACCTAATACAGTACTTTAAGCTTTTACATGACTGTGGAATGGAATTGTTTGTGATGAAATCTGGCCTGCAGAACATCTGAAAATGGTTGGACAGTGCTTTTTATTGGGGGCTGGAACTTCTGAAATCACAAACATAGATATGATCCCACTGGAAAACGATCCTACTAACAATGACCCAACTGGAAAGACTGATATCAAGAATCTCCCTTTTGTAATTCCTTTTGACCACATGATTACAGATGCTAAGAAAATTTCATATTAGAAACATCTATTTAAATTCTTTCTGTAACTAACTTTCCACACTTTGTAACACCTATATGACAAGTAACAAGATTTTGATTAGTTAGAAGTTAAGGCATAAATATCCAGGATTAAATTTTCTAGGAAGTCTGCAGTACATATGCTAAACAGGCAAAATAGATAAATAAATAAAAGATGTGAGCAAACGTTATTAGAAATAATTGGGAAAGTGTTGCAGTCTGATTTAGGTAAAAGTCTATATCATAAATATTTATAAATAAAACTGGATTTATTATTTTCAAGTGCAAATCATACTATAAAATAAACTATATAAACCAGGAACAAATAGAAATTAAGTAAAATGACTAAGTTAATGATACTATTACCACTTATAATAAGATTAAATTATATAATAATAAAACATTTTATATAACATAAGAATTAATTACTGGACTTAAAGATTTGAAAATACATTATAAATGGAAATTCATAAATAAATAAAACTCCTTGAATTTCTTGTTGAAAAAGCTATTGCTTTTTTTTTTTTTTTTTAATACAGTGATTTTTTTTTTTTTTTTTTTAAGATTTTTATTTTATTTATTCATTTATCCCCCCCTTGCTGCTTGTGCTCGCTGGGTCAGCTAACCACGCCGTGCGGGCGGGCTTGCCTTCACCAGGAGGCCCCGGGAACTGAACCCGGGGCCTCCCATATGGTAAACGGGAGCCCTACTGATTGAGCCACAGCCGCTTCCCAGCTATTGCTTTTTGATTGGATAAATCTTTATGCATGAATAAAACTGAATTCAGAGTTGAAGAGTTTTTTTTTTTTTGAGGTACTGGGGGCCAGGCATTGAACCCTGGATCTTGTATGTGGGAAGCTGGTGCTCAACCATTGAGCCACATCAGCTCCTCCTGAGTTGTTTTTTTTATTTGTTTGCTTCTTGTTCGTTTTTTTTTGTTTTCGAGGAGGCACCGGAGATTGAAACCAGGACCTCCCATGTGGGAAGCAGGCACTCAACTGCTTGAGCCACATCTGCTCCCCAGAAGAGATTATTTTGAACTTTGTTCTTAGGAATCATGACTTCTTGGTCTAAATTACTGACAATTCTAAATGAATACAGTTTTACTACACATTTTCTGGATGACTTATCCTTAAATGTCATATAAAGTTCAATCTTGAAAAATAAAGTTGGGTTATTTTCTAATTTTTGTATTCTATTAGTGTGAATAAGTATAAGAATATCAGATAGGTATTAGCTGTCATAAGTTTGGTACAGATACTACCCAGTCTCCATTATATTCTATATGAAGAGCTCTATATTATGAGAATTTCTTTTATTTTTTTTGAGAATTTCTTTTAAAATAACTGATTCTGAAAACTTGAAGATTATGAAATGTGTTCTAAATCATGGAAGAAGGATTAAATGATGCTTGATAATATTTAAATTCAATTATAAATTGTACATTCTGATTTTCTGAAAATGTGATGAGCTAAGCTGGTTTATAGAGCTATTGCAAAAATACAATAAACAGCATTCACCAGCAGGATCTATTCCATAGCCATTTTAGACTAACTTGTATGAACATATTAAGTACTTCACTAAATCTGAAGATAAACTTATAAGCATGGGCATTATTTATTCAATGAAGCCCAAAGACACTCACTCATATGACTCACTGGGATTCAGTTTTCTTAGGTGTGAAACGGGCCTGCAGTAGCTGTAGGAACAAATAACACATACTAGCTGTATGCCTTAATTGTACAAAAATGACACTGTTAGTTTTGATCAAGTATCCTTAAGAGCTAAAGATAAGTCATAATAACCACTATTCCTCAATTCTTCCCAAACTTTTTGTAAAGTGAGTAGGCAAAGGATTGGAAATAATTATTATTTTTATTTTCTAGGCTTCTATAAAATCACTACACTGTGAGCTTCCTCAAGTAGACAGGTAACTAACAATTCAGTTGATACCAGATTTGTTTGGTGGCATTTATTATATTAGACTTGCAGGGTACCTTCATCTAAAACAATAAAATTTAGCTTATTAAAGTACAAAATAATCAATTCTAAACATTCTCTAGACAGCTTGTACAAACAATTTACTATTCACTTTACTGCAGACAAGCTTCATTACCTAATCACTTAAGAGGTCAGTCTAGCTAGAATCGAAACACCTTAATACATCTATAATGCAAAGTCAATTATAGCAGAGATGGTTAATCCCTACAAATGTCACAATAGCTAACTGAAAAAATATATAATAAAAAATTCAGTCACTTAATGCCAAATAGCTAGATGAAATGTTTCAGTAGCCTTATCTTCACTGAATTAACTATAGATTTTAGCACTCTATACACACAGCCTCATGGTAATATCCTGAGAAAATTTTGTTCAAGTATATTTTAATCTGCCATGTTTTTTTCCAACTGTTTTGTTGAGGAAGATCCATGGCAGGTTGGGAGGGAGATAGGCAGGCGTTTTTCAACCTCAAGGTAGACTGAGTCACCACCTCCGCCACTGCCTCTGTTTAAGCATCCATAGGAATGCAAGAGACAAAAAAGTGATTGCAGAACTTCCCCCAAAAGTGAAAACAATGACTGGGCAGAAACCAGAACAAGCCAGATTCTGAAAAGGGGCCCTGGTACTTTGGCCATTCCTTATAATTACCAGCAGGTGGATGTTTTTGTTTGCTAGGTTTTTTTTTTTTTTTTTCTTGTTTTTTTAACTAAAGTTTTGAAATAATTTCAAATGTACAGGAAAGTTGCAAAAATAATATAAAACTATACAGTGAACTCCTAAATACTTCCATCCCCCAGACACACCCAGATCTACCAATTTCAACATTTTGCCACCTTTACCCACCCTTCCTTTCTTCCTTCCTGCCCGCCTGCCACTGGCTTTCCTATCCATCATCCATCCATCCATCCATCCATCCATCCATCCATCCATCCATCCATCCATCTCTGAATATCTGAGAACAGGTTGCACACATCATATTCCTTGAACTCATAATACTTCCATGTACATTTCCTAATAACAAGCATATTCACTTATGTAATCACTCTAAGTGCAGCTATCAAGTTTAAGAAATTTAACACTAATATAAAGTTTACATTCTATGTTCCAATTTTTATGTCCCAATAATGTCCTTTTGAGCCTTTTTTCTCTATCCATGCTTGGATCCCATCCAGTATTATGTTTTACTTTTAACTCTTATCTCTTTAGTTGGATTTTTTTTTTAATTATAGAAACATATAAACTTCTCCTTTGCCTGGGCCATCACTTCCTGTTTCTTTGTATGTTTTGTAACTTTTTGTTGAAACCTGAACATTTTGCTATTTTAATGTGTTGTCACTGGGATTTAGATTCTGAAACATCTGTTCCTTAAGTTTGTATCCAGCTAGTATTATGACAGAGCTTTCCTTGAATGCCAGGACACAGCTAACAGCAAAAATTAATAAAAGAAGGAAAAAAAAAAAAAAAGAGAACACCTTTCCCAGTCCTTGCAGATTGACCAAAGCCGAGCACTCTGCTTCAAAGCTTATCCATACAATGAGTTGAAAGAATAGCTCCAGGCCAAAACCTAGGGGCCTTCTCTATGTGTATTTCTTGAGCATGTGTATTGTCCACAAGTGTATTGTCTTGAGCATGCACATGTGGCCTAAGAATTCCCCCATATACACAGTTTTAAATGTCTCCTCTTCCCTAGGAAACAGTTTCCTCATGGTCCTGGGCACTGCACTCCATGTCCTGCAGCCAGCAATTCCTTGCCCTCAGCATCCAATTGACTGCTCTCCCACAAGATTCTTTAGGAAAGCACTATGAGTTGCCTTCTACATGCAGGGCAACTTCTGGGACAATAACCTCAGGCTGCCACCAGACAGTTTGGTGGTTTACCAGACACATATGCTGCCAGTTTGTGCATGAGGGCCACTCTGCTTCCTCTGGAGCTGGGATCAGGGATCCATACTGGGAGTGTGGGCTGGCTCTGCACTTTGCTGGTGAGGAAAGGCCAGGAAGGGCCAGCCAGGGTACCATGAGATCCTACTGCTTTTAAGTAGCCTTTTTCTCGATTCAGTGCTCACCCTGTTAGCTGTATTCTGCATTGAGAAAAATGTTTCTGCCAGTTCTTGAGAGCTGTTCACAGCTTCTGTGGAGGGACAGAGCCCTGAAGCTTCTTACTCTGCCATCTTGATTGGAGAGGGTCCAGCATGTTTTTTTTTTTTTTATCCTTTTATTTTGAAATAGTTTTAAACTAACAGAAAAGTTGCAAGAACAATATAGAGAACTGCCATATAATGTTCAGCCAGATTCAAGTTTATTTATTTTTATTTTATTTTTTTAACATTTTGGCATGCTTGCTTTATCATTCACACACACATACACACACATGCATTATTACTTAATCTTTCAAATCATTTGAGAGTAGGTTGCATATATTATGTCCTTTACCCCAAAATAATTCAGTGTGCATCTTCTAAGAACAAGGATATTTTTTTAGGTAACCATGGTATAGTCGATAAATTTAGGAATTTAACATTGTTATTTATCTCATCTACAGTCCATATTCCAATTTTGAAAATTATCCTAACAATATCTTTTTCAGCGTTTTAAAAAAATCCAGTATAGGATCCAGTCTAGAAGCACATTATTTTAAAAAAGATTTATTTATTTATTTCTCCTCGCCTGGTTGTGCTCACTGTCTGCTCATCTTCTTTTTAGGAGGCACAGGAACCAAACCTGGGGCCTCCCACATGGGAGGGAGGCTCCCAATCACTTGAGCCACTTCTGCTTCCTGTTTGTTGTATCTCTTATTGTGTTTCCTCGCTGTGTCTCTTGGTTGCGTCATCTCACTGTGTCATCTTGTTGCGTCAGCTCACCACGACAGCTCGCTGTCTTGCTTGTCTTCTTTAGGAGGCACCGGGAACTGAACCTGGGACCTCCCATGTGGTAGGTGGGAGCATAGCTGCTTGAGCCACATCCGCTTCCCCACATATTGCTTTTAGTTGTGTTTGTTTTTAATTTTAATTTACTGAATAGGTAACATATTTATATAGTTTGAAAATATAAAATATAGGTATGTTATAAAATAATCTCCTTCAGACTTCTGGCTCCAATTCGGCCAGTTTCTATTCCTTCTACTTCCTCATCAGGTTATCACTGTTATTGCTTTTTTATAAATTCTTTCAGAATTTCTTTATGCATATATAAGCAATATACATTTGTATTTCTCCTTTTAACCAAAAAGGTATCATAATATGCAGACCCCTCTGGACAATATGTTTTTCACTCAGAAATCTTTCTTTATTGGTACATGGAGAATATCCTTATTGTGGCATAATAGTCCACTGTATGGATATGCTATAATTTATTTAACCATTCTTTTACTTTTGGACTTTTAGATTGTTTTTAATCTTCTTCTATCCTGGATGATGATGCAAAGCATTAATGTTTTTATTTAACCAGGTCCTAAATTTAATTATTATACTATTTTATTATTTATTATTTTACTAATTTTTTTTACCAAGTCAACATTATTATTTCTACTCTATATACGGAACTGCCACAAGGAAACAAACTGTTTTACTAAGAGCCTGAAGTAAGCCTATGTCAAAGAAAAAAACGAGAACCCAGGAAATGCTTGCTTTTTTCACTAGGACATACATACCAGGATATGAACACAGACACCCTGCTCGGACTGCCCTAATAAACAGTGTAATGAAACAGATGACAAATTCTATTAATAATAGAGATTTCTAGAACAATCCTATTTAACATGATTTTTGGGGAATGGAGAGTTCTGGGTTAATTTAATTTTCTGGTTAACTAAAGAAAAAGCAGAAAGTCTTTTTAGTTGGAATTCTTTTTAAATGTATTAATATAAAAATATACCATCACATTCCTGCTTTCATTAATTTAGTTTATTGAACTGAAGGAAATTTTACTTTGATGAGAAGGATCTCACAGCACATCTTAAGGTCATCGTTCTGACCATTAATTCTTAATGTAGTTCCAAAGGTTTAAGTGCTTACATGAAAGGCAGGATAAATAGTATGGTGGGAAGCATACTGGATTAGGAGTCAAAAGATCCATCGTTTTAGTCTGGTTTTGACTCAGCTATTTTATTCAACAAATATTTATTAAAAGCCTACCATGTGTCAGGCACACAATATTGGGGACTGGGAATATGAAGGTGAACAGGATAGACAAAAACCCTGCTCTTATGCAGCCTACATTCTAGTAGGGATAGAGAAATATAAAAGTAATAAATAAATGAACAAGATAATTTGAGATGATAAATGTCACAAAGAAAACAAAACAGGATGATGTGATGAAGTGTGACAGGAGGAGAATTAGATAGGTGGTTACTTTTTCACTGAGGAGGTGATGATTGAGTTGAGATTTCAATGGCAAGAATGAGCTAACCAAGTGAAGATAACTGGGGTAGAATATCCAAAGTGCAGAGGTCCTGAGCTAGCAACAAGCTTGGTGAGCTCAGCTTGCTTAAGGTAAAGAAGGTCACTGCAACTTTAATGAGTGTTGGGGGATCAAGTGGGGGTTTTGTAACCATGATAAGGAGTTTGGATTTATTCTGTGCAAAATGGGAAAACACTGGAGTGTTTTAAACAGGGAGAGACATATCCCATCTTTGATTTTTCAAGTTTATTCTGGCAGCCTTATAGAGAACGGACTTTTGGAGGTGAGTTCAAGGATGCTACTTAACTAAGAGACCTTGGGTAACTCACAATCTAACTTAAGCTGTTTTATCACTTTAAAAAACGAGGATAATGCTTGCTCTACTTATTTCCTGTAACTATTACATGAATTTTGTGTTAAAAACTCATTAAAGCACATTATATAAAAATTAACTCAAAATGGATCAAAGACCTAAATACAAAAGCAAGAACATAAAGCTTCTAGAAGAAAATGTAGGAAAACATCTTCAAGACCTGGTGGTAGGTGCTGCATTCTTAAACCTTATACCGAAAGCACAAGCAATGAAAGAAAACATGGATAAATGGGACCTCCTCAAACTTAAACACTTTTGTGATTCAAAGGACTCTGTCAAGAAGGTGAAAAGGCAGTACACTCAATGGGAGGAAATATTTGGAACCACATATCCGATAAGGGTTTGATTTCCATTCTATATAAAGAGACCATACAACTCAAAATAAAAGAGCAAGCAATCCTATTTAAAAATGGGCAAAAGATTTAAATAGACATTTCTTCAAAGAGGAAATATAAATGGCCAAAAAGCACATGAAAAAAATTTCCATAGCAGAGGCTATTAGGGAAATCCAAATCAAAATGACAATAAGACATCATCTCACACTGCATAGAATGGCCATTATTAAAAAAAACAGAAAGCAATAAGTCCTGGAGAGGATGTGGAGAAATAGGAACACTCCTTCACTATTGGTGGGATTGTAAAATGGTTTAGCCTCTGTGGAAGAGAGTTTGGTGGTTCCTCAGGAAGCTAAAAATGGAACTGCCATATGATCCAGCAATTCTTCTACTAGGAATATATCCAGAAGAACTGAAAACTGTGACATGAACAGACATCTGCACACCAATGTTCATAGTGGCATTATTCACAATTGCCCAGAGATGGAAACAACTCAAGTGTCCATCAACCAATGAATGGATAAACAAATTGCGGTATATACATATGATGGAATACTATGCTGCAGTAAGAAGAAATGAAATTGGGACACATATGATAACATGGATGAATCTTGAAGACATTATGCCAAGTGAAGTAAGCCAGACACAAAAGGCCAAATAGTGAATGGTTTTACTAATAAGAACTAAACATGAAAATAAATGCATGGAGTTAAAACCTAGAGTTATTAGAAGATAAGAGGAGGATTGAGAAGAACTACTGATGCTTAATGTATGTAGAAGTTTTAATTAACTTGAATGTAAAAGTGTGGAAATGGATAAAGTTGATGGTAACACATTATAGTGAGTAGTAGCTGGTTTATAAATGGGATTGTGGCTAAAAAGGGTAGTCTAGGGATGTAATTGTCAATCGAAAGAAAACTAGAGAATAATCTAGGGATTGAATAAAACAGTGAATCCAGAGGTGGATGAGACTTGTGGCTGATGGTACAGATGCCAAGAGTGTCTTTCTGTGAGCTAGAACAGATGTACGTCACTAATGCAGGGTGGTGGTAACGTGGAGAAGCATGGGGAAAAATACAATTGGTAAGACCTATTCTGTGGTTAACAATAATACTGTAATATTCTTGCATCAATGCCAAAGATGTAGTGTGTTGATGGGGGGGTATGGAAAAAGTGTGCCAAATGTACATTATAGACCACGGCTGGTGGTAATAGTATGATATTATCTCATAATCTTTAACAAATGTTCCACCACAGTGTGGTATGTTGGTGAAAGGGTTTGTATAGGAATTCTACACATGTGCATGATTGTTCTGTAATTTTACAACTTCTGTAATAAAAATATAAAAAATTAAAAAAAAAAATCCTAAGCACTTCCCACTAGGGAAGACAGATTATAGGGATTGCCCTCATGTCTTCATGAGGCTAGACTTTGCTGAAGAAACTCTCTTCAACAACATACAAACAAACAAACATATTAAAGCACATTATCAAATATAAAGCCTTATATAATTTTATAAGGTATTTACAGGAGCTTACTTTCTTTAATTGGGCAACAAGTATTTGCTAAACACAGCCACAAACTTTTCTTACTCTACTAGTTCCTTTGGAAGGGATAAAGGCGAAATATTAGGCATGATCTGTCTTCTGAAGGATCTTAGAATCTAATTTTAAAGAGAAATCTAGCATATGTGAAAAATGTGTGAAGTATCATACAAAGTAATACCTATTATAACTGCAACAGAAGTGCAAACAAGGGAAGGAACAGGGTCAGTTTAAGTGGAGAAAACTTCTTGGAGAAGACTGGACTTAAGTTAGGTTTTAAATATATGGACAATCTATGGCCATACCACCATGAACGCGCCCGATCTCATCTGATTTCGGAAGCTAAATATATGGACAAAGAAGAGGAGAGGAAAGAGAAAGGCGTGTGTTTCTGTCCCAGGAAGAATAGAGAGTCTAAAAAGAAGAAAATTTCTGTCAGTAATGCAGGAAATAATGCAAGATGGGTGGGGTCTAGCCATGTAAAGGAATGACTCTGAAGCTAGAAGTTTGGTTTTGATGCATCAGGCAATGGAATGCAACTGTAGTTCTTTTGAATGAAAAAGTTACACAGACATATTATTTAACAGTGATATTTATGCAAGAAGAATTTGAAAGAGGCCAACACTAGTGGCAAGCAGCTTATCAGCTCTAAAGCTGTTGTGGTAAACCAGATGTTAGGTGATAAGGTTGCAACTGGAGTAGGGGCAAAACCTGTTTGAATAATAGTTGTACTTTTTCAAATGCTTATTGTATGCCAGGTACTGGATCAAGGGCTTTATATACTTTATCTCATTTAATTCTCACTGCTATCATCCCATGATCTCATTTCATAAATGAAGGCATTGGGAGTCACACAGGTTGTCAACTGCTCAGGGTCCCATGTCAGAATAGGACTTTGAGAATTCTGTAATTATTTCATAGGGTTTTTGTGAGCATTAAATCAGTTGATACATGTAAAGCACTTATAGCAAAAATTGATACATAGTAAGTATTCTTTTTTTTTTTTTAAAGATTTTTAAAATTTATTCATTTATCCCCCCCTTGCTGCCTGCGCCCACCGGGTCAGCCAACCACGCCGTGCGGGCGGGCCTGCCCTCACCAGGAGGCCCCGGGAACCGAACCCGGGGCCTCCCATATGGTAAACGGGAGCCCCACTGATTGAGCCACAGTCGCTTCCCTAGTAAGTATTCTTGAGACTTTAAAAAAGATTAAATAGAAAAGAGTATCATTAATTTGAAAATGTGACTTTTAGGTATAGGGGACTAAGTTCTCACTTAAAATTGCTGCTTCTGAAGGCATGGTTCAGCTCACCTTAAGCTCTACTTAACTTTACATCATAGTTTGCAGTGAAACCTCTTTGTTCATGTTTACCTCTAAATTTTTTTTTTAAACGAATGTTTCAAGTACATTCTAGTTAAAGTCTTTGGTGCTGAATGTAGGCAGATGAGAATGAATGAGTGTTTACTTTGAATACAAAAATAATTTTCTATAGAAAGTGACCAAGAAAACAATTATAGGTGGAATTATTGCTCTAAAACCTTATTTCCCTCTTGTTTGGCATATATTTTTAAAGAGGTTTCTGAACTCTTTAATAGTTTCACTAAATGAAGTGTATCTGCTTTAATAATTTTGTAAACTTTTTTTATTTTGAATTACTTTCAAACTTATAGGAGTTACAAAAATAATAAAAACCCCACAAGAGAACTCCAACATACTCCTATACCCCCCAAAACCCAAGTCCAACAACTTGTTCACTTCAACTTGCTCTCTTTCTCTCTCTCTGCATCTCTATGCATTTGCTCCATTCTCATCTATATAAGAAATGATTTACTCTTTTGACTTAGCTCATAGGTCACTGGCCATCTATGGATTGTCTAGATTGGATCAGGTGTTGCCAGGGAAGGGGGTAGGGCTCATGGTAAAACTGTGGCTTCCTGAGTAAGAAGGGCTATAGAAAAGGCAATTAATTGGTGATCCCTAGTACCCAAAACTATGTCTGGCACATTGTAGGTGCTCTGTAAATATCTGTTGAATGAAAGAACAGAGCGATTTTTCACAAATGCAAATCTGATCATGTTATTCCCCTGTTAAAAACCCTTCAGTGGTTCTCTATTAATTGAAGTCTTACCTCTAAGGATATGAATCCAGCCTACTCTTCAACCTCATCTTCTATTCCCTGACTGCTGGGAATGGAAGCAGTTCTTTGGTCACTCTTTGGTCAAGTGCACAATTTTTGTGCCACATTCTTTTATTCCTGTATATGTATCAAGTTTACTGCTCAGATTGTCTTCCACTCAGTTCCAAATCCCCAGGAATGTCCTCTTGGGTATAGTCTCTGACCTCCAAACAGAACTTATTTCTTCCTCATATGCCATCACTTACAAGGTTCATGTACCTCTATGAAAGCACCTAATATAGAGGTGCTATAATTACTTACTTAGAAGTGTGTTCCCTTCTAGACTATGAGCTCCTTGTGTGTAAGAACCATGACTTAATCTCCTTCTCAACTCTTGATACTATGAGCAGTATAGTAGGCTCTCAATTAGCAATACCACTACTAGGTATATACTCAGAACAACTGAGAGCAGTGACATGAACAGACATCTGTACACCGATGTTCATAGCGACATTATTCACAATCGCCAAAAGATGGAAACAATCCAGGTGTCTGTCAACTGACAAATGGATAAACAAGCTGTGGTATATACAAACGATGGAATGTTATTCAGCTATAAGAAGAAATAAAGTCGTGAAGCATATGACAACGTGGATGAACCTGGAGGACATTATGTTGAGTGAAGCAAGCAGGCACAAAAGGACAAATATTGTATGATTTTGCTACTATGAACTAAATACGATGAGCAAACTCATGGAGTTAATAGCTAGAGTATAAGCTACCAGAGGAAAAAATGTGATTAGAGAATGGAAAGTTGAGATATAATCTGTGCAGAATTCGTAAAAAGTTGTTTGTAAATGTTTGTAAATGAATAGAAGTGGCAAAAGCACAACATAGGATTTGTAATTAGTAGCACTAACATATGGGTATGATAATGGTTTTTTTGGTTTGTTTTTCTTTTTTTTTTCCTGAGTAATGGAAATGCTCTAATATTGAATCAACTGATGAATGCACAACTCGATGATTATACCAAATGCCATTGATTGTACACTTTAGGTAAATTTTATGGTTTTTGAACAAAAAAATTAATAGGGTGGGTTGGGGAAAATACACCAAATGTAAGATATGGACTATAGTTAATAGTAATACTTTGATGATGCTCTTTCATAATTTGATATAAATGTTTCATGGCAACGCAAGTTATTTGTGGTAGGGTGATGTTTGGGAGCACTGTATGATGTTACGCATGTTTGTTTTGTAAGTTCACAACTTTTACTACACACTTACTATTTATGTATGTTCATATATGAATGATATACTTCAATAAATTGTTAAAATATGCATTCACATAAGAAAAAAAAAGTCATGACAATTCCTTCTTGACTCTTGGTACTATGCCTAGTTCAGCAGGTTCTCAATTAACATTTATTACTGAATGAATGATTATTCCTACTAGATTTTTTTTTTTTTTTTTTTAAGATTTTATTTATTTATTCATTTATCCCCCTCTTGCTGCTTGTGCTCGCTGGGTCAGCTAACCACGCCGTGCGGGCGGGCTTGCCTTCACCAGGAGGCCCTGGGAACCAAACCCGGGGCCTCCCATATGGTAAACGGGAGCCCTACTGATTGAGCCACAGCCGCTTCCCAGATTTTTTTTTTTTTTTATTCCTACTAGATTTTAATTTCTTTGAGACTGGTCTCTGTTTCTTCCATCTTTGATTCTCGCACAGAATCTAGTATAATATGAACTCACTATGTGTTTGTTCAGTAATCTTTAATAAGTGGTACATAACTATAATATACTTCTCATGATGTTCAGTAAACCAAGTAAGCAAGTAAGCTAAAGTTTCTAGTTGTCAATGACTCTCCTTTTGGGAGTTACTAGGATTTAACCTAGCATTCTTTTTTTTTTTTTTAAAGATTTTATTTATTTATTCATTTATCCCCCCCTTGCTGCTTGTGCTCGCTGGGTCAACTAACCGTGCCGTGCAGGCGGGCTTGCCTTCACCAGGAGGCCCCGGGAACCAAACCCGAAGCCTCCCATATGGTAAACAGGAGCCCTACTGATTGAGCCACAGCCGCTTCCCTTAACCTAGCATTCTATAAAGCTTGTATGAAAGGAGATCATGCAATCCTTGAGAGGGTAGTATGCTATTACAATGGTGAATAAATTCAACTTTGCACAACCTGTCCCAAAAACCTTTCTAGATCTAATTGTGTTGAACATGTATACACTGGAGAAATAATGAAAATATGATTTGATATGGGTCTTCAAGAAGTTATTCTCCATCATTTCATCATGGAAATGAGGACATGTTTTGTGACTTAATGAACCTAGTTTCAGATCCTGTTTAAAGGCAGAAAGCTGTTATATAGCATGAAGACTCTGAATTAACACCTGGATTGGATCAACCCATGGCAATCAAATAGATCCTAGCGATACAATGGGGTTGACCTCATGAGGGTGTCATATAAGTCCAACTAACATCTGTATGTATGTGATTCTTCCTTATAAAGAGACCATGGGCTCGTAGGGCTGGAAAAACAGGAAAAGGCATTTATTAGATAATTTATACTAGGCATCATGGTTATGGAAAAAATCAGGAGACCAAACACCAATGGCTTTAATTGTTTGGTGATCTGGTCCTAATCAATGTAGGAGGAGGATAAAGGATAGAAGGCTGCAACATGTTAAAAAAAAAAACAAGTTTCTCCCCACCCCCCTCAAGTGTTTTAAAACGCTATCTTCTAATAATAAATGTGTCTGAACTAAGAATGTTCTTTAGTATAACTGCAAGCCCACTGGGACAATGATCACAGAAATGATAAAAGAACAAAGGACAAATGCATGCTTTGTCCATCTGTATATCATCCATTCATGCTCTCAACAAGCTTTTATTGAATACTTATTATGTGAAAGTCAGGAACCATGTGCTTTAAATAAACAATGTGGAATGTGGAGATTATTGCTCAGATTATTTTCAATTCTAGCAGTTCTTTCAAATGGTCCTAGTTTGACAGTCAAGCAACCAATAGGGCTCTGGTGGCAGCAAAGAAGCTTCAACAGTGAGGTCTCCTACCATCTGGGGTGACAGCTCTCTTACTATCTCTCTCTATCCTTCTCGTCCTTAAAAACATATGCATGCAGACATGTACAAACACACTCACAATACTTTCTTTATGGACATTATTAGTATTCTAAATGTACCTTTTAAAAAAATCATATATTCCTTCTGAGTGCAACAAAGGTTTTCAAAATGGATATGTACATAGAAAGTTTTTTCTGTTCTTAAAGATGAAGCTATTAATGTCACTACTTCTAATGGCAGACTTTGTATCAGTAAGATTCCTGCTAGAATTGTTGATGGTAACAATGGCAAATATTTAAAACATTTACAAAGGGAAATCTGCATTAGATATGAGGGGACTACCACAGCTCCCTTTTCTTTAGGGAATAGAAGAAATCTTAGAGCAAGAAAGCATTGCTGCAACATCACTGATATTTAGTGCAATATTGTTTGCAGAGATGATAATGCCTCAAAGTAATGTCACAGGTTTACACTAAAAGAAAGATATTTTAAAAAATTCTACACTGTACAATGAAATAGAAGTTCCCTAAAGTATGGAGTCAATTTCAATGGTTGCCCTGACAATCAAACACTGACAAAATTTATAAGTACTATGTATTGTCCAATTAACTAAATTAGATTCACAGTTCACCTGTCTTCTTGGAATACAGTGATAACCACCAGTAAACAACCATTTTATCTACCTTAAATGGAACGCTTTTCTTTATTGAGTAGTTTGCCAATCTCTCTTACACTTAAAAGTAGGTTAAAATTGGTAAACATATGGTTAATTACCTGAAAAAAAAAAACAAAAAAAAACCTTCAAGTACAATATATTATATTGCTTTTAAAGCTTTGCTGTTTTCTTTACCATTCTTTGTGAATAGGAATTACAGCATCAGGTTTGAATAGAAATGGTTTAAGGATCAGATTCATGTTCTTCCTTCTGTTAAAGGATCTAGAGTTGACAGTTGAACTATACTTTAGCCAGACATTTATGAGGTTCAGTAAAGTCTCTGGGCAAAGATGCTATTCCAAAAAAGATCAAATTGAAATGGAATTCACTCCCTGAGAGAAAATTCAGTTTCCTGATGACAGAGATTGGTGGGAGCAGTTCAGACATACTGTCTTTGGTGGTATGCTGGAGCCAGCTCACACCAACTTGTGGGAGTGGATTGTGTACTTCTCTTACTAATTCTGCATTCAGTGCTGTCACCTTGGTAATTTGAAATGGTGGGGCATGGTGGGAGTATTTGTAACATGGATATTGGCAAACACAACAAACCAGGGCTTGGTTTGTCATTCAGCTGCTTATTAAATATTTGCCAGTACACCATTGATTGGGTTCCAGCTATACTATCTTTGAAGTGCTGTTTCTTATTTTTCCTAAGAAAAGACAGAAAATACAAATTTTATGTTGGTAATGCTCAGTATTTCGGATCTACAAATGAATTCCTTTGCAGTAACTGCTGAAAAGTAAGTTACCATTACCTGTTTGCCCCTATTCAATTCTCCCAAATGAAATATATTTAATTTGGAAGTTTTTGAAATAGAAAATTTCATGGATGAGAGAAGAAACTCTCAAAGAGTTTAAGGTCTAGAAACTCTTAGATAAAGCATCCTTTAAAAGCATAAACAATGTATCTCTGAGTTTTTATTTTTTCCTTCTTTCTCTTATTTTTAAAGAATATATACGATAACTGGTAAGGTAATTCTGCTGCCAAAGCCATCAAAGATTAGGTCTGTTGCTCTAAAAGACATTGGGAACAATTTGGGAATGCTACATTTCCTTGCTTCTATTTCAATAGCCCTAACCAGCTCTTTGACTCATGGGTTGTTTCTGTCTTTGCTCTCATCATGAAAATTTTTGCTGTTGTTTTGAATATCTTATTTTTTTATTGAGATATAATTTATAAACAGCAAAATGCGCAGATCTTAAATGTACAATTTGATGAGTTCTGACAAATGCATATACTTGTGTATATCTAGCTATAGAACTATTAAGCTATAGAACTGTGCTGTCCAATACAGTAGCTACTGGCTGCATGTGGCTATTTAAATTTAAATTAATTGAAATAAAACAAAATTTAAAATTAGGTTCATTGGCTGCAATAGCCACATTTCAAGTGTTCAGTAGCCACATGCTGCTAGTGACTACCTTATTGGACAGTTCTATTGGACAATACTGATTTAAATATTCTCATCTTAAAAGTTCCTATATGTTCCTTCATAGTTAAATCCCCCCAACCACACACACAAAAAAAACAACAAAACCCACCACCTGTTTGGTGATTTTTCTATCACCAAAAATTAGTATTTCCTGTTCTAAATTTTGTATAAATATAATCATATAGTATAAGTTCTTTAATGTCTCTTTCCTTATTCTCAGCACAATACATATATATATATATATTTAGCATATTGTTTTTGAGATTCATCCATGTGTTGCTCATATAAGTAGTTCATTCCTTTTATTGTCCAGTGGTGTGCTAGAGCCAGTTCAACTGGCTAAAAGAGCCAATTCTGTATACCCAAAGCTCTTCTCAAGGAGTGGCTGTGGCTCAAGCGGTTGAGTGCCTGCCTCCCACACAGGAGATCCCGGGTTTGGTTCCCCAGACCCCCTGGTACCCGCCCCCCTCCCTGCCCCCCCCCCCCAAAAAAAAAGCTCTTCTCAAATCTAAGTTCAGTGACCTCACAATGGTAGCTTGAAATCACCTACCATGCTGGGAGTATTTAACCATGATGCAATTGCTACAACTCTGGGCTTTTTTGTGTCTTCCTGGAGAGCCAGTTGTGGAACATACACCAGCACATGACCTATTCTGTCTTTAAGTTTCCTTCATCAACAGTTCTAAAAGGCAGAAAGGCGCACACATTCAAAGCACAAGAAATTTAGGTTTCCAGCAATGGGATCAAATTGGGCACGAAAGAGTAGGAAAGCCTAGCTATTTATCAACTCAAATCTAGCTATGTAATAAAAATCTCTGTTTTCCCCTTTGGTTTAAAACCTAGTTGAAAAGGGCAATTTCCTAAACAAGAGAGTAGGATGTACTTTCTGGATTTTTTTCATCCAATTTCTTCCTCTGACAAGTACCTACCAATTTAAAAAATGTTAAAGGAAAGAAAATGTTCCCCCTATAATGTATGGGAATCTACTAGACAAACACATTCTTCATATTTCAGGCTTGCCAGTGTCTATCAGGAGATTCAGAAGAATGGCATAACTATAAAAAGAAAATCAGTGGGGACGGATGTGGCTCAAATGGTTGGGCGTCCCTCTCCCATATGGAGGGACCTGGGTTCGATCCCCGGGACCTCCCGGTTAAAAAAAAAAAAGAAAAAAAAAAAAAAATCAAGACCCTGTAACAAAACTGGCTGGTATTTGTTATCCAATACTGTGCCAACTGCTGGAAATTCTTCTCAAACAGATGATAATAACGATTCCTGGTGCTGGTGCTCCTAGTTCCTCCCTAAAGTATCCATTCTAAATGTCTCCTCTTCTGAAGCGGCCAGCTAATTATTCTCATTCATGGAGAAAATAAAAGCCACAAGGTATTAAGTCTTTACACTTTGCTAGTCATGTTGAACTGCTAATAGTTCTTCCATCGAAAAATACAAGAATCAGTATCTTTGTTGTTAAGACTGAAGGGAGATGGGAGATCATTCAGTTTAGGAACAACACACTGTATAGCTTCAGAAGCTGCCATTTATACTCTAGTCCATATAAATGGCACCTGCTGGACTTGTCCTGTTCACAGTCTATAACACTATTTATACTTCCTTGGGAGATCCAGAAACCATATATAAACTGTCCAGGGTTATAGCAACCTGTGCTGTACTACTGGTGTCCTTAATTGTATGGTGTGCTGTCTTAATATTGGTTACATCTGGACAGAAGAAAGTTCTGCTATGCTACTTAGTCCTTTGAAAAGACTAAGTAATGCAAACAAAACCTAAAAAACAAAATCTCTAATTCTAATGTACTGATAAATTTGCTAGTTCCCAAAGAGATAAAAGAAGCCACAACTGCTTCACAGGTCAGATATCAATTTGTTTACCTAGTTTATCTCATATTAGACAATATAAGTAAATGTACAGGAAGCGTATATGGCTCAAGCAATTGGGCTCCCATCTACTATATAGGAGGTCCAGGGTTCAATTCCCGGGGCCTGCTGGTGAAGGCAAGCTGGCCCGCGTGGAGCACTGGCCCAGGCAGGAGTGCTGGTGCAGGAAGATGATGCAACAAAATGAGACACAAAGGAAAGACAATAAGGGACGCAGCAGACCAGGGAGCCGAGGTGGTGCAAGAGATTGAGCCTCTCTCCCACTCTGGAAGGTCCCAGAATTGGTTCCAGGTGCCACCTAAAGAGAAGACAAGCGACACAGAAGAACACACAGCGAATGGACACAGAGAGCAGACAGCGAGCGCAAAACAACGAGGTGTGGGGGGGTATAAATAAATAAATAAATCTTAAAAAAAAAAAGTAACTGTGCTATGTGAGCTATAAAGCATGGCAATTACGTTTTATTTTACCACAGTGGCTGCTGCTGAAAAAAGGGGACAAAACAACAATATCAACAACAATAACAACAACAACTCATGTCCTAGTTAGCTCAATCTGAAAGCCTAGAACCTGAGAATTTCACATTTTCTGATAGTGATAGAAAATTCCAAATACTTTGACAGTGGAGAGAACATATACTGGACAAAATAGGTACCTTCTATTCCTCACAATCAGGTATCTTTGTTTTAAAGGCATCGAGACAGAATCATATTTTAGATGTTTGGGGAAAAAATAGTGGAGACAAGCTTTCACATTCTTTTAAGCATAAAATGTGCTGGAAAAGCTGAGAAATGTAAACATTTTGTCTAGCATATACCAAGACCTGGAAGCCACTGTGGATATCAGGTAACTCTTCTTTCTTGATTATAAATTTAGTGGGAAGAAATGGGGATAATTGTTGAAACCTAACAGAAAGCCCATTATGCTAGGTCTATAACATATATTTGTTGCTTGACAATGGAATTTAAAAGCCTTCTAAATTAGCAATCAAGTTTTATTCTGATAATATAATTTTACATATAATGTTTTCATATAATGGAGAAAACTTCTATATTCTTTAGATATTTTCTTAATGGCTAAAATGGGTATTACAGTTAACATTCTAAAATAATAACAATCTGGTTAGAAAATGAAAAGAGAATTATTATTACCAAAGGTAGAAATACAGACAAATCAGACTTGTTCAGAGGGAGAAAACATTAACTCTAGAATTTTATTTTAAAGAAATTGCTATCTTGATCAAATGGGAAGAAACAGCCCAGTTCAATTGGACTCCCTCAACACACAAGTTAAAATAATGATTTTTAATTTTGGTGGGGGAGGGGGAAGCTCTAACTCTATATGAAAACATTTCAAATGTAATTTTATGAACAGATCACAAATTTTCCTTAAAAATAAACTAGATATAAGTAAAATTATGTGGTTTTCATGTAGAGATTTAAGCTTGTCAGATCAGCCCCTTGCCTTTACTTGCTTTAAACGTACCTGTTGCTTTTCACATTTCTCCTTTCCTGTTTTATTGCAAGACAACTGCGAATTGACCATTAACACTTAAATGTTACTGAGTATATACTGCTTCATTTTTCTTGGCTATTTTTCATTGTGTGCCAAAAGGAAGTCTCTGCTGTCACACAGTCTAAGGACTACACTTGACTGTTTACAGTAAATACTAACATTTTGGTAGGAGTAATGCCACTGCCAGGCTTCAAAAGCAATAGAGGTAAAGGCTGAGTAGGTGTGTAGCATCTTTCTTCTAGATTTCTAACTTTGGCCACTATAGCTTATTTTTTTTTTCACTATATTTGTAGTTTTCTTCCATTTCCACTCTATACCTAAACGAAAGACTTCAACATAATAATCTGCTTTTAATTAAGCTCAAGTGTGGCCTAAAGCAAATACCTAATTACTCGTGATTAATTCTAAAGAACATAACCTACTCCCAAGTTTAACGGGTCTATGTTTGAATTTAACTAGTGGCTTCCCCTCATTTTCACTATCTTTCAGTCTTTCTTTTCCCTATGTTAGCTTAATCCCCAAAGTGACTGAAGAATCATAAACTGTTATTCTCCTTGTACCCAAAATATCTGTATTATACAACTCACATTTCAAGGGATTTTCTTGACTCATGTGTTCAAGTTCAGATTAAATTCAGACCTCTCTGTAATAAACGACAAGATGTATAAGGGTGCTGTAATCTAAGCAACCATAATTATACAATTATTGATGAAGTTCCTGTTGATAAACAATGCAAACATCAGGAAATACTAGTTTGCAATTAAATGATGAAGAAAGCTGTTTATTGCCTTCCATTCTATCTTCTGTTAATAAGATTGAAGTTGCAGATGTTCATGTATACTGCATTGATGTTAAATGGTGCATGATGCTCTAGGTGGTTCCCATAACCTTGCTTTGTCTGCTATGAACTGACTCAATTGATATGATAATAAAGAAAGGAGCTGGGCTGAACTGGCACAATTTGCATAGCCTTGAAATTTGCCATTATTGGACAAACCAACTGCTTCTAAAAGTTCTTGTTCAGTTGTCACTGACAACAATGTTTTAAACAAACAATATTTTGAAATTAATCACACAGGTGGGGGTATCACTTATTGAAGCTTTTATCCCATCAAACAAGGTACTCATCAATGCATTTCTAAAGCCAACAAATGGAAATTTTCTGATTTTCTTTGCCATCAATTACTATTGGGCCAAGTACAAAGAGAGCAGACATCATTCATGAGTCACAAAGCAGTGGGTAGCATTTGTGGTTTTTTTTTGACACCGATATATTTGGAGAGGTGTCTCTTCTTTTCACCAAACCTATATTTCTATCTCATTATTCAATAAATAACTATTATCTTTTAGAAAATATATAGATTAAGAAATAACAAATTGTTTGATAGTGCTCAATATTGTACTTTTCTCATTTAAAAAATATGAGAGTTCCTACAAGAATGGAAGGAATTGCTCTGATGCATGAAAAAAAAATGACACACTAGAGAACTCCCCAAAGAGTAAACTCCCAAGTGAAGAGTTGGATAAAAGATGAGATAAAGAAATTAAAAGAAACACCAGATCAAATAAACTGTACATACATGGAATTAGTGTTTTTAAAAAGGACAATGGATGGTTTTTAAAATGAACCCAACTCTTTAGTTTAATTCAAAGTTTGAAAACAAATATCTTGTTCTGACTTTTTATTTTCAGTTTGGTTTCAATTCTAAATTAAAATGAGGTCTTTTGTTTTATTACAAGAAGAATAATCTTGTGAAGGCAAATAGGACAGCTCTACATTGTATTCACTGGCCCCACCCTACTGGGATCATCCTTGTGGAGGACTGTACCTCCCAACTCATTCATATCAGGCTTGATCATGTGACTTGCTTCAGCTAAGGCAATGTGAGCAGAAGTAATGCAAGAACTGCAGGCAACCATGTGAGTCTTTTAATCACTCCTTTTCCTCTCTGATATAATCAGAATGTTCCTGATTGGAGCTGTACATTTAGCTTTAGTTCTAGAATGAAGAAAACATGGAGCAGTGCCTCAGCTAATCTGTGAAGGACAAGAATGAGAGAGAAAAATGAACCTTTATTGCCCTAAGTAATTAAGATTTTAAGGATCATTTGTTAGGCTGCTACCTTAGCCTAAACCAACTAGTAAAAAAAAAAAAAAAAAAAAAGACAGCACTGTGTTTTTTGTAACAGATTTCAAAATTAAGAGATGAAGGATATGGAGTAACTGCTTGTTTAATTTTGATAATGACTTCAATTTGTCTGACGCAAAATTTATGATCAGACTAAACATTCATGAAGTATTCTAAAGAACATTTGGATGGATAGGGTATAGATGATAAAATGTGCCTACTAGGATGCCCTAGTTAGGGTTAACCCTGCTCTCCAAAAGCTCCCTAAGCAACCCAGAAGGACAGAAAAATACCAAAATAAATTTAAGTTCTAGGGGCTTTTGATAATGGCAGACTAGGTAATTTTGACCAACTTTCTCATCAAGAACAATTAGAACAGCTGGACAATATATAGCTTTTTAAAAAAAAAAAATCTCTTGAAGGCACTGAAGGCCTAACAAAACAATGAAGAATTACTAGACCAGGACATAGGGGATAATGGAGTCCCAGAGAGATGAGTACGGTGTTTGATGCTGCTAGAAGAAAGTCTGGAATCTAGAGCCTTTCAAGAAGGATGGTGCTGGTAAAACGACTTAGTTTAGGTTGGGAATCCAAAGAGATGCACTTAAGATTAAGAGTGAACAGGAATAGATAGGCCTAGGCAAGAAGACAGTAGCATAGCTTCTAATCACCTAAATTCCAGATATTGAACTTATCAAACAGAAACTTTGAATAACTATGCTTACTGTTCAAGGAGAAAAAAAAATTGAGAATTTCAGCAGAGGACTGGAAACTATAAGAAATGGGTGGATTTAAATGGAAATTGAAAATAAGAATTCAATGGATAGTTTTAACAGAAGCTTAGACACAGCTTAGAAAAGAATTAGTGAATTGGAAGATAGATCAGAAGAAAATACTCTCAATGAAACATAGTGAGACAAAAAAGGAGAAAATTTAGCAGTGAGAGTAAGATACATAGAAGATACAGTGAGAGTGAGATACATGTATGGAAGTGATATTTGAAGACATATTGGATAAGAAATCTCAACTTTGATGAAAGACTTCAAACTACAGATTCAAGAGTCCCTATGAGTGCCAAGTAGAATACATAAATAGAAATTCATACCTTGGCACATAACTGTGAAAAAGCTGGAAATTAAATACAAAGAGAAAAATCTTAAAAATAGTGAGAGTGGGAGGGACATATTTTCCTTAAAAGAACAAAGAATTGACTGATAATTGACTTCCCAACAGAAACAATGGAAGCCAGAAAACAGAAATATTTCTAAAGTGATGAAAGAAAATAATTGCCAACCTAGAATTTTATATACAGTGAAAATATCCTTTAAAAAGGAAAGTTAAAAAAGTTAATTTTCAAACAAACAAAAAATTTTCAACTGGGAGAATTCATCATTAGCAAAGCTGCACTAAATGTATTTTTCAGACAGAAAATTCCAAATGGAAGGGTAGAGGTATAGGAACTAAGAATATCAAAAAGTGTTAAATAAGGCGGCAAATTAAATGAATATTGACCTGATAAAAATATTATTAAAAGAATAATAATGTCTTATTGGGTTTAAAAGAGATTTATTAAAAAACAAAAAAACAACAACAAAAAACAATGGCATGTCAATGGGTAGGGAAGTAAATGGAGCCCAAAGGTTCAGAGGTTCTTTTACCATCTGGGATAAAGGTAAACACACCATTTAATATGAGACTTGATAAATTAAGAATGCATGCTGTGGGGAGTGGATGTGGCTCAAGTGGTTGAGGGCCTGCTTCCCATATGGAAGGTCTTGGGTTTGGTACCCAGTGCCTCCTAAAATAACAAACAAACAAAAAACCAAACAACAAGCAAACAAACAAAAAAAAACCAACTCAGGGGAGCTGATGTGACTCAGTGATTGAGTGCTGGCTTTTCACATATGAGGTCCTGGTTCAATCCCCGGCCCTGGTACCTCAAAAAAAAAAAAAAAAAAAAAAAAAGGAATGCATGCTGTGATGTAGAGTGGTGATGATAACACAACACTGTGAATATAATTAATGCTACTGAATTATATATCTGAATATGGTTGAAAGGGAAATTTTAGGTGGTATGTATGTTGCCAGAACAAAAATTTAACAACAACAAAAACCAACAAAAGCCATACAACTTTACAACACAAACAATGACTTCTAATGTAAACTATGGATTATAGCTAATAGTACTTTATAATAACATTCTCTCATCAGTTGTAACAAAAATATACCACACTAATGTAAAATGTTAAAAATGGGCACAGGTATATGGGAATTCTGTATTTTGAGCATGATCTTTCTGTAAATCTACAAATTCTTTAATTTAAAAAAATAATGGATTTAAAGTCAAATATATCAGTAATTATACTAAATGTAAATGTACTAAGTGTTTCAAATAAAAGACAAAGACTAGATTTAAAAATTTTCCCCAAACTATATGCTGTTCACAAAAGACACATCTAAAGCATGAGAATACAAAAAGGTTGAAGGAAACCAAATGGACAAACACTTAAGGAGCAAACACTAACCCAAAAGCTTGGGTCAGGAGAGGCAAGACACACAAAATTAACCATAAAGGAAAAAATGAATATATTTTACTAAATTAAAATTTAGCACTTCTGTTCAACGCAATTAAGAGAATGATACGGCAAACCATGAGGTGAGAGAAATAATAGCACCACTTAAAATCAACAAAATTCTGAAATCCAGAATAAATAAAGAATGTCTATAAATCAATTAAACAAAAAGACCAACACAATAAAACAATGAAGAGGCATATTTCAAGTCTAATAAATATAAAAAAAGGTGCTTGATCACATCAGATATCAGGGAAATGCAAATTAAAATTGCAGAGATATCAGTACACATTCCAGATTGGATAATATCAAAAAGACTGACAATAGTTTCATTTTTACAAGAATAAGGTTCTTAAATACAAGCATTAAAATTGAGGACCTGGGCATATTGGGCTGTTTCCTTTCATTAGGCATGGCGTATATATTCCAGAGATTTCTGTAATCTTATTTGAGAAAGTAGCAGGACTTCCCCAGGATGGAAGTTTAATGTTTTGTTAGGTATTGTGTGGGTCTCTATCTTTCAAGACACCATACCTTTGACAACAAGAATACATTTACATTCCATAGAAGTATGCTTTAGGTGAATTTTTCCCCTTAGGCCGCCCCAATATCTACACCCTATAGTAGTGACATACCTTTGTTATAGATCTTGAAAGAACATTCTTATATTTGTATTATTAACTGCAATCATTGGCCACCCCAGAGTTCACTGTGTTATACAGTCCTCTGTTTTATCTTCTAGCTTTCTTTCTAGCAACTTGGATGATCCACAACTTCCCCTTTCAACCATGTTCACACACTTCAGCACTGCTAATTGCACTCACATTGCTGTGCCATCATCACCTCCATCCATTTCCAAACCATTACAATCAATCTAATTATTAATTCTGCACAAATTAAGCATTGGTTCATCCCATTCTATCTCCTGACACTACCTCCACGAGACTGCTCACTAAACTTGATTCATATCAGTGAGCTCATGCAGTGTTTGTATCAGTACTTCATTTCTTCTTACAGATGAATAATATTCCATCATATGTATATGCCACATTTTGTTTATCCACCTGTTGATGGACACTTGGGTTGCTTCTACTTTTTGATAATTTTGAATAATGCTGCTATGAATATCAGTGTGCAAATATCTGTTTGAGTCCCTGCCTAATTAGAATTAAGCCTAAGTGTTATCTTGTGAAAACCTCCTTGTTACTCAAATGTGGTCTCTAAGCCAAACTCTGCAAATAAACTCACTACCTTCCTCCCAATGTGGGACATGACTCCTGAGGATAAGCCTCCCTGGCACTGAGGGATTATTACCAAGCACTAATCAGCAATGCATCTGGAAAAAGACCTTGACCAAAAGGGGGAAATATTAAATGAAATGGAGTTTTTATGACTGAGAGATTTCAAAGTAAGCTGGGAGGCCATTCTAGAGGTTATGCTTATGCAGGTCTCAGGCAGATTTCACAAACTTTCAGAGTAAACAAAGTCTCAAACAATAGTGCTACCAAGGGCTCTAGGGATGTCTGGACACCATAGCTAAGGCATACAGTCTCATGAAATCAACACCTCCTTGGCAGGCCCTATTTAGGATATAGAAAATCTATTTCCCCAATATAACATAGTTATACTCATTTATAATTCCCTTGATCATGATTCTTCTACTCCTTTTATGTGAACCTATAATTTTCAATATACCTGTTAAATATATTTCTCAGAGACTTAGGATTAGACAATCTTTGGATTGTTCATATGCCAGTTGAGCCCTGAAACCCAGCAGAGTTGCAGCCAACTCCTACTCTCTAGATCTTCAGGCCTGCCCTGGACAACTAACAAAACGATGATGATGGATAAGTCCCACCCTTAAAACAAAGAGTATCTACAACTGCAAGGAAATCAATTCCTTCCCTCTGCCCCATAATATCTAAGTCCACTCTTAGCCTGAAGTAGTCAATGGACATCACCCCAAATCCCTCAAGATTGAGGAATGAACAAACATAAGGGGGGAGTGTAACCATGGGCAAAAGCATGTTTATTGTTATTGTAGTTATTATCTTGTGTTAACAGAGTAACTTGTTATATTGATATAAAGATAGTGGTTGCCAGGGGTTCAGAAGGGAGGGGGAGGAATGAATAGGTGGAACACAGGGCATTTTTAAGGTAGTAAAACTGTTCTGTATGATACTGTACTGACTGATACATGATATTATACATTTATCAAAGCCTATAAAACTGTACAGCACAAAGTGTAAACCATAAAGTAAACTGTACACTTTGGTTGGTAGCAATACTTCAGTATTGGTTCATCAATTTTAATGAATGTACCATATTAATCTAAGATGTTAATAAAAGGGGAAACTGTGTGTGTGATGGTGGTGGTGGTGGTAGTGGTGGGAAAATATAGGAACTCTCTGTAATTTCTATGTAATTTTTCTATAAATCTAAAACTTCTCTAAAAATAAAAAAAATTAGGGAAATGGAGGTGCAGTTGGGCTCCTGTCTACCACATAGGAGGTCCAGGGTTCAATTCTTGGGGCCTCCTGGTGAAAGGCAAGGTGGCCCGTGCAGCAAGCTGGCCTGAGCAGAGAGCTGGCCCACATGGAGTGCTGGCCTGTGCGGAGAGCTGGCCCGTGCAGGAGTCCTGGCCCAATGGAGTGCTGGCCCACGTGGAGAGCTGGTACAGCAATATAATGCAACAAAAAGAGACACAGAGGAGAGACAATAAGTGAAGCAGCAGACCAGGGATCCTGAGGTCCCAGCAGACCTGGGATCCTGAGGTCCCAGGATCGGTTCCTGCTGCCACCTAAGGAGACGACAAGCAGACACAGAAGAACACACAGAGAGCAGACAGTGAGCGCAAAACAATGAGGGGGTGGGAATAAATAAACAAATCTTTAAAAAATAAAAAAAAGACAATACCAAGTATTGATGAAGATGTACAGGAATAACTCTCTGACATTACAAGTAGAGAATGAAAATTGGTATTTCCAGTTTGGAAACCAGGTTGGCATTACTACTAAAGTTGAATAATTGCATGCTAGCAATTCCATTCCTAGGTATAGACTTAACAGAAATGGGTAGATTGATAGACATACTCTTAGTGGCCTTATTCACAATAGACCCAAGTTAGAAACAACCCAAATATCCACTAAGAATAAAATGGATAAAATGTAGCATATTCATACAATGGAAATAAATGAACCTCAACCATGCAACAGCAGCAAAATGTACACACAAACATAATGTCAAGTAAATGTTGAATAAAAGAAGCCAGATACAAAAGAATACATATATACTTACAAGCAAAAGGAAACCATGATGTTCAAGGATACATGCTTAGGTAGTAAAACTATAAAGAAGAGTAAGGTAGTAATTACCAGAAAAGAAAGGATAGTGCTTCGTTTGGTAGGGGTGGGAATGGTAGAGAAGGACAGGGTGATGATCAGGAGGGGGGACGAGGCATCTTGCTAGGGTGCTGCTGGCAATGTTTTATTTCTTTCCTGGAAGGTAGTTACATGGGAGTTCACCTTGTGAAAAATTACTGACCTGTAATTCTTTTTTGAATGTATGTTATATATCACAATATAAAAGGTCAAAACGTAAAGCGTTACCTCCTGAAACTCTCTAAAAAAGAGTACTGAGAGAGAATCTTTCTAAAAAGATTTAAATTGTCTGAGGTAAGGCAAAATAGAAGGAACTAGGATTAACATACCGGAAAAACCTAAATAAGAAGCACAGCTGACAAAAACTTACTAGATGGGAATAACTAAAAGCACATGGCCAACCAGAAACAGGAGATGGGTATGTTGTGTGATTCACAGGGAAAACACTGCTATTCAGAAGTAATAAAGGGAATTAATATAGTGGATTAGGGAGGTACTCAGTTTAGTTACCTAAGAACTATTCTGGTATATTATGCTCTATTTATAACAACAGTACTAGAAATGTATAGATAGATAAATAGGCTCTGAAAGAGAAAAAAATAGTCATTACAGGAATAGAAAGGATTATGTAAACATAACTGTATCCTTTGGGTAACACCAACTTAAGTGTGTTGTGATTATGGCTATAAGAGAAGATTTAGGTGTGACATAATGATTGTCTTTAAATATACGTGAAGGGTTAGAATGTGGAAGATGGATAATGTATATTCTGAATAGTTCCTGAGGGTTGACTAGGATAAATGGATAAAAATTATAAGAAGAAAAAATTCTGTTCAACAAAGGAAAAACTTTTTAACAATTTAGGGATTATAAAAACGAAATGAATGGATCTCCCAGGTAGTGGCTATTTTAGAAAAGATCGCTGGATTGAGGTTGGAATAGAATAAGATGACCCCTATGCCCTTTTCAACTTGAAGACCTTAGGATTTTATCAGAATCCAGAAAATGAATAAAGAAAAAAACCAAACTGAAGGCTCTTAGAAGAAAAAGTGTAGAAAAAGTATAGTATGATTCCATATATGCAAAATTATGTAATAAGAGTACATGTGAATAAAACAAAAAAACAAAAACAAACAAAACAAAAACAAAAAACAAAAAAAAAGAGTACATGTGAGCACTCAGAAAGATGTCTGGAAGGATAATCATTACATTGTTAACATGTGATATCTCTGACTAGGGGAATTTCAGAGGATATTTTACATAAGAGGATATGCTGAAGATGATATCAATACCATGAGATCAAAGCAATGCAAGTAATGGTATTAAATATATATATTTTTTTATTAGAGAGGTTGTAGGTTTACAGAAAAATCATGCATAAAATAAAGAGTTCCCATATATCATCCTTTTATTAATACCTTACATTAGTGTGTTACAATTATTACAATTGACAAAAGAACTTTTTAAAATAACTGTACTATTAGCTATAGTCAATAGTTTACATTAGGGTTCACTGTGTTTGTTGTATAGTCCTATTTTATTTATTTAAAAAAAATTATTTTAGTAACATATACACAACCTTAACTTTCCCTTTTTAATCACATTAAAATATATAATTCAGTAATGTTAATTATGTGTGTTCTTGTTTCTCCACATCATCTCCAACACTTGTAATATTCCTTCTTTTTTTCACACTAGCCATTGTAGTGGGTGTGGAAGAGTATCTCATTTTTTTTTTTTTTTTTAAAGATATAATTTATTTATTTCTCTTTAAAAAAGGAATCTAAAGGTAGGCAGTCCAGGAAAAGAATAGCAGGTGTTATCAGGCATCTGGATTTGCATTTTGATTTGCATTTCTGTGATAATGATGTTGAGCATCTTTTCATGTGCCTTTTGGCCATTTATATAACTTCTTTGAAGAAATGTCTATTAAAGTCTTTTGCCCATTTTTAAATTGGGTTGTTTGTCTTTTTGATGTTGAGTTGTAGAATTTCATTATAGATTCTGGATATTAAACCCTTATCATATATGTGGTTTCCAAATATTTTCTCCCATTTTGCAGGATGTCCTTTCACTTTCATGATAAAGTCCTTAGATGCACAAAAATATTTAATTTTTATGAGGTCCAATTTATCTATTTTTTTCTTTTGTTGTTTTTGCTTTGGGTGTAAAGTCTAAGAAAAAAATTTTCTAATACAAGGTCCTGAAGATGCCTCCCCATGATTTCTTCTAGGAGTTTTATAGTACTGGTTTTTATACGTAGACCTTCAATCCATTCTGAATTGATTTTTGTATATGGTGTGAGGTAGGGGATTATCTTGATTCTTTTGCGTAAGGACATCCAGTTTTCCCAGCATCATTTTTGGAAGAGACTGTTCATTCCCAATAGAGTAGACTTGGCTCGCATGTCAAAAATCAATTGGCCAAAATCATGAGGGTTTTTATTTCTGAGCTCTCAATTCTATTCCATTGGTCTATATGCCTGTCCTTTATGTCAATAGCAAGCTGTTTTGGTTACTGTGGTAACAGTGTTTTTTTGTTTGCTTGTTTGTTTTTGCTTTTTTGATGTTTACAAGTTTATTTGAGTTACAAAGATTATTCCTCCTCCCCCATGTTTTCAGAATTTCCTGTATTCCCCTATTCAATCTTGGTTTCTATAACCAGACAGACAGAATGCGCAAGGAACTTCTTTTTCTTGCTTCTGTAGTGGAAATCTTAGCAGCAGCTATTAACTGCTCCAGTTCTGTCAGAGATGCATTTTCATGCTCATTCTGATATGTAGAGCCTTTTCAGTATATTGACACAAGTTACACTCTGCTCTGCCTATTAGGTACCTCACATTCCCTCTATAATTTCATCTTAAACAGCAAGGGTTGGCAGATCTTTCCTGAAAAAGAGCCACATGGTAATTATCTTAGACTTTGAAGGCTCTATAGTCTGTTGCAACCACTCAACTCTGCCATAGTGTGAAAGCATTCACAGACAATCCATAAATGAAAGCGCATGTTCCATTAAAACTGGACACGGAAATTTAAATTTCATATAATTTTCACATCACAAGGTATTTTGAATTTTTCAACCATTTGAAAATATAAAACCATCTTAGTTCATGAGTTGTACAAAAACAGTTGGTGGGACAGGCCAGTCTGTCTGACTTCTGTTCTAGTTACCATCCCATCGCCAGGAAGTTTGCCACATTCATTCCAAGAGACTTCTAGATTTAAGTAGAACTTGGTTCGACTTGATTTATGATAAATAAGCTCGGGCAATACTTAGCTTCCAACTGTATTATATAGTCTCTTTTAATTCTTTTGGCAAACTCTTCCAGAGTTAGACACTTCCATTTGTAAAAAAAAATGGATAGAAAAGTAAATAAATAAATCTTAAAAAAAAAAAAAAAAAAAATTGATGATTGGATTTTCCATTTTTGCAAAGAAGGCTGTTGATTGGGATTCTGTTGAATCTGTAAATCACTTTGGCTAGAGTGGACATCTTAACAATATTTAGTTTTCCACTTGGAACACAGAATGTCCTTCCATTTATTTAGGTCTTTGATTTCTTTTAGCGATGTTTTTTTTTTTTTTTTTTAAACATAAATTAACCCATTTATTACAGGCTAGAGATGGTTCAAATTGTGGCACTCCTACTAGTCTTGTAGTTTAGTGTGTACAAGTCCTTTATGATCTTGGTTAATTTTATTCCTAGATATTTGATCCTTTTTTTTTCCTGGTCAAAAATAGTTAAATGACCCTAAATAGATCTGTTTAGCTTATCTTATTGATGCAATAACCTGCCACCAGCCAAAGCTATATTAATTTCTTTTCCTTCCCCTCACTGGCCACTCTTTTCATTCCTCCATTCTCATTACCTCTTTTTTATTTTTAAAACAATTTATTGAAGTATATCATTCATACATCAACATACATAAAGTAAAAGTGTTCAGTAAACATCGTGAACTTACAAAACAAACATGCATCACAAATCATGAAAGAGCATTGTCAAAGTATTAATACTAACTATAGTCCATATCTTCCTCCCCTATACATTTTTTTAAGGATTTATTTATTTATTTACTTTTATCCATTTTTACTCCCCTGCCCTGGTTTTTGCTGTTTCTGTGTCCATTCACTGGGCAACTCTCTGTGTCTGTTTCCTGCCCTCTCTTCTCATCCTTCTCCTCGTGTCTTCACTGGGATTTGGTCCTCGCAATCTCTGATGTGGGAGAGAGGCATCCTACTGCCTGTGCCACTTTAGTTCCTGGTTTTTTGGTGCATCTCGTCTTGGCTCTCCCTTGTGTCACTCTTCTGTTATGTCATCATCTTGCTGCATGGCTCGCGGGGCCTGGTGGCGTACCCATGGACGGGGCCTGGTGGCCCACACACCTTCTATATTTTTCTTTTTTTAATTTTTACTGGGAGGTCCTGGGGATCGAACCCAGGTCCCTCCATATGGGAGACGGATACCCAACCACCTGAGCCACATCTGTCCCCCTGTTATATCTCTTAAGGTTGACCAAAGATACCCAAAGTTACAGTCTTTTCCCATACAGGATGGTCATATAATAAATCAGGCTTAGTTTAGCACCAGCATTCTAAAAACCAGACCTAGGGAGAAAAACTAGGTCTGGGGACACATGTATGGTTTCTAACATAGCGAATGTTTAGCCTACCTTGATAATCACAAAATCAGGTCGAGATATTTGATTCTTTTAATTACTTTTGTAATTGTATATATGTGAGTATGGTTAAAAGGGGACATTTTTGGTCATATATATGTCACTAGAATAGAAATTAAAAGATAAAACATATGACTATACAAGACAGTAAACCCTATTGTAAATGATGGACTATAGTTAATAGTACAAGTATGAAAATGTTCTTTCACGAATTATAACAAACGTACCCTTCTAATGCAAGGTGTTTTGGGTGGCATATCGGGGAAAAATATATACTGTAATGTAAACTATGGACTATACTACTATTAATACTACAATTATAATATTCTTTCATTAATTATAACAAAGGTACCACACTAATGCAAAGTGTTAATAATGGGGGTGGGTATAGGGGAATACTATATTTTACATGAATTTTCTGTAAACCTACAATTTCTCTAAAAATATTAAAATTTATTCCTAGGTATTTGATTCTTTTAGTTGCTATTACAAATGGATTTTTCTTCTTGATTTCTTCTTCAGATTGTTCAGTATTAGTGTATAGAAACAGCACTGATTTTTGCCAGTTGATCTTGTACCCCGACACTGTTCTATTAGTTTTGTGGATTTTTCAGGATTTTCTGTATATAGGACCATGTCATTTGTAAATAGGGAAAGTTTCACTTCTTCATTTCCTATTTGGATGCTTTTCATTTCTTTCTCTTGTCTAATTGCCCTGGCTAGAACTTTCAGTACAATAATGAGTAACAATGGTATCAGTGGGCATCCTTGTTGTGTTCCTGATCTCAGAGAGAAAGCTTTCAGTCTTTTACCATTAAGTATGATGCTAGCTGCAAGGAAGGTGAAACTCACGGGCATTTATTGCAAATTATTGGCTTCTTCCTCCCACTCCTCCCTAGATGCTGTACAGTACTCCACTAGACTCTGGAGTTTCAAAATAGTTGATTCAGACAGTTCCAGCCAGTTCAATAGCTGTTTTGGTGGAGGGACTGATTCCTGGAGCTTCTTACTCTGCCATCTTCCCACAATTTTCTCCAGAGAATTTAGAGTAGTGGTTTTCAGACTTTCTGGTCCCAGGATTTCTTTAATACTCTTAAAAATTATTAAGGAACCCAAACAGCTTTTGTTACTTGAGTTATATTTATTATTATTTACTGTATTAGAAATTAAAGAGAAATTTAAAAATATTGATAAACCTATTGCATTTTAACATAACATTTTTAAGAAAAATAACTATACTTTTAAGAATGGTGTTAACATTTTTGCAAATCTCTTTAATGTCTGGTTTAGTAGAAGACAGCTGGATTCTCATATCTGCTTCAGTGTTCAATCTGTTGCAATATCACACACTATATAGCCTCTGGAAAACTCTACTAAAACTGAGAGTCAAAAAGGCTAATGTCTTAGTATAATTGTGAAAATAGTTTTGACTTTGTAGATCTCAGAGACCCTCAAGGGGCCCATATTTTGAGAACCTCTGCATTAGAGTAAGGAGTATAGCTGTCACCATGCTAGGACTGCTCACTCTGGACAAGCTATAAGTGCAGAGAATGTGCCAGTTCTGCTGTGCTCACAGCTGTGGCTAGTGGAATAGACCAATAAGAAATTCATGCCCTGCAGCTTAGGATATATAGATTCCAAACAGCACTTAGAAGAAGCAAGCTTTTTTTATGCAGATAAAGTGCCACTGTGCTGATCCCTTTATATAATAATAAGCCTGAATTAATTACCCCAACCTATAATTACTTTGACATTATTGCAAACAGCAGTAAGGTTTGGCATGTATGGACTAGACAAACTGGACTAGCTGAACCCTGATATGGGAGAATTAACAAAAGTCTCAAAAGTGAAGACCGACTGATCTCTACATCACTATAACCTAAGACCAAGATATAAATTCAATGTGAGATACAGGGAAAACTGAAGTCTGCCACACATGGCAGTAACCCTTTCTGGACCCCCCCCCACACGAGTTCACAGACCATTCTACCATGAAAGGAAGTATTTAGCCCATTTCATCAGAAAGGAGATGAACAGGCCATTGAACGTCTCAACTACTAGGCTCAGAGTTTTGAAGACTTTAAAGAACCCAAACACAAGTATTAGATACATTATTTTCTTCCTTAATTGGACATGCACAGGATTTTTTTCCATGGTGCTAAACCCTGATAATGAAATGTCATTTCATATTTGACTAATCTTTAAAAATAACAAGTCCGAGAGAATGGGCTCTCTGAAATAAGGTTTATGTCATATCTCCAAAAGAATTCTTTTAATATGGACATTCCCATTACATTAATATCTAGACCAGGCATTGGCAAACTATGGTCTGTGGGCTGATGCTGGCAGCTGACTATTTTTATAAATAAAGTTTTACTGGAACACAGCCACACCAATTCGTTGACAAATTGTCTATGGCTGCTTTGTGCTACAAGGGCAGAATTGAGTAGTTTTGAGTTATATCTTGCAAAGCAGAAAACATTTACTATCTAGCTCTTTACAGAAAAAGTTTGCTGACTCTTGATCTAGATATATAGTCTACTAGAACTGAACAATCCATTATAGATTTTCTAGCCAGTCCTTTCATTTTATAGTAGACTAAAATGAGGTCCAGAGAATTGAAGAAGTATACACTGACTACACAGAAAACAAGTAGAAGCTTCCTAGTACATGGGATTCCCTCTTAGCTATTTTCTAGCCTTCTCAATTCCACACTAGGGAAGCTCTGCTAAAGAAAAAGTCCTGCCGAGTCTCCTCAAAGCCACATATGGTCTTGGCACAGAAATTGTTTTCTCAGCACCTGGGTAACCAGGCTGTGTAGGCCCCAAGAGTGTAGCAGTGCCCTTAGCTTCAGCTCTAGCTAGCCTCTGAGGAGTTAGATCTGAGAGAGAACCACTTTCAAGGCCTGGCTTCATTAGTCCCTGTTACCACCATTCTAGCTCAGAGAAAACTGATCCTTTCCCATGCCTGCTGCACTAAGGCCAGTCTAGGGAAAAGAGGTTTTGTTCATAGAGGATTTGTTAATTAAGTCATCACTGTACTAATGAAACCCCAGAACTTCAGCCACTAGCAGTTTATGCTACTTTAGGATAGCTAAATATGTAAAGTTAATTAAAGGGAGTACGTTCTTTTAAAAACAACTGATAATTTTTCCAAATATGAAAATAAGATATTAGAAAATAAATAATATAATCTCACATGCTTACATAATCACTCTTGCTATTTTGGTTGTAATGATAGACAATTTTATATTCTCCTTTTTTATACTTTTAGTAACATATTCAAATCATAAGTGATGAAGTTTTACAGAGTGAATGAACCCACTGTATTGGTTTATTTTTCATTTACAATAATACATACAAAGAGAATCTCAAGTTACTACATTATTTTTAATGGTGGCATCAAGTAAATAATATAATTTACCTATTATACTTAGATTGTTTTTAATTTTTCACTATTATACATAAAAATGACATAATGTCTCCCATATTGTTGATTAATTATTTAGATTAAATTCCAAGAACTGAAGTTACTGGGTAAAAGGATATGAATAGTTTTAGCAATTTATATTCTAGCAATATTGTAAGAGCATCTGGTTGATGACATCCAGCATCAAATAGCAATTCTTTCAAAAGAATTTCCTATTTCACAGATCACAGTTTGAACTTCTTTATGAAAGTTCCTATATTCTAACATAGTCTAGGTTCAATCAACAGAATTAATCTTCAATAACTAGAGTTTACATTTATCTCACTCACAGCCAGGGTGATATTGTCAGAAAGCCCTTAATTGTCTGATTCTAAAAGAAAAGCTCATTAATAAAAGCAAAAGTATACAAAGGAAAAAAAAGTTTAATAACAAGTATTATTATCTAAGGCACCTGAGACATTGATCTTTCTGTATTCCTCAAAAGGAAAAAATATTCAAATAAGATGGTCTTTTTTTTTTTTTAAAGGTACCGGGACCAGGGATTGAACCTGGGATTGTATATGTGGGATGCTGGTGCTCAACCACTGAGCCACATCGGCTCCCCTGAGTTGGTTTCTTTGTTTGTTTGCTTGTTGTTTGTCCTTGTTTCTAGGAGGCATCAGAAACTGAATTGGGACTTCCCATGTGGGAAGCAGGCTTGAGCCATATCTGCTCCCACTAATGTGGTCTTAATCTATTGCAAAATCTGCTTAATAAACAGTTTAACATCCAGTCCATAGACATCAACCTTTAGAAAAAAAAACCATCCAGAATTAGCACAGATTCACAAACACACATATACAAATCTATATCGTAATAAAGTATATTACTTTAAGACTAATTCTAGTTAGAAATCACTATAATCAATTCATTATAACTCAAGTAACCTGGACTACTTCAAGTTGTGTATATATATTTAAAAGTAGCTAACTTATTTTTATATGAATCCAGGGTGCAGGACTCAAAATGCTATATCTGACCATTCTAAGTTCAAATTAATTTTTTAAATTAAGAGCTTTACTGAGGCATGACAAACATACAATAACTGCATTAAAGCGTACAATTTGATAAGTTTTGAATATGTATACACTCGTGAAGTCATCACCACAGTCAAGATACTGAATATATTCTTCACTCCCAAAAATTTCCTTGTGCTCCTTAGTAAGTTCTTGTCCGTTCCTGCCTCCCCATCCCCACGCTTACTCCTACTTCCCACTCATGTGGACCTGGGGTATTCAAATTTGATTTGGATTTCTAATCAATTACTCCCTAATGATTCAGGTAACAGTGCCTGTACTCAGTGGGTTTGCCTCCATAAATGTACATGATTTGAATAAAAAAAGTTATTTTCTAGGAAAACTACAGATTCACTGGACCCAAGTACTCTGCTAAGTGCCAGTCTTCTGTGGAGACTGCCAGCCTTGTCATATATCAACACATAATTATATAGTTCCAGCATTAGCTGATGATTGGTGGTTCCTGAAACAGCAATATTTTAAAACAAATGAAAAAGGAATTAATTTGATTATTTAAAACTAGGCCTTTGGGACATTCATAACAATTATGTTTCTTCTTTGGTATCCTAAATATATTTAAATTTTTTCTTTCCTTCTAAGAAAAATATTCTCTCCAGTGATTTTTCTTTTCTTTTACTGTTTGTAATTTTAGAAAATCTGTCCCAATGGCTAATAATCAATTTTAGGTTGTTGGTTGGCTATAAGAACTTACAATGAACATTTGTGTTTCAGAATTCCAGTGATGAAATACATTTAGTGTTACTCTTCACACATACATACAAAAAGTTCTTCCAGGCATTTCTGTTCACTCAGATGAAAAATGTCTATATGTTATATAATTCTTAACACTAAGTTCCCATGTCTTTAGATCATTATTCTTATAGTCACTGAAATTCAAAATCTTAGGGTCATTTTTGTCTTCTTATAAAGTCACTAAATCCTGTTAAATCTTCTTTCATGATGTGTCTTTTGCCCTTAGTGATGTAATCCTTCTTTATATTTCTAGCTTCTTCTCTTGTACCTGTACTTAGCTTGTACACTGTAGCTATTATTGAACCACGTGTAATTCTCTCAATGCACAATGTTCTATTGTTCTCTGCTGGTGCCTTTGCAAATGCTATTTCTTCTGCCCAGAATGTTCTTCTTTGCCTTCTTTGTCTGGCTAACCTTAACTACTCATCTAATGTCAAATCTTGCATAAAGAGTATATAAAGCACTTCTTAGATGATTCCTATTATTAGATGCTCCTTCTTCTTGGCCCCTTAACATTCTAAACATTCATCTACTATAGTTCTTATTACAACAAATTGCAATTATTTCTTTGCACTTCTCTCTATTTCATATATTGTGATTTCCTGAGTGTAGAGACCATGTATATAGCACTTTACTTAGTGCCTGGATAATAGTATATTCTCATTCAACGTATATGGAATGAATAAATTTTATTACCTGCTTTTCCATTACCTTGTCACCATTCTAATTCAAATCCCTGTTGGTGCATGTGTAAGCTGTTGCTTCCAAACTAGTCTGCCTGATTATAACTACTCCTTCTTCCAGTCCACTTTTTACACTAGCATGGAATTATGTTTTCTAAACCACTGTTTTGATCATATTAATTCCTCTGCTCTAAACCCTTTAATAGCTTCTCATATCCTTTCAAATAAAGCCTAACTCTTTAACCAAGCATTCAAATATCACTGCAATCTAACCCTAAATTATATTTTTTTGCTTTATCATCTATTAATTTTCCCTATAAGAACTCTATACTAAGTCACTGTACTAACCACATAGAAGTGCCTGTATTTTTTGTTACATTTTGAAGTCTCTGTTTTTGCAACATATTCTTTAAAATACAGGTCCTCTATTGTTTGCACTCCCTTCGAAAGTAGATTTTTTATTGTGGTATAGTAAACATACAGAACAGTGTATAAATTTTTAGTCCTGGCCTTGCTGGAGAGGCCAGTGGAGAAGTATTGGCCTTGAGACAAAGTGGAGAGAGAGAGTGTTCCAAACATACTAGATGAGTCCAACCCCCAGCTAACTCACCAGTTGAATAGAGCCACACAAGTGACCACTGTCAGGACCAGCAGAACTGCCCAGCTGAGCCAGGCCTTGATTGCAAGAATCATGAGAAAATAAAACTAGTATTGTTTTAAACTACTAAGTTTTGGAGTGGTTTTTGCTATGCTGAAACACTCCTTCTTGTAATTACTAATCCCCTCCAAAAGTAAACTGACTTCTATCTTCATTGACTTTATATAAATTGAATAATATAGTATGTGCTCTTTTTTTTAAAGGAAAATGTCTTCATTCCAACCTCATTCTTGAAGGAGAATTTTGCTGGATATAGAATTCATGAAAGATTTTGAATTGACAATTTTCTTTCAGCACCTTAAAGATGTTGTTTCATTGTCTTCTAACTCTAACTCCCTTGTTTCTGATGAGAAATCATACTCATATAAATTTTCATATAAAATTCATATAAATTTTCCCTTGTATGTGATGGGCTGTTTTGCTCTGTCAGCTTTCAATATTTCTCTTTATCTTTGGGTTTCAGTAGTTTGATTACAAAATATTTAGGTATGATTTTCTTTGTATTTATTCTGCTTGGGGTTCACTGAGCTTCCCGAATTTTAATTGTGTGTCTTTAAACAGAATTGGGAAACTTTCAGCCATTATTTTGTCAATATTTCTTCTGCCCTATTCTCTTTCTTCTTCTTTTTTTCTTTCTGTGAATCCAATTACACAAAATGTTTAGGCCTTTTGTTTCATTTTTTTTTCTTTCTATTCTTCAGACTTGATAATTTCCATAGATCTAAATTCAAGTTTGCTGGCTCTTCTGTTATCTCTAAACTGCTAAAAGAGCATTAGAAAATTTTTTTATTTCAGAAACTATATTTTTCAATTCTAGAATTTATATATTTCTTAAGTTTCTATTTCTCTGCTAAGATTTCCTATTTGTTCATTCATTATGAGCATATTTTCCTTTCTATCTTAGACAACAGTTAAAATAATTGCTTTAAAATCCTTGCTAATTTAGATACCAGGGACATTTTGTAAATAAGGTTTTATTGGGATATAGCCATGTCCATTTGTTTATGCATTGTCTATGGATGCTCAGTGGCAAAGCTGAGTAGTTGCAACAGTGACCAAATGCAAAACCTAAAATATTTACTTACTGGCCAATTGAGAAAAAGTACGCTGACTCTTGTTTTAGAGACCAATATATTATACTTCTATAAAGAGCATTAATTGATTTACTTTTTAAGTAGACAGTTAAACTTGGCTTGATTCTGTGCTCCACGATGGGCAATAGAAATCTTCATTCAGTTATTTTAGCTTTAGCTGGGCTGCTAGAAAACTGCCTTAAGTATGTATAATTCAGGAGTCATCCAGAGATTTGAGCAGAATCTTTATGCAGAATTTAGTGCTACCTTGCTATGATTTTCTCCTTTCTGGAATTTTTCTGCTCCCTTTCTGCCTGATGCTGTCACCCCAAACTCTTCCTCTGGCTCATCAAGCCAGTAAGGTTGCATGATTTCTATCAAGTTTTAGGTATGCCACTTGGGCCTGCCCTAGAGAAAAGACACAAAAATAGGAAACTCACCCAAGGCCATTTCATTCTTCCAAGTGTAGACTCCCCTTCAGTTTCTGACTGATTTTATTGTTCTCCAGTGTATCCAGGTTGTTGCTATTATAATATTTTATCCAGATTTATAACTGCTACCTGAGGAATGATTTTGTCTGATAGGAGTTATTCCTATCCTAAGATTGAAGTTAGTATATACCTTCTTAGGTCTGACATTTTTTGCTCAGCATTATATTTGTTATATTCAAGCATGCTGTTGAGTGTAATTGTTGTTCATTCATTGTCTTTTCTGTATATGTTCCACTGTATGCCTATAAAATTTATCGATTTTACTGTTTAAGACATTTGGGTTGTTTCCAGTTTTTTTTTTTTTTTTGGTCATTACATACAATACTGCTTTGTTTGTTACAGCAAAAGACTAGAAACAACCAAGATGTACATCAGAAGAGGATTAATAAAATGGAATCCCATGCAGCCATAAAAATATGCAAAAGTCTCTAAGATTTTTCTAAGTGAAAAACAAGGTATAAAACAATATTTTGGGAAGCGGCTGTGGCTCAATCAGTAGGGCTCCCATTTACCATATGGGAGGCCCCGGGTTCGGTTCCCGGGGCCTCCTGGTGAAGGCAAGCCCGCCTGCACGGCGTGGTTAGCTGACCCAGTGAGCACAAGCAGCAAGGGGGGGAGAAATGAATAAATAAATAAAATCTTTAAAAAAAAAACAAAAAAACAACAATATGTATAGCTAACTCCCAGTGGAAGATTTGCTTGACTCTGGAGAAGGGAACTGAATAGGTGGGGAACTGAAGTAGGAGGGAGAATTTCATACCGTAAAAATATATGATACATTGAGTACATATATTTATTTAAACACAGCAGAAAACAATCAAATATGTTGTATACATTTTTCCATTTAATAAAAATATTTTTATGACTAAATTGGTTTCCACCTTATATATACATTAATATATTTACTATCATTGAAAGTTTTGGCTAGAATTGAGTAAGATCTATGTATATCAGATTTCCATGATATAGTACAAAGTGATAAAGCAAAGTGTCAAGGAGTATCAATAGTATGTCACCTTTCAAATAAAAAGGAAGGGGAAATAGAAAATACTGATGTATGTGCTCATTTTTGAATAAAGAACTACAGGAAAAACTATCCATTAACTGATGAACAGATAAAAAGTGACATATACAAACAATGAAATATTATTTCACAATAAAAGGAACTGAAGTATTCATGCATGATGCAACAAGGTGCATAGATGAACCTTGAAAAGAAGCCAGTCATAAATGATATATAATTCCATATTTATGAAATGCCTAGAAGAGGAAAATATATAGAGACAGAAAGTAGATTGTGCTGGGAGAGAGTTGGGGGAAATGGAGAGTGATGCTAATGGGTGCAATTTCTTTCTAGGGTAATGAAAATATTCTAAAATTGATTGTGGTAGTGGTTGCATAACTTTGTGAATATATTAAAAAACACTGAATATATACTTTAAATGGGTAAATTGTATAGTATGTGAATTACATACAATAAAGTTGTTAAGGAAAAAAAAAAAGAAATACAGGAAGGATGAACGAGAAATTAATGATATTGGCTGCCTACAAGGCACAGGTGGGAACAGGATGGGAAGAATGGGAGAAAAGGGAAGAAGGGAATGAGGGGAGAAGTGACACTTCTCTGAGTATATCTTTTTGAACAGTTCTTGACTTTTAGAACCATAAATTAAAATTTAAAAAGTTAATTAAAATTAGCTAGGATGTGGGTGGAAGCTTCTGGTGTTGGATTGGCATAGGCAATATCAGCGTAATTCCTGCTTTAAAAATATATATATACAAAGTAAAAAAATATATACAATAGAAATAAATATAGATGTATAGAATATAGAAAATTCATATATTTCCTAATCCCAACCATGGTGAGGTCTATAAATAAAGACAACTCAGTAGCAATGAAAACACCTAATGCAAATAAAAGGAACCATGGTTTCTTGGAGAAATGGCCAATAACATGGCTGGGGGAGGGAAAGTACAAGAAGAACCTGGAACATCTTGCGTTGCCAGAATGTAAAGAAGTGGGAAAAAAAAAAAAAAAAAAAAATGATGGGGGCATGCTGAAAGGGCACAAGATCCAACTTGAAGCTGCTTCCAAAAGCCAAATTTGAGACAATATGAGCAAGAAATAATGATAGTGATGGGTTATAATCCATAGAATAAAATAAATATCCACAAGTCTATAGTGATATAAATAAATAAACCACTATTTGGCTAACACTACAGTGATAATTATTGCAGGCAACATCCATCAATGGATACCACAATTAGTAAGCAAAACTATCATGAGAGTAAAAGAAAAAAAAAAAAGGATAACGAAAGACAATAGTCTAGTCTCAAAATATCTCCCCTCAAAATATTTATACATTACAAAGGAAAGAATACCAATTTCACAATGGATAAATCTGGCAGGCACCAACTGAACTAAGCGATCAAAGTTAACATCGCCACTAATGAGGCATACTGATATCATATGCCTCCTGAGAGGATTCACTGAAAAAAGCATAATATTATGCCTGTGGCATTCTTGCCAAAAGTGCATAACCTGAATTTAATCATGAGGAAAATCAGTCAAACCTAAACTGAGAAACATGTTATAAAATACCTGGCCTGTACTCTTCAAAAGGGTCAATTCATGAAAGATTGTAGGACAATAAGATGACATGATTACTAAAGGCAACTTGGATCCTGAATTGAATTCTGGACAGAAAAAGGATGTTAGTGGAACAACTGGAAAAGTTAGAATAAAGAGTGTGGAATAGTGAATGAGAGTGTATCTATGTTAATTTCCTGGTTTTGATAATTGTACTGTGGCTATATAAAATGTTAATGTTTGTGAAAGCTGGGTGGAGGATATATGAAAATTTTCTGTACTATTCTGCAAATTTTGACGCAAAACAAAAAGTTAAAAAATAAAGTTTAAAACAAATGCTGTGAGGAACATCCTTGTATATAAATGTTTGTGTGTATGTTAAAACTATTCCATAGGCTTAATTCTTGTAAGTAAAGTTACTGGGTCAAAGCATGTGTATATTTTAAGATTTTTTTTTATTTTTATTTTTTTTTTAAGATTTTTGATATGTATTATTAAGGGTCACCCAGAGAAGTCGTACACCAAAATTTCTCCCACCAGCAGTGGTTCTCAATTATTTTATTTTTATTTTATTTTATTTTTTTTTAGATTTTATTTATTTATTCATTTATCCCCCCCTTGCTGCTTGTGCTCGCTGGGTCAGCTAACCACGCCGTGCGGGCGGGCTTGCCTTCACCAGGAGGCCCCGGGAACCGAACCCGGGGCCTCCCATATGGTAAATGGGAGCCCTACTGATTGAGCCACAGCCGCTTCCCTCAATTATTTTATAAATCTGTAAAATGTTCTAGTCATTTCTAGTTCCTATACCTTATTTGCATAAAAAAAAATCTCACTTATATTCCACAAATAAGTCCCTTTCAAAATATGTTGTTTTGGGAAGCGGCTGTGGCTCAATTGGTTGGGCTCCTGTTTACCATATGGGAGCTCATACTTGCATTATTTCTACCATAAATTAAAAAAAAAATTCATATAATTCTTTCTACATAATGTTTTCTAATATACACTTTACCTGCCTTAACAAATTATAAGCTCTTTGAAGAACCAAATACCTTTATATCCAGTATTACCCCTGCCACGGTATACATACACAATAGTGGCTCACTTTAGCATTACAGTAGGTAAGTAAGTTGCAACCTACTTCCTGCCATATCTTCAGGTACCTTATATGCTGACATTTCAAGTCCTTGTCTCCTCATTTGGCTTCTTCCTCATTTTGTACTGCTTGTATCTTTCCCAGCTTTTCAGAGTTCAGGCTGCACTTACAAAGCTGGGTACCAGCTCAAACTAGTTCTAACAAGGGCAGGGTATGTACCAAGAACAGAGTGTGGAATTACTTCAGACAAGCAGATCTAAGTGGTGGTGGCCCATCTGAGACCACAAAGCTTCTGTTCTAGCTTGATATGTTGTCTTCTGCACTAATCAATCCTGGGAAATAGGATGAGCTTCAGTCTAGATTCCTTATCCTTAGCCCTGATTGATTATCCTCCCTAATATTCTAGTTTCCACCTTCTAAAACTAGACTGCTCTAACTATGGTGTTTTCTTAGGTATTTTAATAATTGCCAGCTCCCACCAACTTTCTTTCTAGAAGACCAATAGAACTCTTTTCATAAAAGAATAAGGCCCTTAAAATGACACTGCCTCCTAGGAAAAAAAAATTTCTCCCATTTTTCTGCTACCACTCCTAGCTCACATAATAAAATTTCTTGGTGTTCATACTAGGATTTCTGGGGCTGCTGTACCTCCTTGGATCCTGCGCCTATATTGACAATGTCAGATTTGTTACCAACCCTTGTATTCAGAACTTCTTCTCTCAACATTCATCCCACCTGGGCTAAGTTTTTTTCAGGCACTGCTGGCTCTGCTTTCCCAACCTTTTAAATGTAACCAAACCCTATGCCTCCTTCCTGGATCACTAATCTAACTTACTTTAGCCTAATTTATCACAGCTTTGGCTTATGAACTAGAGAAACAGCACAAGAGGTCAATACCCAAATCTTTTGGGTTTGCTTGACTAATCTGGAAAAAACACATCACCCCAATAGTAAATATTGATTTCTATATTCTTCTGTTAGACAAAGTCCAAAATAACTATTAGGAAAAAGCTGGCTATGGTTTGAAGTAAACTGAGACTACCAAATACACAGTAACACACGGGAAGCTGAGTTGTAAACAGATTCCAGATTAAATGTCAGTACTGTCAATGGTGACAAATGCCTCTATGTTTCATAGATAAGTTTACAAGTGGCATGCTAAGTTGGGTTCTTTTTATCACCTGTCAAAGAAACCTAATGACCCCATTATGATCCACTTCGTATGCTCAAATACCAACAAGCAGGTTTCTAAAAGCTTACTGCAGCCAACTGTTCAATTAAGGTAAAGAAATACATATATATAAATTTCTCTCTCCTTTTTTTCAAAACTACTCTGTGTACTTAAAAAATACCCAATAAAACAAATCTGGATATAGATACCCTTTGTAGAGTAATGTTAAGATAGAAACAGGTATACCCGAGGCCACTTTCAAATAAAGCTCTTTTGATCATTCTTTGTGCCCAATTCTCAAAGGACCTAGAGCCAAGGCTCTAAAAGGCTAAATATATATGCGTTTGCTATGAAGTGTTAACATCTGTCTTAACAGATCCTAGAATAGCCAACTGCAAAAATAGTTACTTTGGATCATCACAAATAGCAATGCTGATCCTTCATAGTAATCATGTAATGATCTCTAATTTATGGTAGAAATAAAATTGTAAATCCTATTGCAAGACACAGAAGGTCAAGGCCCTGGTTTACTTTCCAGGACTCATGGGCATAATCAGATTAATCAGCAGTATAGACAGAAATATGAACCTTGCTAGGGATCTATATACAGTCAATCCTCATTATTGGGAAGTGGCTGTGGCTCAATCAGTAGGGCTCCCGTTTGCCATATGGGAGGCCTCGGGTTCGGTTCCCGGGGCCTCCTGGTGAAGGCAAGCCCGCCTGTGCGGCGTGGTTAGCTGACCCAGAGAGCACAAGCAGCAAGGGGGGGATAAATGAATAAATAAATAAAATCTTAAAAAAAAAAAAAAATCCTCATTATTACCCTGTTTCCACATTTGTAAATTTGCGTCCTTGCTAAAATTTATTTGTAACTCCAAAATCAATACTTGTGGTGCTTTCTTGGGCATTCAAGGACATGCACAGAGTGGTGAAAATATTGAGTCACCCTACATGCACATTCCCAGCTGAGGTCAAACAGGACAATGCTCTGCTTTCTTGATCCAGCTCTCATACCTTAAAAAAATGTCCTTTTCACAGTATATTTAGTGTCACGTTTTAAACATTTTTGTGCTTTTGTGTGTGTGTGGCGATTTTGCTGTTTTAAATGGCCTCTATGAAATTCAGAGACACAGAAAGCAGAATAGTGGTTAGCAGGGGCTAGGGGGAAAGAGAGAATAGGGAGCTATTGCTTAATGTACATAGAGAGTTTCTGTTTAGGATGATGAAAATGTTCTGGAAATAGACAATAGTGAAGGATACATAACATTGTCAATGTACTTTATATCATTGAATTGTACACTTAAAAATTGGTAAAATTGTTTTATGATATGTATATTTTACCACAATTTTAAAAACATACTGAAAAAAAAAAAGGACCTAAGTGTAGTGCTGAAGTGCTGTCTGGTGTTCCTAAGCACAAGAAGGCTGTGATATGACTTATGGAGAAAATGTGTTTTAGATAAGCTTTGTTCAGGCATGAGCTATAGTGCTATTGGCCATGAGTTCAATATGAATGAATCAATAATATATATAATTAATGTATATTAAATAACATATATACATAAAACAAGGTTATGTATTGCTCGGTTGACTAAAATGTTGTGACTAGAGGCTCACAAGAACCTAACCCTGTATTTTCCCTAGGAGAAATAGTTCAGCATTTGCTAATTCAGTGTTTGTTGTGCCTTTATTGAACACAACTACTTCAGTGAATGAGAACCGACTGTAACTGTTCCAGGGAATTAGACCTTGTTCTTTAGTCTTCTACCCACTGGTCCTCATCCATTCTTCCTTATGATCTAGATATCTTTAGATACTTAAAACATCTGGAGGGAGTAAGACTTTGGAAATTATCCTGTCAATAAAATGTGAGTCACAGAAGGAAGAGTATTCTTTTAGAAAATTCAATAACAAAGATTTATCTAGGGGTCGGATGTGGCTCAACTGGTTGGGCGTCCGTCTTCCACATGGAGGGAGCCGGGTTCAATCCCCGGGACCTCCCGGTAACAGAAAAAAAAAAAAAAAAAAAAAAAAAAAAAGATTTATCTAAAAGTTTTCAGCAAAAATCCCTTTGAATCATAGAATTAATCACATTTTATAAATGTAGAATCTTTAGTGAAGACATATTACTATTGCTCTGATTTTTAAATGACTCTACCATTCAGTTCTTGACCTTTGAGTCAGGAATGTCTCCTGGAAGTGGAGACATTTTCCCAGTGTCATCAGCTGTTTCTATGTGGATTTAAAAACAATGCAAATATTTTATTTTCTCTTAAACACTATTTTGAGCTTCTATTTCTAACTTCCAGAACCTATTATCAGAATTCCTATAATTTCATTAGCATCTACAGCATATCTAAATTTAGTACCAACTGTAAATTTTATTAATGGGTTATTTTTTTCCTTTATTAAAAAAATGCTTAATATGATCCACTCCAGCAATGATTCTTTCAGCAAGCACTTTGGTATAAATTTTCTCCACATCTGAATTCATTAGCCTTTTGCATTAAGCTTTGTTTATCATCTTTAAACCAAGCCAATCTTTGGTAATTCTCTAAGGCCTTTTCCCTAGTGCTTCTACCAAATTTATATATAACTTTTTTTCTACAAATTTTCTAACCCTATCAAATTTGTTTCACTGTAACCACATGGGATTGTTGATCACTAATACTTTTTAGCGGGATTATCAGGGCTTTTTAAAAATTTCTTGGCATTTAATTACTTTTTTTTTTTCATTTTCAATATTTGTTGATTCCTCTGAAACGTGGCTTTATAAACAAATAGAAGTGTGGTTCCTTTCTTTCACAGAATTATGGTAAACTAAAAATCTTTCTCAGCTGAAATGATCTCTTCCTTCTCTGTATGTACTTTAAGGCCTCTATGCCTTTTGCTCTTCTTATTCCATTAACTTAGAATATCTTTCTAATCTCAATTTGCCAAAATTGTAAGGATGCTTCAAAACTTAGTTCAAACATCACTTTCTTTGTGAAAATTTCCCCAACTTCTTGTTCTTTCAGTTCCCCTTTAAAAATCAGCTCATAATAATGGCATACCACTTTTCATATAGTGGACTATATGTCTCTTCTACATTTTAAGAAAAGGAGTTTTGCCCGTTCATCTTTGTAATTCCAATTTGTGACACATAATAGGCACTCAATAAAATCCTACTGTTTAAATTTACTTGTACTTTAACTTTACTGCTTTATCTCTGTGTGTCTTGCCTCATCACTTGTCTTGCTTGAGGTTAATGATTCTCTCAGATTTCTCTGTTAAGTTCTATATTAGCTGGTTATTTGTAGCATATGATTAGGAATCTTTGAATTAGAAGAAATGTTAGAAATACACAGTCCAAAACCTCAACCAATGCAAGAATTCATTCTACCAAATATCTTTGTTTAAATATCCATAATGAGTATGATCGTTTAACTACTTCACCATGACACTCCTAGTGTGCACACTGTTTTACTCTTAAAACCATATGGGTTTTTATAGATGGGTTTTGATGATGAGTTATATAGTCATCTTAATAATAAAAAAACCTGCTTACTTCCACACAAGTAGTAAACAGCTGAACAGCTCTAATTTTACCTTTTGAATTCTGAACTTTCTGAATGTACCGTGTATTTTAAAAATATTTTTTAACCTCTCCTTTCATTGTGGGTGAACTTCTAGGACTAAGGGAAATAATTAAGAGTGCAGGCAAAATTTATTATGATAAAGAAATCAGTAGGGGGAAATCGGATGTGGCTCAAGTGGTTGGATTCCTGTTTGCCATGTGGGAGGCCCTGGGTTCGATTCCTGGGCCTCCTGGTGAAGGCAAGCTGGCCTGTGTGGTGGCACAGCAAGCCGACAGCCTGTGCGGCGTGGTGAGATGATGCAACAAAGGGAGACAAGCAGACACAGAAAAACGCACAGCAAATGGACACTGTGAGCACAAGCAGCAAGTGGGGATAAATAAATAATAAATAAAATAAATCTTGAAAAAAAAAAAAAGAAACCAATAAGTGGCAAATTATTAATTTGACAAAACAATATGGACACTGTCTCCAAACCTTAGAATTATCAAACCAGAAAAATCTAAAACCAGAATTTAATATAACTTAATAGAAGCAGAGGAAAGCTAAGTGAACTTTCTGGGCCAAGATTACAAAAAGGGGGAAACCCCCAGGACTACTGGTTTCTCCTGGACTACTTAAAAATACCAATGAATTAAAACTGATGTAAATTTCTAAAGCAGTTTAATTAGGATAAATCATCTTGGTAAGACTTAAAAAAATAAAGCAAGAGTTAAGTTTTCATTCAAGTACTGTTTTTAATATTTCATGTGTAACCACTTAATTCATTTTAGCCAAGGACAACTTTAGCTGTTCAGTTATCTGAATCAGACTTTTCTGCCACACCTCAAAAGATTTTTTTATCTGGGCCAAAAACTTGTAGGCAGTGTTTCAGCCAAATGAAAACTGTATTACCAAGTTCTAAAGCGCTGAAAAATGAATTTTAGAGCCTAACTGAATTTCAGGAGGAACATACATTGGGTATAATCAATAATTACTGAAAAACAGTTGATAATATACTTTTAAAAGAAATATCCTTTAGTATTACATTTTCAGGCGCTTTCAATGATAGAAATTGATTATTTGGAGTTTAAAAAGAAAGATGGATACATTTAAAATAAGATGGATACATTCCCTAGGACTAATTTAAGCTAATGTGTATGTGTGTGTGGCAGTTTGCGATTATTTATGAATCCCAAAAAGAGAAAGATTATGTTGTAAACTAATCTATTCCTCTGGGTGTGATACCCTTTGATTGTATTAAATTCAAGGGTCTTAAGTTTACTTGATAAAATCAATTCAGGGCTTTTGATTTGACCACGTCAGTAGGGCATGACTCAGGTTGAGTTCCCGCCCCCTTGGCGGGCTGATATAAATGGACACTCACTCAAGAAGACACACAGAAGGCACAGGAAGAAAGAGAGCTCCATAGATGTGGCAGAGGAGAGATCTTTGATCCTGCATCCCCAGTAAGAGAGATGAGTCATTTGCCTGATAGTTTGCAGCTGAAGAGACCAAAGCAGCTGAGCTGAGGAAGCCTGGAAACAAACCCTATGCCAGCCTACAGCTGAGATGGTACGAAGCTGGGCCCACAGAGCCTTAAGAGGAAGAAGGAAGGAGAGACCAGGCCTACCATCTTACAACATGTGGCAACTGACTTGGATGAGAAAGTACCTCTTATGGTACCTTGAGTTGGACTCTTTGGGGCCTTGTAATTGTAAGCTTTTACCCCAAATAAATACTCTTTATAAAAGCCAACAGATTTCTGATACTTTGCATCAGCACCCCTTTGGCTGCCTAATACAGTGTGTATGAAGTTAAATGTCACAATCATCTAGATATCCATTTACACATACAAAATGCATTAATATGTACACAAAATTCACCATCAGAAAGTTTCCCAGATCTAACCAGTTCTAACTAAAGAGAAGCCTTAGAATGCGAGCTGATTTGCATAAGCTCTGGGAAACACAGTTAACCAATTATGGATATGTTCTTGGGTCAAGGGGCCTCTAGACATATTGCTCCAAGAAGCTTTATTTTATTAAAGTCTATTGGCATTGATCCTATGATTAAATGTAAAAAGAAAGCATCCATCCTTTAAATATACATTCTAAATTACAACGTATACACCAGGGTTTTTCAACCTCCGTGCTATTGACATTTTGGGCTGTATAATTATTTGTTGTGGGCGACTATCCCGTGCATTACAGAATGTGTAGTAGTATCCCTGGCCTATCCCCTAGATGCCAAAGGCATATAAACTGTTGTGACAACCAAAAATGGGGCGTAAAACCACTCCTGGTTGAGAAGCATTGCTATAAGCAAATGAAGTGACAAGGTATAGAACAGATTAGACTAGACTGGGATTTAAGAAGCAGGATTCTAATCCAGTTGTCTTTGTCTCCAATTTTGGTTTTTAGGGGAAATCCAAGCTTAATCCAGCAGTTCCTAGAATAAGATATGGAAAATAGTATTGCTAAATCACCTAGGAATATTATGGAATGAACAGATGAGCCCAGTCAAATTTCTTGTGTCATGTATTTTTATTTTATTTATTTTTATTTTTTTGTCATGTATTTTTCTATGTTATAATTTTAAAAAAGTATTGAATAGGGGCTGTCAGTTAAGGCTCTAATGGTATACTTTGCAGCAAACCAACTCTTACACCATAAACAGCTAGAAAAACAGCATTAAAAAAAATCTTTTTGAAGATATCAGAGAGCTGCCAAGGTAGTAAAGACCTGAGAGGCCAATATCCAATAACCTTAAAGAGGTAAATTGACGTTCTAAAAGTTGTTTTTCCCTTCAGGGCATCTGTCAATTCTTGGTGCTGCATAAGAGGCTGAGAACCAGGCAGAGGGCTATTACTATGAGGCAGAGAAGCCAACAGAGCTTTTGGCAATCACCAGGGCTGATGAGATAAAAATTGGAGTTTGTGGCTTCCAAGGTAGCTAGAATTGAGGGACCATGTTCCTGTAGAGAAAGGGGGGACACAGTGAAGCAAGTCAGACTCTCAAGCATTTTACTAGAGCTAATGAATGAATTTAGCAAAGTGACAGGGTACAAGATCAACATGCAAAAATCCAGAGTGTTTCTATACGCTGGCAATGAAAAATTGGAAGAAGAAATCAAGAAAAACATTCTATTTACAATAGCAATCAAAAGAATCAAATATATAGGAATAAATTTAACCAAGGATGTAAAGGACTTATATAAGGAAAACTACAAAACATTTCTAAAAGAAAATCAAAGACAACCAAAATAAATGGAAGGACAGTCTGTGTTCACAGATTGGAATCTAATAGTATAAATATAAGAATGTTCTTTTACAAAGTGCTAAGAATATGGTGATACATGGGAAAATTACAACTAATGTAACTTATGGTTGATAGTTAACAGTAATATTGTGATATTTTTGCAGCAATGGCAAAGAAGATATGATATCAAATCTAAGAGATAACTATAAGGAGGTATAAGGGGGTATGGTATTTTTCCCTTTGGAGTAATGAAAACATTCTAAAATTGACTGAGGTGTGACAGCACAACTCTGTGATAAAAATGAGAGCCACTGAGTCTACACTTTGAATGGATTGTACAAAGCATGGGACTGTATAACACAGGAAATACAGTGGTGGAAGATGGACTCTGGTTAACAGATCAAATATAAGAACATCCTCTCAAGAGTAATAAATATATAACACTAATACAGGATGTTAATAATCAGGGGGGTTGGGGGAAAATACACCAAATGTAAGATATGAGCTATAGTTAGTAGTAATATTTTTACAATGCTCTTTCATAGTTTGTAACAAATATTTCCCAAAAAGCAAGGTATTGGTGGTGAAGTGATATATGGGAGCCTTGTATGATGACATATATGCTTGTTTTATAAATTCTCAACTTTTAGTATACACTTATGTGTGATCATATATGAATGATATACTTCAATATAATTTTATTAAAAAAAAAAAAAAGGTGTCAGTTCTACCCAGGCAATGTACAGATTCAATGCAATCCCAATTAAAATTCCAGTAGCCTTCTTTGTAAAAATGGAAAAAGGCAATCATCAAATTTATATAGAAGGTTAAAGGCCTCAAATAGCCAAAACCATCTTGAACAAGAAAAAGTTGGAAGACTCACATTTCCTAATTTTAAAACTTATTATAAAGTGACAGCAATCAAAATAACATGGTAATGGCACAAGGACAGATATACAGACAAATGGAGCTGAATTGATAGTTCAAAAATAAACCCTCACATCTATTACCAAATGACTTTTTGAAAAGGGTTCCAAGTCCATTCAATTGGGAAAGAATAGTCTTTTCAACAAATGGTGCAGGGAAAACTAGATATCCATATACAAAAGAATGAAGGTTGAGCTCTACATCATATCATATATAAGAATTAACTAAAAATGGACCTAAGATTTAAATATAAGAATCACAACTATAAAAGTCCTAGAGGAAAATATAAGAAAACCTCTTTTGGACTTTATTTTACACTAGGACCATTTTATCATATGACCCAGCAATCCCACTTCTAAGTACATATCCCAAAGAATTGAAAACAGGGACTCAAACAGATACTTGAGCACCAATATTCATAGTGGCACCACACAATGGTCAAATGATGGAAGCAACCCAAGTGTCCATCAACAGAAGAATGGATAAACAATATGCAAAATATCCATACAATGGCATATTAAGCCATAAAAATGAATGACGTTCTCATACATGCAACAACATGGATGAACCCTGAAGAAAAAATGTTTAGTGAAATAAGCCAGACACAAAAGGAAAAATATTGTTTAATCTCACTGATATGAAATAATTAGAAAAAACAAATTCAGAAACTAGAATACCAGGTTTCTCGTAAACTAGGTTACCAGGGGCTGAGGTGGGGTTAGAGGATGAGTGTTAATGCTTAATTGGTACAGAATTTCTGTTGAGGGCAATGGAAAATTTTTGGTAATGAATGGTGATTATGGTAGCACAAATAATGAATATATTTAACACCACTGAATATATTTTAATGTGGCTAAAAGGGGAAATTTTAAGTTGCATTTGTTTTTAGAAGTAAAATAAAATTAAAAAGAAAACTACAGGATTGTACTACACAGTAAATCTTAATGTTAACTATGAGCTATAATTAATAGTACGATTATAATAATATTCTGCCACCAATTGTAACAAAGGTACCACACTGATGCAAAGTGTTATTAAAGGGGGGTAGTGGACATGGGAACTCTGTATTTTCTGTCTGGTTTTTCTGTAAACCTACAACTTCTCCAATTAAAAATATTACTAAAAAAAACTCAAGCATACGAAAATTAATATAAATGATCTGAACAACATACTTAATATAAGTGATTTGAACAACATACTTGATAAACTTGACCTCATTGCACATATAGAAGAAGATATTTAACAATGTGAGGATATACATTATTTTGAAATGTACATAGTACATACATAAAATTGACCATATGCAAGGCAATAAGGCAAAATTCAGATTTTGAAGAACTAAATCACTCAGCATTTGTTCTCTGACCATAATTAAATTACACCAAAAGTCAATACAAAAAGATAATTAGAAAAGATAATTATTTGGATCACAAGTAATTTATGGATCAAAGACAAAATAACAACAGGAATTATAAAATATTTTGTATTAAAAATAATGAAAGTAAAACATCTCAAATTTGAAGAAAGTAAACAGAAATTAGAAGAAAGAAAATAGTAAATATTGGAAATTTAAAAAACAGTAAAAAAAAACAAAACTATAGCACATGATTGTTCTGTAAACCCATAACTTCTGTAATAAAGAAACAAAAACTGCAAAAAAAACAAACAAACAAAAAACAAACAGTAAACAAACAGAACAAGAAAATCAACAATAAGAAACTCAACAAAAACAGTACTGATCTTTAAAAAATTGATAAAACTTGTGGTGGCCATGAAAATGTGGGGAACATAAAAGACTGATGGCCCCGGCTGCTGTACTCTTAATCAACTGTGATGTCCATGCTGAAGCCACACTTCCCATGAGCTGCTCTGAGCCAATGACTAGAGCACAGCAGGAACACCAAGGAGATATATTCCTGAAAGATGTGGGAGTCCTCTGACATACAACTTTTAAAAAAAATACATATTTTATTAGAGAAGTTGTGAACTTAAGAAAACAATCATGCACATGTGTGGATTATAGCCCACAGGTTACATTAATTGTATTTTCCCCATGCTTCCCTACATTCTTACCACCTTGCAATAGTGACATTCTTGTATTTATGCTATTAGCCACAATTCTTATCCACCTCTGGGTTCACTATGTTATTCAGTCCCTAGATTAAATTGACATTTACATACCTACACTACTCTTTTCAGCCACTATCCCATTTATAAACTAGTCGTGTTACTTCTACTCACTATAACGTGTTACCATCAACTATCCATTTCCACACTTTCACAATCAAGTTAATTAAAACTGCTACATACATTCTGACATACAACTTTGGCTCAAGGATTCCCCGCTGGACTTGTCAAAACTTTTAAACTGTACTGCAGTCTAAGCCTCTTCCTATCCAACCTTTCTTCCTTCCCCCTCTCCTCTTCAAGGGTCAGACCTGCACTCCATTTTACAGGTCTCCCTGACTACACCAGCTCCCACTCCATTTTTCACTCGCAGGTGTGTACTCCCAATAAATCTTTTGCAGGTTTAATCCCAACTTGGCACCTGCTTCTGTGAGGATCCAAACCAAAACATACCTTTCGGAAGAGTAATCAAGGAGAAGAGAGAGAGCACAAACTTCCAATATCAGGAATATTAAAAGGGGACATCGCTATAGATTCTACAGTAATTAGGAAGATGAGAGACTATTATGAGCAATTTTATGCTAATAAATTTGAATACTGAGATAAAATGGACAAATTCCTAGAAAAATACAACCGGCACAGGAAGAAACAGGAAAAAACAAAAAACAAAAAACAAAAAAACCCTGAACATTCCTATTTAATTGAAGAAATGGAATCTTAATTAAAAACCACTGAACAAATCTGTACTTCCTGCATGATTTTTCTGTGAATTTACAACTGCTCCAATTATAAAAAAACAAAAACAAAAAAACAAACAAGCCATCCTACAAAGTATTTTCCAGGCCTAGATACTTTGAAGGGTGAGTTCATCTAAATAATTAAGTAAAAATAACATCAATCTTATTAAAACACTTCCAACACAGTAAAGGGCCATTTTCAATCAATCACACACACACACACACACATACATACATACATACATACATACATATATGTATATTTTAATTATTAGAGAAGTAGTGATCTTACAAAACAATCATGCATATGTAGAATTCCCATACAACACCCCTCCATCAACACACTACATTGTTGTGGAACATTTGTTACTGATTATAAGATAATATCATCAGATTATTACCACCAACTATGGTCTATAGCATACATTTGGTATATTTTTTTCCATACCCCCCTATTTTTAACACAGTACATCTTTGGGATTGATGAAAGAATATTACAGTATTACTGTTAACTATGGATAAATTGTGGTTAATAGTACAAATACAAGAACGTCCTTCTATGAACTAGAACAAATGTACATTACTATAGCAAGGTGGTTAGAATGTGGTGAAGCAGGAGAAAAATACAATTAATGTAACTGATGGAATACATTTAAGTTCAATTATATTTTTTGATGAAATATTGAAGGTAAGATTTGGGATCTGAGACAAAGATGCTCATTATAACCATTTCAATTGCACTAGTATACAAAAAAAAAAAAGAGAGATATAATATTCACAGATGATTTGGCTGTACACATTGAAATCCAAAAATATCAACAGATAAGTCATTAGAATTAATGAAACAAGGACATTATTTTAAAAATCCTATATACCAGCCCCCCCCAAAAGAAAGAAACAGAAATCTATAGCATTAAAAAAAATCAGATAAGTAGGAATCTTGCAAAAGCTATATAAAGCACTGATAAAGACAAAACTTTTTTTTTTTCAATATATTTTTAAAATTTTACCAGGAGGTCCCGGGGATCGAACCCAGGTCCCTCCATATGAGACAGACACCCAACCATTTGAGCCACATCCGTCCCCAAGACAAAACATTTTTGAGAGAATCTAAAAGACCACCTAAACTTATGGAGGTAAATCCTCTATTTATGGATTGGAAGGCACATTGTAGAGTTATCAGTTCTCTCTAAATTGATTTAGAGAATATAATCTGAATAAAAATTCTAGTAAGGATTAAAAAAAAAATTGGTAGAAATAAACAAGCTGATTCTACAATTTATGTGGAAATGTAAAAGGATAAGAAAAGCCAGGACACTCTTGAAGAACAAAGTTGGAAAACTGACACTACCAGATAAAAAGACTGAATATAAACCTAAGTAATTAAGAGAGTGTCTAAATGGTACAAGGATAGATAAAGGGGACAATGGAACAGAATAGTCTAGAAACAGATTCACAGATATAAGGTCATCTGAAATGCAACAAAGGTGCCAATGAAATAAAGTTGGGGAAAGGATATTGCTGTCATAAATGATGCTGGGTCAACTGGTTATTCATATGGGCAAAAGAAATGAATCTTGCCCTCCACCCCACACAATATATGAAAATCAATTATAGATTGACTGTGGTTCTAGTCGGAAAGAATAATTGATGTATTATTGTATTTGTATTATTAACCACAATTCTCATCCATAGTTAACAGCAATACTGTAATATTCTTGCATCAATCCCAAAGATGTACTATGTTAATAATAGGGGGGTATGGAAAAAATATACCAAATGTATGCTATAAACTATAGTTGGTGGTAATTGTCTGATGATATTATCTCATAATCAGTAACAAATGTTCAACAACAATGCAGTGTGTTAGTGGAGGGGTGTTGTATGGGAATTCCACACATGTTCATGATTGTTTTGTGAGTTTGCAACTTCTCTAATAAAAATATAGTTAAAAAAAAAAAAAAAGCAATAGGAAATATACACGGAAATACTAAGTGTTCAAGAAGCATGAAGCCTGCAACCTACCCTCAAATGTTTAAAAAAAAAGACAGATAAATATAATGATATAACAAATGTAGCAAAATGTTAAAAGTTGGTAAATGTGGGTTTCTGGGTAGGGGTGAATTGGCGTTCTCTGTAAAGGTTTTGTATTATTTTTGCAACCATCCTGTATATTTGAAATTATTTCAAAATATAAAGTGCTTAAAAAGTAAATAAAAAGAAAAATAAAAAAATAAAAGAATAAAAGTTTTAGAAAAATTAAGAGACTATCATCATAAGCTTTGGATACGCAAAGATTTTCCTTAAAAGAACACAAAAAGAACTAGACATAAGGAAATAAATTATAAATTGGACTAAATTAAAACTAAGGGCTTTTGGTCATCAAAAGACACCATGAATGGGAATCGGCTGTGGCTCAATCAGTGGGGCTCCCGTTTACCAGGTGGGAGGTCCCAGGTTCGGTTCCCGGGGCCTCCTGGTGAGGGCAGGCCCGCCCGCACGGCGCGGTTGGCTGACCCAGCGAGCACAAGCAGCAAGGGGGGGATAAATGAATAAATAAATAAAATCTAAAAAAAAAAAAAAAAAAAAAAAAAAAGACACCATGAAGAGAGTAAAAAGGCAAGCCAGAGACTGGGAGGTGATATTTACGACACATTTATCTAATAAAAAACTTGTCTTCAAATATAAAAGGAATTATAAATCAATAAGACAACCCAATATGGGTAAAAGACTTCAATAGGAACTTTACAAAAGAAGGTGTCTAAATATCAATAAACAAATATGGTGGTTTGAAGCTGAATGTACCCCAGAAAACATGTTCTTAAATCTAATCCATTCCTATGGGTGTGAACCCATTGTAACTAGGACCTTTGGATGAGTTTACTTCAGTTAAGAAGGTGTAGCCCACCTTGGTCAGGATGGGTCTTAATCTTATTACTGGAGTTCTTTTATAATTGGAATGAAATTCAGACAGAGAGAGAAAAAGCCACAGGAAGCAAAGGGATGGATATTGATGAAACCTGGAAGATAAGGGAAACACCAGGAGATGCCACCATGTGTCTTGCCATGTGACAGAGCTACTAAGGATTGCTGGCAGCCAGCCCCAGAAAGTCACATCTTTGGAGAGAAAGCATTGCCTTGCTAATGCCTTGATTTGGACTTTCTTTTAGCCTTGAAACCATAAGCTAATAAATTCCCATTGTTTAAGTTAACTCATTCCATGGTATTTGTTCAAGCAGCTCAGGAAACTAAAACAGCAGAAGAAAAGGTGTTCATTATCATTACACAAAAGGAAAATTCTAATTAAAATTACACACTCACCAGAATGGTTAAAATGAAAATGATAGATAGTAGTGAACGCTGGTGAAGATATGGAATAATTAGAACTGTCCCATATCCCTCAAGTGGGAGTATAAATTGGTACCACCACTTTGGAAAAATGGAACTGAGAAACAGAATTTTCTGTATCATGACTGACTACGGTGGTGGTCACACTGTCTCACGCATTTGCCAAAACCCATAGAACTTACCACAAAGAATGAATTTTACTTAAAAAAATAAACAACCAACCACTATGTGGAAGGAAACCGAAATAGAATACAAACTCCAAGTGATCCTAACGGTATTACAAATGAATAATGTAACCACACTGAAATGGATGAGAAAGAAAAGAACTAACCTAGGTTACCTTGGAAAGAAGTTAATGTTACATTAACTGAACACTTTAAGGCTGTAAATCTGTTTCTCACAGGGGTATGGGTAAGCAATTCTGAAACTACTTTAGAGTGGGATAAATCAGTAAATATATATTAGAATGAGACTTTTCAATGTCATAAGAAGTTATAAATAAGGAAAGGGCAAAGGCTAGAATGAACCTTGTGTTGCTGCACTGGAATCAGAGGTAACAGTATGAACTCATGGTTTTCAAAGATATAAACAGATATAGAAATAAATATAAATGGTTAGTTATGTATGGATTAGTATACATATATATATATTACCAAGCTCTGTCCACTAAAAGAGCCTTAGAAGAAATGTCACTCCAGTAGCGATGAACATATACATCTGGCACCCCGATCTAGATTTCTAAATACTATTCTCCAGTAAAAGGAACCAGGGTTCCTTGATTCTAAGACTGCCACAGGAAAAATACAACATGAGTCTAGAGTATTTTTATGGTATCTAAAAGTAGGAAGTATTCAAAAAAGGATGGGTCATATCATAAGGCCATCAGAGGCAACCCAAAAGAGCTCCTAATTGCCAAAGCTGAATAATCTGAGCAAGAAAAAAATTAATAATGATATTGGATTATGACCTCCAAAATAAAACTAATATTCATGAGTCCATGATAATAAAATAAGTAATTGAATAAATGCAGGAGAAGGGACAGCTCTTCCTTATGGAAGAATTCAAATGAATAAATGTAGGAGGAATGAAAAAAATAGAAAATCATCATTAGAAGACCATGGTAATAATTGCTACAGTCAAGATCCACCAAAGGAAGTGAAAACTAGAAGGCAAAATTGACTATTTGTATCTCCCCCAAGATATTTATGGGGAAAATAGTAACTTGAGAGAGGATAAAATTACAGACATTACCTAAACCAAGTTATCAAGGTTAACATTACCAGCAATAAGACATAGTGATGTCATGTTCCTCCCTGATATGATGCACTGAGAAGGACACATCCCTTCTGTGGTATTCCTGCCAAAAATGCATAACCTCAACTTAATCATGAGAAATCATCAAACAAACCCAAATTGAAGGACATTATACAAAGTAGCTGACTAGTGTTCTTCAAAAGTATCAAGGTTGTGAGCAATAAGGAATGTGGAAAATTGTCACAGATTGGCAGAGAGTAGTGGAAACTGAGGAGACATGACAGTTAAATGGATTGGATTCTGGAACAGAAAAAAGAAATTAGAGGAAAAACTGGTAACATCAGAATAAAGTCTGTAGTTCAGTTATTAGTATTGTATCAATGTTAATTTCCTGGTTTTGGTTATTAGAGTTTGGTTATGTAAGATTAACAAGTAAGTTTATATAAGGTTAATATTAAGGAAAGCTGGGTGAAGAGTATATTGGAACTTTCTGTTTTCTTTTGCAACTTTTTGAAGTCTGAAAGTATTTCCAAATAGAAAGTTAAAAATAACAACAACAGGGAAGCAGATATGGCTCAAGTGACTGAGCTCCCGCCTACTACATGAGAGGACTCTGGTCTGGTTCCTGATGCTTCCTAAAGAAGACAGCAAGCTGGTGTGATGGGCAGGCGTGGCAAGCTGACACAATAAGAGACACCAGAAGAAAAACATAACAAGAAACACAATAAAGCAGGTAACGGAGGTGGCTCAAGTGATTAGGTGCCTCCCTCCCACATGGGAGGTTCCGGGTTTGGTTCCCAGTGCCTCCTAAAAAAGAAACAAGGAAGATGAACAGACATAGCAAGTGCAAACAACGAGGGCGTGGGGAGAAATAAATAAATAAAATAAATCTTTAAAAAACAACAAAACTCTACCCAGTCAGATGCACTATACACCTACCAGAATGGCTAAATAAAAATGATCAAATGCTGGTGAAGATGTGGAACAGTTAGAACTGTAATAAACTGTTGATGGGGGTGTAAACTGGTAAAACCACTTTGAAAAAGTAGTAGTACCTACTGAAGTTAAACATATACATAACTTACAACCCATATATTCTTCCATGTATACCCAACAGGAAAAATACATATATTCACCAAAGGATGAATGAGAAGGTATACAGCAGTTCTATTCATGAAAGCACCATACTGGTAACGATGCAATGACTATTAACAAGAGTGAGTAAATAAATTGTTGTGTATTCACACAATGGAATACTATATAGCAATGAGCATGTTCTATTGCTAAATGGATAAATCCTACCAAAATAACGAAGAGTACAAGGAGTCAGACAAAAAGTCTATGTCCTGGGTTATTTCCATTTCAAAACAGGCAAAACTAAATGTTGGTGACAGAATATAACGGTTACCTTTGGTGGAGATAATGATTAGGAGGGGGCAAAGGGGGTGGTTTCTAAAGTGCTAAAATATTCTGGTGGTGGTTACACAGGTGGATTGGCAAAGTTGCACCAATTTTTTATGCAAATTATGCTTTACTACAAACTTTGTGAGATGTTCTATATCTTAACTGTGGGAGGTGTTACACATAATATTTAGTAAAATATATGTGAATTTTACTATATGCAATCTATATCTCAATAAATCTGACTTAAATGGCCTTCCAGAAATAAATGTCATAATAAGGCTTACTAATCTAGTATAGGCTGCCTCCCATTTTGCCTTCTAGCAAGGATACTATTTGGCAGAAAGGAGAGAGCTGAAAGAAGTCTCATTTCTTGACAAGCCTGAGATTACTAAATCATATGAACCATGCCCCAAAGATATTACTTTGTCAGGAATGTGACAGTTTCACATATGTCATTCTAAATTATATTCCACCACTCGACTAATTAAAGGTCCTTGTCTTTCGTGGCAGGAATGATCTAAAAATAAAACATGAGCTAATAACTCAGTTGTTTATATTCATAGATAAGAAATATATATTTTTAAAATCTCACTTGAATGCCATATATAGGCATCCTGAAAGAATGCTACTTAATTTGTTATAGTACACGCAATCTATGGCAACAGGATCATCATTTAAAATTGGTTTGGCCGTGGTAGAGATATTTTCAAAATGATTTATAATAATATTTTGTAGCAGTAGGAGTTGTGATGATGTGCTGACATTATTCGTCCAGTTGCTGATATTGTTTTCCTTTGCAATTTTTAAAGATTTATTTATTTATTTTATCCATTTTAAACCTCCCCCCTTCCCCATTTGCTGTTTTGTGTCCATTCGCTGGGCAATTCTCTGTGTTTGTTTCCTGCCATCTCTTCTCATCCTTCTCCTCCAGTCTTCACCAGGATTCGATCCTGGAGACCTCCAATGTAGGAGAGAGGTGTTCTGCCACCTGCGCCACCTCGGTTCCTGGCTTCAGGAGCCTTCAGAGCATCTCATCTTGTCTCTCCCCTGTTACGTCATCATCCTGCTGCATGGCTCCTGGGGCCCGGTGGCTCAGCGGCACACAGAGCCTGGCAGCCCATGCGCCTTCTAAATATATATTTTTTATTTTACCAGGAGGTCCCGGGGATTGAACCCAGGTCCCTCCACATGGCAGACGGACGCCCAACCATTTGAGCCACATCCGCCCCCGCAATTTTTATTGAATACTTTCTGTGCAGAATTGCACCAGAACTGAAAATCATATTGACCTTTTCTTAAAGAGTAATGGACAGCATTGAATGCTTTCAAAGAATTTTCATGTTAAGTTTTCATACTTACCCAGGTTCTTGGCTGCTAAAAGTTTCTGTTTCTGCCATCCTGCAAGATCACAGAACTTGAGGCAACATTATCAAATCACTTAATACAATGGTTTTCAAATTGAGAGATGGAGGATTGTATTGCTAAATTGCCTAGGAAGCTTTTTCAGCAACAATATAACCCTATACTCCCTTTCTCTTAGCCCCCACTACCTTCAATCTCATACAACTTCTTGAGGGTGTATATTCTAATACTTCCAAAAGGGATATATCAGACTGGGAGGAAGATGCTTTTATGCAGGCTGAGCTGTGTTTACTTAAAGCTCACTAGGTGATTCTGATAGGACTGCACCAGGCTTCCAGTCGAAAACCTCTGACCTAATATACTTTCTCCTTGTGGGAAAAATTATAATTCAAAGAGCCCAAAAAGAACTCTGAAAGTATTCAGAAAAGAAAAGTCTACAATTTATTCTTCAGTGGATCTATTTTATTGTCTCATAAGATCTACTATGTGAAATGTATTATTATTCATTTAGAACAAAAGTTCTGCTGCTTTTTCTAATTTTTAGCGATATATTTAGTACAGAAACTTTGAAAAATTAAAACTAGATAAACATATGACTATAATCCTAAATATAATAAGAGGCCCTCATCAGCATTTGCTGTGCTAAATATAGGATCATAAAGAAAGAGAGCCTTTAGTCTTAAGGTTTATAGATGCACAGAAAGGAGTTCCTTGATCTGATTCCCATGTTACCAAACAGGTTCATCCAACATTTATTAAAAGGATCAAAATGGACAGTCGCCTTTTTCTTTTTTGCCCTCCAACCAAGTACACTTACTTCTTTTATTACTCTCTAGTACTTCCTCAAAAAAAAAAAAAAAAAAAAAAAAAAAGAATTTGGAACTCAAGTTACCCTGCAGGCAATGAAACACAATGATTGATATGTGACAGAAACACTCTGGGAGGATGTATACCCAAGGTGAAAAGGAGATGACCAATACAAGATGAGTAGAAAAAGACTTTAGATTCAAAGGCAGTTTAAATAAGAGGAATTCAGGGAATTAATTATAAAGTAAGAGAAAGTGGTTATAAATACCATATCTCAAAAGGAGATAAGTCTCTAGAATAAAATACCAAGGAAACAGATTTTGTTACATTATTGCTAAATGCCGAAAACTTAGCAGTGATCATTGAAAAAGAGCCTACAGTGTGAGGTTTAAGGCACAATAATCCCTAATTAATATTTTAATAAGTATGTTAGCATTGCCTTGTGCCATTCTGGAATGTCACTTATGGCAAATTAAGGTACACTTTCCCTCCCTATCTCCCATTAGTATTTTAATGCTAGGAAGTGGGAAAGAGCTGATCCATATTCAAGAGGAAAGGAGGAAAAACAATAACAAATTGGCATCTCTTCTGTGAATTGCCCCACAGGCCAAGCATTTTTATGTTCTTAATCATTATTAAATGACTTAACATGACACCCAGAGCCTGGCGAATGATTGCATCCTGACATGAGAACGAATTACAAATGAAATGAAAGATCAAGCCGTATTAGAGGACTGCCTCTGGGAAATGAAAATCTTTAATTCTCTTTTATTATTGACATTTATTTGGCTGCCATGAATAACAACATAGCAAAGAGATTCAGCTATGCTTGTGCAGTGAATAGCTTATCCCAGGGCTCAAAACTGCATTAACATTTATCATGTTTGCTTTTGTAGCTGACACCACTGAACAGATTCTCTATCCATCTTGTATTTATCATGCATTGAAGATACAGTGCATCCTCTAATTTAAGTTCATTTTCATATGGTACAAACGGCAAGATTAGCCAGTATCTTTCCTTAAATAAGTTCCTGTTTGTAAGTGTTCCTGAGAATGGTTTCATAGATTTAATAATATTGTTTTAAAGAATAAAGTGAGTTTATAAGGAAATTCAATCACAGGATGGAGAGGCTAATTTTACAGGCTTCGTTGCAGGAAAAAAAATCGTGGAAATTGATATACTTCAATAAATTGTTTTTAAAATAAAAAAGACACTTGTACAATTTATATATTAGGAAGAAAAGAAATGTCTCCATAGAGAACAACCAAATAGCGTTTTATGAATCAGGATTAGAGTACATATATGAAACAAAGCCTGTGTGTTTTTCGCTTTTCTAAACAGTGTTCACTGCTAAACAGGAATAGACTAAACAAATAGGAAGACAGCAAATTACATAGTTTGTATCAGTGAAAGATATCCTTGCATGGTTTATTTCTTTCTCACTTGTACATATTAACAACATGGATTTCCCTGCTACAACGATAAAACATTATATAGTACCAGGTGCCTCTTTGCCTGGATTGCCCTCCTTTTAAAAAATCCTCCCTAGAGGCCCCAGGATCAGTTCCCGGTGCCGCCTAAAGAAAAGACAATCAGACACAGAAGAACACACAGCGAAGGGACACAGAGAGCAGACAGTGAGCGCAAAAACAACGAGGCGGGGAGAGGAAAAAAAAAAAAAATCCTTCCTAGAATAAAAGGCTAAGAAAAGATATTAATGTGTCTTGGGAAAGTCACTTAATACCACTGAATCTTGACATGTTTATAACTATTTTTTACTTTCCTGTCTTTCTTTTCTTTCAAAGTTTTAATTATGGAAAATTTCAAACATACACAAGTGGAGATAAAAGCATAACAATCTCCCATATGTGTATCACCCAGCTTCAACAATTATCAGCTCATGGCCCATCTCATTTCATCTCTACTCCCACATAGCTAGCTATCACTCAATTAAATATTTTGAAACAAATATTTTTGAAGCAAATCTCTGAATCTTGCTTTTGATGACTCTAAAATAAGAAAATTGGAATGAATTTATTTCTAGGGCCCTTTCTATCAAAATTTTGACAATAATTTCTTTAACCCTTTTCAGGCAATATATTTAAATCAATAAAAATTGACTTCATATTCTCTATGGTGTCTTTCTTCAAGCTTTACTGATCTCCTTCTCTGTGTCAATACAACCTATGTAGTCTGCACCAATAATTAAAAATTGTTACATTTTTCCTTGTATTCACATTTTTATGCGTATTATTTTATTTTCTAGTTATACCTTTAAGGTTCATATCTTATATTTTAGTGCTCAGCAGAGTACCAAACACTAATAACTCTTACTGCTTACAATGATTATAAACTGATTTGAATCTGAATGGTTCAGACAGAATTAAAAGGCTTTGCATTTTGGCTTAAACAGTAAATAGCACTACATTGACAATACTCATCATTTTAATCAATAAAATGTTTGTTTACTAGATAAAATTCCTATTATATTTCTACAAGTGTATCATAGACAGCTAAGGAAAAGCATAGACAACTAAGGAAAAGCAAAAGTGAATCTTATTCTTGAAGGAAAAACTGAAAAAGTAATTTATTTCTGGATTTTATATGTTCACAATTAGATAAATCTATTCTAGCACAAGTATTTTATAAATGAAAAGTATTAGTTCCAGGAAAAAGTTTTTAGATAGACAAAACCTCACATCCAAAGTATCAAAGAAAATAAACTAAATCAAAGTAGTTAAACTCAATTTAATTTTTAAAAATTATCTTCTTAAAAATGAAAATTTTCTACTGAATAGAAGGTAGGTATATTTATTTTAAAATAGAAAAGGATGGGGTCGGATGTGGCTCAACTGGTTGGGCGTCTGTCTCCCATATGGAGGGACCCGGGTTCGATCCCCGGGACCTCCTGGTAAAAAAAATAATAATAATAAAAAATAAAATAAAATAGAAAAGGTACATTGTTTATACAGGAACTCAACAATCCAATCACAAACAAAGAGATTGAATCAGTCATCAAAAATCTTCCAACAAAGCAAAGTCCAGGACCAGATGGCTTCACAGGTAAACTCTACCAAACATTTTGAGAAGAATTAATGCCAATCCTGTTTAAGCTCTTCCAGACAATTGAAAAGAAGGGTATATTACCCAACACATTTTATGAAGCCAACATCACCCTAATATCAAAGCCAGATAAGGATACTACAAGAAAATTACAGACCAATTTCTCTAATTAACATAGATGCAAAAATTCTCAACAAAATCAAATCCAACAGCATATAAAAACAATTATACATCATGATCAGGTGGGTTTTATTCCTGGTATGTAAGGATGGTTCAACATAAGAAAATCAGCATAATATACCACACATTAACAAAGTGAAGGGAAAAAAACCACACGATTATCTTGATTGATGCAGAAAAGGCTTTTGACAAAATCCACTATCCTTTCTTGATAAAAACGCTTCAAAAGATAGGTGTAAAAGAAAAATTCCTCAACATAATAAAGGGCATATATGAAAATCCCACAGCCAACATTGTACTCAATGGGAAGAAGTAGAAAGCATTCCCTCTAAGATCAGGAACAAGACAAGGATGCACACTGTCATCATTGTTATGCAACATTGTGCTAGAAGTTCTAACTAGAGCAATTGTCTAAGAAAAAGAAATAAAGACATCCAAATTGGGAAAGAGGGGGTAAAACTCTCACTATTTGCTGATGACATGATCCTATATTTAGAAAATCCTGAAATATCTACAAAAAAGCTACTTGAGCTAATAAATTAGTTCAGCAAAGCGGCAGGATACAACATCAACACGCAAAAAATCAGCGTTTATATACCCTAGTAATGAGCAAGCTGAGGAGAAAATCAAGAAAAAAATTCCATTTACAATAGCAACAAAAAGACTCAAATATCTAGGAATTAATTTAACCAGGAATGTAAAGGATCTGTATTCAGAAAACTACAAAACACTGTTAAAAGAAGTCAAAGAAGGCCTACACAAATGGAATGTCATTTCGTGTTCATGGATTGAAAGACTAAACATCGTGAAGATATCAATTCTACTCAAATTGATTTATAGATTCAGTGCAATACCAATTAAAATTCCAACAGCCTACTTTACAGAAGTAGAAAAGTCAATTATCAAATTTATTTGGAACTGAAAAGGGGTCCCAAATAACCCAAACCATCCTAAAAAAAAAAAAAAAAAGAACAAAATTGGAGGACTCACGCTCCCTGACCTTGAAATGTATTATAAGCTACAGTGGTCAAAACAGCATGGTATTAGCATAAAAACAGAAACATTGATCAATGGAATCAAACTGAGAGTTCAGAAATAGGTCTTTACCTCTATGGTCAACTGATTTTTGGTAAGCCTACCAAGTCTACTTTTCTGGGACAGAACAGTCTCTTCAACAAATGGTGCTGGGGAACTGGATGTCCATAAACAAAAAAATGAAAGAGGACCCATATCTCACTCCCTATGCAAGAATCATCTCCAAATGGTTCAAAGACCTAAACATAAAGCCAGGACCATAAAACTCCTAGAAGATAATGTAGGGAAACTCCTGCAAGACCTTGTAGTAGGTGGGGGTCTCTTAAACCATAAACCCAAAGCACAAGCAACAAAAGAAAAAATAGGTAAATGGAACCTCAAAATTGAACACTGCTGCACCTCAAAGGACTTTGTGAAGAGGGTAAAAAGGCAGCCTACTCAAAGGGAGAAAATATTTGGAAATCACACATCCGACAAGGGTCTAAAATCCATGATATATTAAGAGATTCTAAAACTCAACAATAAAAAGACAAATAATCCAATTGAAAAATGGGCAAAGGGGAAGCAGATGTGGCTCCCTGGTTCTCAGCCTGGTTCTCAGCACCACAGGGATTTAAAAAGTAGGTGCTGGGAAGCAGATGTGTCTCAAGCGATTGCGCTCCTGCCTACTGGATGAGAGGTCCTGGTTTGGTTTCCGGTGTCTCCTGGAGAAGACGAGCAAGACAGTGAGTTGACGTGGTGGGTTGGTGTGGTGAGCTGATGCAACAATATGACGCAACAAAGAGACACAAGGAGGAAAACACAACGAGAGATACAACAAAGCAGGGAGCGGAGGTGGCTCAAGCGATTAGGCACCTCCCACCCACATGGGAGGTCCCTGGTTCGGTTCCAGTGCCTCCTTAAAAAGAAGATGAGCACACAACAAACAGACACAGCAAGTACAAACAACAAGGGTGATAAAAAAAAACAAAAAAACCAAAAAAAACCACACATGAAAATATGTTCAGCATTCACTGGCAAATCAAATCAAAGCTACAATGAGGTATCATTTCATACCTACTAGAATGGCCACTATTAACAAAACAGAAAACTTCAAGTGTTGGAGAGGATGTAGAAAGATAGGAAGGCTTATTCACTGTCGGTGGGAAGGAAAATGGTACAGCCACTGTGTAAGTTTGTTTGGTGGTTCGTAAGGAAATCAGATATAGATCTATTTGACCTGGCAATACCGCTACTAGGTTTATACCCAGAAGAAGTGAGAGCAGTGACACGAACACACATCTGCACACTGATGTTCATAGCATAGCAACATTATTCACAATTGCCAAAAGTTGGAAACAATCCAGGTGTCCATCAACTGATGAATGGATAAACAAACTGTGTTATATATACCCGATGGAATATTACACAGCTGTAAGAAGAAATGAAGTCGTGATGCATATTACAACATGGATGAACCTGGAGGACATTATGTTGAACGAAGCAAGCAGGCACAACAGGACAAATATTGCATGATTTCGCTATTATGAACTAAATATAATGAGCAAACTCATGGAGTTAATAGCTGGAACATAAGTCTTCAGAGAAAACAATGTGGTTAGAGAACGGAAAGCTGAAGTTTAATCTGTGCAGAATTGGTAAAAAGTTGTTTGTAAATGTTTGGAAATGAATAGAAATGGTGAAAGCACATCATAGGATTTGTAATTAGTAGTGCTAACATATGGGTATGATAGTGGTTTGTTTTTTGTTGTTTTTGAGTAATGAAAATGCTCTAATATTGATTGAAGTAATGAATATACAACTTGGTGATTATACCAAATGCCACTGATCGTACACTTTTTATATGTTTTATAAACAATAACAAAAAAACAATAGAGTGGGTTGGGGGAAAAATACACCAAATGTAAGATACAGACTTTAGTTAGTAGTAGTACTTTGATGATGCACTTTCATAATTTGTTACAAATGTTTCACAACAATGCAAGGTGTTTGTGGTGGGGTGATGCATGAGAGCCCTGTAAGATGATACGCATGTTTGATAAGTTCACAACTTTTACTACACACTTATTGTTTATGGATGTTCATGTATGAATGATATACTTCAATAAATTTTTCTAAAATGAAAAAAAGTATATAGTTTTGAATCATTATAAGAGAAGGTATATAGAATTTTGTTGTAAATGATTAATCTCCATAATATAGGCTCACACACACAGTTCTCACATGTACCTGTAGCCATTATTGTATCGTCTTTCCCTTGGGTGAAGATTACAATTCGCTGCCTCTTCAAGTTCACCTTTGGCAGGGCTTGTGTCCTTTTGGCTATCTCTTTAATGTCTTCAGTCTATTGACAGAAAGAAGGAAAAATATTCTCAGAATCATTACAGCAAAGAAAAACTTTATTAGTAGATTAAGGATTTAATAATCAAAATAAGAGGGACCTGAACATCTATTAAGAAATATTTTTTCAAGATATTTAACCATAATATAAATGGGGATGGAATCGTATAATGAACTTCCAGAAGCCAATAATCAGACTGAAACTATTATAAACTTATGACAAATCTTATTTCATTTATATCTTCACAAACTCTGGCTTCCTGATTACTCTGAAGCAAACCCCAGGCACTATAGTCATTTGTAAGTGTTTTAGTATGTAAGTCTGAAAAAGAATGACTTAAATAGACATAACCATATAACTATTAGCATACTTAAAAAGTAATAATTCCTTAATATCAATAAATACCCAGTCATTACAAATTTCCAATTAAAGAGAACTTTTTAAAAAGAGGAATACTTAATTATTTTAGAGGTTTATAGAGCATAATTATGCTGACTTTGGAAAGAAAACAGTTGCTATAATATCAAATGCTAACCTTCTATTACACAGACTTAATTTTCTAAAAAGTAAACCTTATTTCAAATTTGGAAAATAAAATAATAGACAAAAGGCAGTTTAACATTATGGAAGCATTACTCCAAAAAAATTTTGTCCAGGCACTTTTATCACATGTAATCCTGAAAATAAACTCAATTGTTCCTCCAGTGTTTAGAAAGATATGCAAATGAACACAAATTGGTTAAATTATATGATCAAGGTTTCCTTGAAAATGAAGAAAAAAATGCTTAATCATATTCATATCTCATAAAACTAAACCCCATATTCTTTTGTTGACCTTTAGTATTGATATAGTATTTTCTTTGCTTTTGCTACAAAATACTACAATATTATTGTTAACTATAGTCTATAAGTTACATTAGTTATATATTCCCCATGTATCACCATATTCTCAACACCTTCTAGTAGAAGAACATCCCTATATTTATATTATTAACCACAATTCTCATCTACCACCAAAATCACTGTTACACAGTCCCTAGATTATCTTCCAGCTGTTCCCCAACTAACATTAACCTCCCTGGGACTACCCATTCATCCACAATCACATCCATAAATCAGCAGTGTTTGTTACACTCATCATAATGTGCTACCATCAACTCCATACATTACCCCTTATTTACAATTGATCTTATTAATCATTCTACATACATTCCATATCAGCTCCTCCTTCTCAACCCACATTCCGTCTCCCACCAATCTATACTCCAAAGCACAATTCCATAAGTCTACTTCTTGCATTTAATTCATATCAGTGAGACTATACAATATTTGTTCTTTTGTGTCTGGCTTATTTCACTCAACATAATGTCCTCAAGGTTCCTCTATGTTGTCATGTGCTTCCCCAATCCATTTTTTCTTATAGCTGTCAATTTTTCTCATATGCACTTTATCAGATTGAGAAAGTTTCCTTTAATTCCTATCTTTCGGAATGTTTTTTTATCAAGAAAGGATGTTGTGTTTTGTCAAAAGCCTTTTCTGCATCTATTGAAATGATCATGTAATTTTTCTTCTTCAATTTATTGATACACTGTATGACTAATTTTCTTGTGTTGAACCACCATTGCATACTTGGTATAAAACCCACCTGATCGTGATGTATAATTTTTTAAAAATGTGTTTTTGGATTTGGTGGACTTAATTTTCTTTTTTTTTTTTTTTAAGATTTTATTTATTTATTCATCCATCACCCCCCGCTGCTCGCGCTCGCTGGGTCAGCCAACCACGCTGCGCGGGCGGGCTTGCCTTCACCAGGAGGGCCCGGGAACTGAACCCGGGGCCTCCCATATGGCAAACGGGAGCCCTACTGATGGAGCCACAGCCGCTTCCCGACTTAATTTTCTTTAAAAGGTAAAACAATTACAAATTAATTCTAGAAACCCTGATGCTATTTTTCACACAACATAGGTTGTGACGTTTGCATCATAAATGCTCTGACTTGAAATCTAACTCTAGAGGTAAAGATAGGGTTTTTAGAATCATATTTTCAATCATTTTAGAGAATTAAAAAAATCTCTGCCTGAATTCAGTGGACCACTGAAACTCTCCATAGTTTTGGCTTTGTTGGCAGTTTACTCTATCACTGTGCAGCAAAGTTTCAAACAGTTATGGTGAGAGAAACAAATATTAGAAAGGAAATGTATCTGAGTGACATAAAGGAAGTTAACTAGGATATATAGGATGGAAAAATTTAGGTAAGCCAAGCAGACAAGTCTTAATGGCTTATAATAGTTATAAACTACATCAGAAATAATGGCATTTTTAAAGGTAAGACAATCTCTAGTGAAATATTTGTATGTTGTTTGTTCATTAAATACTTAAAAAATTTTCAGATAATATATGAAGCTAAACTTCTATTACACCTAATATTATGATTTCCAGAGATCTGTTGTTTCTGAAAAGAATAGTTGTTTGTGTTAGGATAATGCCACTGACCTTTCAAATATGCTGACAATTTCACCTTTGTTGCTTATTTTAGAACAGAACTAAGCCTGAACTTTGATAAGATGTGAAAAGAAATCCCAACAGTTCTTGGGAATAGATTATAGAAATGACCAGTAACACTTACAAAGACCAAAAAAAAAAAAAAAAAAAAAAAAAAAAAAAAAGCTATATAATAACATCTTCACTCATTTAAAGTACACATTTAATTAAATTGATTCACTTAACATTCTTCCAATTTCTTTAGCACAAATATGTTTAACTACTATAGGATTCTTGCTTATGATTAAGTATAGTTCATATTTAATAAAGATAAAAGGTGAAAACTTGAGAAACAGATTCACTAGGAGCAGAATCCTAGGTATATATTGGATGCTTTTGAAAAAGAAGTCTTTCTTTAAGGTGGTAAAAGGAATAACTTAAGAAAGAGATTTCATGCTTATCTTCTACCAACTTAGTGGGGTGATGTATGAGTGTGTGTATGTGTGGCTAAGTAATATATTTTTTGTTTTATTTTTTAAGATTTATTTTATTTATTTATCTCTTCCCACCCCCTCGTTGTTTGCACTTGCTGTATCTTCGTCTTCTGTTTCTTTTAGGAGGCACCAGGAACCAAACCTAGGACCTCTGATACGGGAGGGAGGTGCCTAATCACTTAAGCCACCTTCGTTCTCTGCTTTGTTGTGTCTCTTGTTATGTTTTTACTCTTGTGTCTCTTGTTGAGGCATCTTGTTGCATCAGCTCGCCGCACCTGCCTGTTGCGCCAACTTTTGCTCTGTAGAAGGCACTGGGAACCTCTGCTCCCTGCTTTACTGTGTCTCTCATTATGTTTTTCTTCTTGCATCTCTTTTTGCATAATCTTGTTGTGTCAGCTTGCTCCACCTGCCCGTCATGCCAGCTCGCTGTCTTCTTTAGGAGGCACTGGGAACCAAACCACAGACCTCCCATGTGGTAGATCTTGAAACAAATCTGCTTCCCATTTATTTTATTTTATTTTATTTATTTTATTTTCTTATTACAGAAGTTGTGAGCTTACAAAACAATCATGCATAATGTGCAAAATTTCCATACATCACCTCTACAAGAAAATCTTACATTGTTGTGGAACAGTTGTTACAGATTCATGACCACTAATTAGTGTACACTTATTATATTTTTTCCCATACACCCCTTATTATTAACAATATGATTAGTGGTATACATTTGTTATAGTTCATATTTGTACTGTTAACACAGTCCATCTTCCACCACATGGTTCACTCTGTTATACAGTCACATACCTTGTACATTCTGTCCAATTCTCAGTGGCTCTCACTTTCATCACAGAGTTGTGCAGTCATTGCCCCAGTAAATCTTTGAATGTTTTCCTTAGTCCAAAAGAAAAAAATCCCATACCTCCCTATTATTTACCCTTAGCGTTGACACAGCACCTTCTTTGACATTGATGCAGAATATTACAATATTGCTGTTAACTATAGTTCATAAGTTACATTAATTGTATTTTTCCTATGCCTCACTATATTCTTACCACCTTGTAATAGTGACACACATTTGTTCTAGTTCATAGAAGAACATTCTTGTATTTGTATTATTAACTATAATAGGATGGGTTTTTTTATGGGAGTTTTGGTAACCTAATCAAAGAAACATTTCTTAATTAAATCTTTTAAAAACAACCATATAAGGTTGAAATAGATGAAGAAATTGAGTCACAGAGAAGTAACTTGCCTAAGGTCATAAATAGACTAAGTAGTGGAGGCAGAGCTAACACCCACAAAGTCTGATCCCAGAGATCACACTCAATCACTATTCCATGCTATCTACAGACTATATTGGTTTTATGAATTCTGGCAATGTGCTTTTTGTTATCACAAAATTATAGCATATTCATTCTAAATAATTTTCTGCCACATCCACAAGTCATTCCTGCTGTTGTTTTTAAGTTTACTATTTTTTCTTAATTATTTGGGCTTGTATTTTACCCTAGTGAATTTCAATATTTAAGTTTCAACGTATTTTTTTCAGTCATTCTGAAACCTAATATTATTATAATTTGAAAGAGAGAGCAGTATGATAAAGTATAGTACGGTAAAGAGTACCAGACTGAAAGAGGTGAGCTCTGGTTCCGTCTCTGTTATGTCTTAGCTATGTGACCTTGAACAAATGGTATAGCCTATTTTTTAATCTGTTATACTAATATTGCAATACATGCCCTACATATCTACAAAGGTGTGTGTGAGCATTAAATATATTAATGATATGTAGGAAAAGAGGTTTTTATAAATGTATGTATTTTATGATTGTAAAGTGATGCTTTTACTGTCACTGATCACATAACTTAATTTTAGCCCTGCCTTCTAACTTAAAGAATATACTCTCTTCTTTCCACTTTTAATAAGCTGGTGATACAAATGTTAAACAATACTGCCACAATCTATGTATTTCTGTGGAATACCAATTGTAATATTCCCATACATTGCCTCATTTAGCCATACCATTTAGAAACTCCTATAATAGTTAATGGTTTTCATCTCATGCTACCTTCCTGCTGGCTCACTCCTTCCAGTAACTCTGGCTTTCCCTGAGTTCTTGGAGTATACTATGCTCTTTCTTGGGGGCCTTGATGCTACTATTCCCTCTGAAATTTGTTTCTCTTTTAGTTTTGTTTTTTTACCCCCTGTCATGGCTAGATGTTTGTATTTGCCAGGTTTTACTTCCTGAGAGTCATTCCATGACCATGATATCTAAAACAGGACCCCCTCCCACAGTCTCTTTCACAATGCCCTGTATGGCAATGTCTACCTTGTCTTCGAGTTTGGCATACAGTAAGTGCTCTGTAAATATTTGTTGAATGAATAAATGATTAAATGACAATAATCTGAAGATTATCCTCTTTCCCTTCATCTGTTTAAAAACTGTCTTTTTTGGGGACCCTGGCACCTTTGAAAGCAGCATTGCACTCTCTTAACCAGCAGGACCTGACTTATTGAGTGTCTTATTCCCAGAAACTCTGTGTTCATTGCAAATATAGAAAATTATTGCATTTTCTATATTTGTGAGAAACACAGGAACCTTAGAATCATCCTGAAGAATTCTTTGGGAATGAATACCTCCTGAATACTCTTCATGGATTTTCTATTTAGTGCTATTCGATGAGGCTTTCTGTGATGATGTATATGGTCTATATCTGCACTGTCCAATATGGCAGTCACCAGCTACATATGGCTATGGAGCACTTGAAATGTACCTAATGTGACTGAATAAGTGAATTTTAAATTTTACTTAATTTTACCTAATTTTAATTTATATAGTCATATGTGGCTAACAATATTGGATAGCACAATTCTATTTTGTCCTCTCTTAGTGGTATAAGATGATATCGTCGTCAGTTGGAGAAAGGATAAAAGTCTGGGACCCTCTGGATAGATAGTGGCTATGGGAAAAGTAGGAAAAAGGAGAAAGATTGCTTTTTTTCCCTCTGTGGACAGATGTATTACAGATCTTAGAGACTAAAATAAGAAAATTAAAATTTGTTGCTTAGAGTAAAAGTGAATAAATAATTCAGTAGAGAAAGTATGAATTTTCTCAATCATTTGGCACATACTCTGTTGCACAGACAATGAAAATACAGAGACTATCTATATTTAGCTTTTGGGGATATTTTCTTCATTTTATTTAATTTAAAACAATTTTCAATACAGCTTTTTAAAGGCTTCATAATGAGACATGCTTTTAAGTACCTTATTTTTATTTAGGTTCTAAAAATAAAACCTTTAATCGGTTCAGCTCAAGATAAGGTAGATTTAAAGACACATTGCTGTCTGGACTGATTTTCCAGAATAATGAAAAGCCTTATGAAACTTTTTACCCCAAGAACTGCCATTTTAAATTCTTAGCAGGTCTGTCATTTAAATCAGACACAATGCAATTTTCCATTACCTTCACACATATATATATCCCCTCTCTACTGCTTTGTGCTCTGCCCAGCTCCAGTTTTTATCTCATTCTCCAGTGCCCTCCTAAGCTGCCTCCTCTTACTGAAAATTGCCCAATTCATTTTAAAGATTAAAGATTTCTTAAAAGAAAGATTATCTAAAAATTGTAGAGAAGCTAACCAGAATATCATAAACAATGCCACTGAGATATTTCCTGATGAATAAACACTGGTTATTTTTAGAGGCATTTGAATTAGTCTTCAGCAGACAGGTCACTAGTGGCAAAACTCAGTGGTTTGGGAACTGATTGGGACTTATAATAGAAAATGATGGCAGGACAACAGAGCTGGTGAGAAGGAAAAAATGCTCACCTTTCCCTTTTAATCTTTTCATTTCTTTCCTCTCAATTATGTCCTAAGTTTAAAGGCAAAATTAAAGTTGGGAGGGATAAAGTGTAGACTTTGTCTAGTTTGTCACACTAGACTTGAGCATTAATACATTTCTATAGACAGAAAACTATTAAGATAAAGTGATTTAATCTTATTTGAGTCTTTAAGAATACCAAGTTCTAAACCTATGCTTTCATACTACTAGCTAATGAACTAAGGAAACTTTAATGACATTTGAAATCATTGCATTTCTCCAGATAGCATTCTGTAACATAAATGTATTTTATTAATAATATTATTTGAAGTTTTCTGACTCATGGCTCATATATATTCTGAAATGCTTTTAATGTTTTAAGGACCCCACAAAGGGACATATTAAGACACCGTGTGCTTATCCAATCTAACATACCACTGTCAATATAACCAACAAACATGTTTTGCTATGTCAGGAGGTAATAAGGTATGTGATTATAATCATCATCACTTTGTTCATATGCTGTAACCAATTATGGCAGATTTATGGAAAAAGAAACAATTCAGGAATAAGTAAGTAAGAACTAATGGAGGGAGCAGATGTAGCTCAGTTGGTTAAGAGCCTTCTTCCCACATAGGAGGTCCTAGATTCAATTCCCGGTACCTCATTTTTTTTTTTTTTTTTTTTTTCCCCTTTTTTTTTTTTTTTTCCCGGTAACCCCTTAAAAAAAAAAAGGAACTAATGGAAAGGTTAATATGGTGCTGGTTAGCAGAAAAAAGCAAAAATAGTCTGTTGCTAAGACTGAATTTTTTTTTTTTTTTTAGTAAAAGAATATTTTAATTCTTGTCTGTAGAAATTATAAAGACTATACATGATTTAGAAATGAGACTATACCAATCAACGGCCAAGGAAGAGTCATCCATTCTATGCCTTCTCTTTCATCTGGTCACTCAGAAATATAATGTTATCAACTATGATTGTTGTTGCCTGTCGTCTCCATTATTTTTATCTGTGTATTCACCATAGTCTACTTTCCCTTCCACATATATTCGAGACCCCTTTTTCACATATTGATATGCTACATCTCTGAGGCCTGGTTGGAATATTGATATTCTGTGCCATGTTGTCTTTTGACTGACATCACCCATCTGGTAATCTTCACTTTCCCCTGATCGCCACATCTCATTTGTTGCTAGAGAAAATATTGTGACTGGATTTTTTCCTTCCACCTGTCTCATGACCAGGTCCTGACCCACTCGCCCAAGTAACTGCACACGATTTAGAGATCTTTCAAGAACCAAACTGCTAGCTACTTCAGACTCATGTCTTACAAACTGATGAAGTACCTGTAATACAGGTCTTCGAAACATGGCTTCTATTTTCTTTTCTTACAATCTAAAAGTTTCCTCACGCTCGGGCCGAATTAGTCTCCAGCTGCTAAGACTGAATTTAAACCAGGTATATTCAAAGCACGTAGCTCAAATGGGCAGCAAAAGTATAAAGTAGTCAGGCAAAACTATTTTAAAAAAATTATCTGGTTATTACAGGATCATGCTCACTTGTTATGTAACATGTTATATTTCTATGTATCTGCAAAATTAGTTATTTTATAGAACCAAAATACATTTTTATATGCTAACAAAGAAAACTGACAGGATACAAATTTACATTCTACAAGCTTTGATCTGTTGAGAATTTTGATATAACAACAGAGGATATAAATTTTTACTAAAATTTTATATCAATGAAATTTCACTTACATTCTCATGATCAAATATTTGACTATTAAATTGAATGTTGCTCTTATTACATTTAGTACTATACATCAATTGTCAGTTTGGGAAATTACAAAGTGAAATGTATATGAGGAAAAAAAAAACCAGAAAAATCTTTATTACTTCTACATGTGACTCAACCTATAAAACAAACTCCCAAAAAACTATCATAGTTCCCAATAATTGAGAAGAAAGATGCAGGGTTTTTTGCCCTAAAATAGTTCTTTCATTGGACATTCAAAGTAGAATAGTTATGCCACATGCTCATCATCTCTCTCTATGAAGAGGAAAATCTATGTCTGGTTGTTAAGTCCTATGACATGGAAAGATGTATGTGTATTACTGTGTTGCTTGATAATGAATCCATGTTTAGTATATTTAAATAACAGTTCTTTCACAAATTTACACAACACCTTTCTCTAAAGAGATCAAAGTAGGCTTACTAATTCTATCCAGTCAAACTCATGTCTTCTCAAGATGGTAAAGAACTCTATAAGTATGCAAGTAAAGAGAGAGTTTTTATATTCCACTTCTATGCAAGTTAAAATTTATTTTATTATCACCAAACATTCCAAGTGGCTGCTTAGAACACAGCATTCTACATAGTTCTGGCTCCATAAATCCGATAGTCACAAAAGACTCAAATTCAGTTCATTCTGCCAATTAACCCAGGTTCAGTTACACTAAGTGTTTTCAAAAAATTGATTTGAAGATGGATATTACGTATAAGCAGAAACACAGTCTTGGCTGTTATCTTAATTTAGCCAATGATAACCACATGGAGTTTTGAATCTTGACAGGATAATAATTCTACTAGGAAAATAGAATCAGGACCTAAACTAAAGCCAATTATTGATATTTAGTTTCAGAAAATTTATGTATATTTTATGTTATAAAAAAAGGAAAAAAAAGGGACAAGAAAAATGCAAACTGGAAGTTTATATACGCAGGATCTAAATTAATAGGTTCCTAACAACTGTTAAGTACAACCTTTTGGAAATTAATTTGCATAATGATAATCTACATCGGTGAGGTTGAAATTATTTAAATGACATTATATTTCACTATTTAGTCTTGTTCCACCACTGCTTTAGCAGTGAATCCTTATGAAATGTAATGCAGCTAATGAGCTGGCTTTTTAACTGAACAAACTGACAGGCCCCATATCTGCAGAGGCAGCTTGAAACCGTGCCCAACCTCTTGGCTTCCCAAGAGGCTTTTCAAAATTCAATAAATAACATCTGTAGGCGATGTTGGGTGCAGACCTAGCAGAGTGCGTCATAACACTGTGCTGGCAGAACAAAGAAACCATGACGACTGCCAAGTTTCCATGGCAACTGCTGCGAGGCTCTGAGAGTATAATAGCACATCAATCACTGTCCAAAAGAACTTCATTATCAGCTAGAAAAAACCTTTAGGATCTGTTTAGTGTGCAATTGTGGGTTAACTCACCTCAAAGCCTTGCTCTCTAGCAAAAGTGGCAGCTTCCTGAAATATATATATAAAAAAAAGAACAGTTAATTATAAAGTGCTAGGTAATGAAGAAATAATCCATTTTGAAACTCAGTCTTCTTTTTACACAATTATCTCAATATACCCACATAGTTCAATTTTTATTCTTACACCAAAAAAAGATTTCTTTTTTTGTCTTGGCATAAAAAAAAAAAAAAAAAAAAAGGCAGCCTAATGTCAACATACTTCACAAGTTGGAATAAAGATGATGTAGTACATGTTTTCACTATAGCTGCCTCAGTGAGTTCAGGTGTTCTGACCTGGCAAAGAAAGACGATCATATGAAACCTATGGAAAAATCTGGAAGCTATATTTTTATTTAAAACAATATCTCTCAGAAAGCTCTTCTTTAGGTACCACCTGCAAATAAATGTATAGCTTCAGAAACATCACCATTTTGCAACCTCTGTAATAAAATTTATTTAAGCAAGGATCATCAATGCATGCTAAATTCATTAGGTGAAAGGATATTTCCATGGAATCAAAGTATCACAGATTATTTACTGGTCACTAGGAGCGGAGCATAACTTTATAATGGGAGGATCAAGCTGTCATCACCATAACCTGGTGACTGATCCTGTGGGACTGTCAAATATTATGTACCTTTTATTAGGATGCAATATAAAGTATACAGTATCACCTATAAAGTATTCTGTTCTGGCCAAAAACTTTTAACATGAATTACCAAAAACTTTAGTTCAATATCTTGCAGTCTATTGGAAATTTAGGAAATAGGGGAACAAGTTAAATGATACATTGAGGAAGCACTTCGACAAATCCATAAGGTAGGACATTCTACAGGACAACTAGACTGATGTCTTCAACAGGTGAATTTCATGAAAACAATGGTGAAGTGGAAACGATGCACAGCAAGGCATGGAACTTAATTGGATCATATTTTGAACAAATCACCTATAAAAAACATTTTGGAGACAAGTGTGGAAGTTTGCATATGAAATGGGAATTAGGTAATACTAAGGGATTATCAGTTTTTTAGGTATGATAAAGAAAATGTCCTCTTTCTTAGAGATGTCTTCTGAAGTATTTAGGGATCAAATGTCATGATAAGTATAATTTACTTTAAAATACTTCAAAAAGAATTAAAGTGAAGCAAAACTGACAAAATGTTAATACCTGATAAATCTAGATATATGTGGTATGTAGGGGTTCAGAATGTACTTTTTCATATTTGAAAATTTCCAAAATAAACAGGCAAAAAAATTTCCCTTTAATATAAGACATTCAGGAAAAAAATTAAACATTAAACAAACATGAACTTTTTTTTAAGGTGCTAAGATATTAAAAATCTTAAGGGTGCAATCTAACAAACATTATTATATACCCCAATGCCTTTATAGCAGGCTATCAAATGACAAAAACACATCTGTGTAACCAAATCCTTTCTCTTGCTTTATTCTTTGCTTTGTGCACATATTTTAATGCTAGGACTGCTAGAAAACGGAGGCAGTATTATTTTTCAACACTACTTCCCTCCTGAAAATGAAAAAAAATTTCAGACAACTGTCAAGAGCCTCTACATCTTAACTTACATTCCTCCAAAATTATCTTTGCCAAGAGATATTATTAGAAGGATGGGATTTGAGCCTGAGTGGTAAGCAGATCCAACTCAACTGAAATGAACTGCTGCACAAAACCATGTAAGGCAGAAAATACAGACAATGTCTCCAGCACAAATTTGGATATATCTACATGTTGGGAAGAACACTTGGAAATAATGTACACATGAACTTATGGTCTAATGTATTAATAATATGAAGATTTAGAGAATCATTCTGAAAGTTTGGAAAGGTCAAAATGGATGATTAGAGCTGAAAGCACTGAAGTTAACAGAGAGTTGAAGGTTCTCTGTTCAATAGAGAAATGTAAGGTTGACTAGGTTGTTCAAAAAAAAAAAAAAAAAAAAAAAAAAAAGAATTATAATCATTTTGTACATCCAATAGTCAATAGTATTTGCTTGCCTGCATGTGAAGGAAAAGGATAGGGTTCCAAGCTGTCATATAATTAACCAAGCTAATTTTTTATATTAAAAAGACAACTGTAAAGCTCTGCTAGAACTATTCATTTATATTGAACTTTACCCAAGGCATAAAAGAACTCCAAGGACTGTAAGATAAAGTTAAAATAAATTATCTGCAGGACTAAATTTGCACTAAAACCTAATAACTCAAAGTTCACATACATTAGTTAAATTGGTTTTTAACATCTAGTTTTGCTCACACAAATGTAGTAAGAAGTTAACCGTGATCTGTTATGATATACTAGAACTAACTAAAATTAATTGCAAGAAGACACAAATTTGTGTGAAGCCATTATTTTTTAAGGAAATTGGGACCTAGGACACTTCCCCATCTGTAAACTATTCTAAGTGTCAACATATTCTGACTGAGGAAGGACATGCTTAAGAAAAGTCAACTGAATTTTCTGTCTCAGCTCCCTGTCACACAGGTTTTCAGAGCTGTGCCCTATCACTAGAAAAGCCAAGCACTTGTTCTGTGGCTTAAAAAGATCTTATCTCATGATTTCCTCCCACCTTCCTTTGATCTTGGGTTGGTGCCCCCAGTCACTCCATTAGAAAAGGCAGCTGGCTCACATCACTGCAGACTTTCCCACAGCTAACCTCTGATCTGGAGGTGTTTGTAGATACAATGATGAAACATTTATTTTTCCCTCTCAGCAAAACAAACAAAACAACACAGGGGAACAGTTTGACCCAGTAGGAATTTTAAGTAGAAGGCTGGTCCTCACATTCACTGCATGGGACAGACAGAAAGGGCACTGGGACAGAAAGGGCATTAGGTCAGAAAGCAAGGCAGAAAGAAGGGGCATAGATGGTAGGCAGAACAGTGAGGCAGGTTCCAAATATCAGGGGTAATTCCAAGCAAACTGATCAGACTAAATTGACAAGGACTTTTTAGTGTGCCTTCGCAGTAAAAGTGAGAAAAGAAAACAAGCAAGTCCCCATCTGTGCTGCCCCAGGGCGCCTTGTACTGAGTTTCACAAATCTAATGAAGCAGTCAGGTTAAAATCCAACCCCAGAGTGGATGTGACATGTGGAGAACAGCTAGGGTTAGAACAGAGAAGCAGGGCGGTTCCTAATGCAGGTGATTATCCATGTGATAATCATTATATTTACAGGCTTTCCATTTTAGATCTGACATCAAAAATCACTAAGGAGGAGAGATTAAGGAAATAAACAACTGATAGAGGCCTTACTGTTCCCCTGAGAGTATAGCTCTTCCATTCATGCATGACAAGCAACAAAAGCAAACAGGCCAGGAAAGAGTATTTCTGAGAAGGCTGGATTTCACATTAACACTTCTTTCCATTTTGATAACTTTCACTATTATTCAGTTTTTCAGGCAGGTCACATTTTCAGAATCTGTTCCCATTGTAGAATACAGTACCATTTTTGGTTTACAGTGAATGATACTCACATAACATGTCCTCTACGACAAAGAGTCATTCTTTCCTTCCTGGAATTGAGTGTTGTGAATAAAATGACATATAATTAAAGTCATCTATACTCTGCCATTTAGGACTTACAGTAGGTTTGCTGCTTCACCAACTAGGCTAAAAGGGTGCTGGTGAAACAACCACCAAGTGTGGCTTTTTAATTGAGATTTTTAAAAAGGCTGAAAATTCATGGTTAATAAAAACTATGGAATACTTACATTAAGAGCTGTTTAAAGAGATTAGCAAACCACTATTAATAAGCACAATCTTCAGATTATATAGTAAAGGAAAGAGAAACCCATGTGCATGTTTGTCTGTATAAAAGACAACTGTTTCCTTTACATTCAATTGAGGAAAAAACTATTTCCTCTGTATTTTATCTGATAACACCCAATTCTTATATATAACCATAGAATTATCTGGAATCAATATTGAGCTAAAATAAAACTTGTCCATAGTCTTAATTTCAATTCCAATTATTCATTATTAGTTTTATAAAAATACAATTAATTTCCACATATTGATCTTAAATCCTGAGACCTTGACAAATTCACTTAATAGTTATAGTTTTGTGGAGATTCTTTAGGATTTCCTACATAAAAGATTATGTCTTCTGCGAATAAAGATAGCTGTCCATATTCTAACTAACATACTCATTCTACACAGTTATTCTGAGAAGTTAGAAAGCTAACAATTCACTCCTCTTTTCTCCACGGTGATCTGAAGTGTGACGACCACCAATACTAGGATAGCTCACACCCTGTCCTCCTGGCTTCCTGCTCTGCAATTCAAGGCACTGAACCCACTTTAGAACTGTTATCTGCCTGCTTATGTCACCACCCTGCTTTTTGATTTAAGACATGAGGGGTGTTGAGTCTAAGTTGAAATGTCATGGCCTGAAACACAAAGGGAGAAGGTACAAGACAGGACCTAAGAAAAGTCACTTCTGACTATCCACAGAAAGCAGCTCATCTACCCCAAACAGACTACCTTGTTGCTCCAATGCAAGGAAGAAGCAGAAGATTCTAAGTATATGGTGGTCTGGCTCTCACTGGGAGTCCCCATGGTCTCCCACAAGTTGAGGGAGTCCAGAACTTTGGGAAAAGCTAAAGGAAAAAGGAGCCATCAGTGAAATAAAGAGTGTTTTGTTTTACTTTGTTCTTCTCTCCATCCAACAAATATTTACCTCCTAAATATGGTTTTAGGCTAACAGCTACATGATGGTATTTCTTCCTCTTACTCTATATAAAATTCCTATCTTTGTATATAAACTTATGTGTATATACTTTCTCTATATGAAAAGAATATATATACACAAATACATACATTTTATAACATATATATTTGTATATTTCTGTGTGTATATATGTGTATGTATATAGAGAGACCATCCTGTAGCTATCTATAGAGACAGAGAAATTTATATGCAAACAAATTTAAATTTATATACAAATAGATGAATGATATTTTATATACTATAAATACATAATAGATTTTGCTGGCATATCTAAGAGTTTTCATCTCTACCAACAGTTTAAGGATTCTAAGTATATATATATAAGCCATCACAACTTCATGCCCATAAGGTGCATCTCATTGTACCTTCAACTAAATCCATTAAAATGAAAATAAATATGTTGCCTAATGCATTAAAATTTTCATGCTGCTATCATACCCAATTAAAGGCCTTTTGCTGACTATCCTACTTGAAATAAACAGGCAGGAGTTAACTCCCACTAAAGCAAAGGAATGCTTTCTTGTGTTTGACATGGCAGCAAAGCAAGAGTTCACTTTTCCAAAGCAGGAGAAAAGTTTGGGCCCTCAATTCATGTATGTTTTTCCCTTCTAGAAATGTTCCACTAAATATATGAGGTAACCTCACTAGGGTAACAATTGTGAACATTTTTAATTGCCAAAATAATTTCAATAACGTGACCTAAGACTAAGGAAGTCATACATATAAGTGTAGGGGCCGCATGAATTCTAAATTAACTTTCCTCAAAAACAAACTACAATAATTAAAAAAAAAGAAAAGAAAAGAAAAGAAAACTATTTAGGGGACGGATGTGGCTCAAATAGTTGGGCATCTGTCTCCCATATGGAGGGACCCGGGTTCGATCCCTGGGACCTCCTGGTAAAAAAAATAAATAAATAAAATAATTTAAAACAAACAAACAAACAAACAAACAAAAAACCCCAAACAAACTACAGGGTGAAGCAGATGTGGCTCAAGTGATTGAGCTCCTGCCTACCACATGGGAGGTTCCAGGTTCAGTTCCTGGTGCTTCCTGGAGAAGAAGAGCAAGACAACGAGGTGACACGACAGGCTGGTGCAGTGTCAGCCAGTGAGCTGACACAACAAGATGATGCAAGAAGAGACACAAGGAGGAAAACATAATGAGAGACACAACAAAGCAGGGAGAAAAGGTGGCTCAAGCGATTAGGTGCCTCCCTCCCACAGGAGAGGCCCCTGGTTCGGTTCCCAGTGCCTCCTAAAAGGATGATGAGCACACAATGAACAGACACAGCAAATGCAAACAATGAGGGGGGGGGAGAAATAAATAAAATAAATCTTTAAAACAAACAAACAAACAAACTACAGGGGAGCAGATGTAGCTCATGTGGTTGAGTGCCTGCTTCTCATGTACAAGATCCGGGGTTCAATCCCTGGTACCTCCTAAAAACAAATGGAAAAACCAACTCTCATTGGAAGGAGATATAGCTCAGTGGTTGAGTGCCTGCTTCCCACGAACGAGGTCCTAGGTTCAATCCCCAGGACCTCCTAAAAATAAAAAACAAAAAACAACAACAGAAACCTGCAGCTTCTGCAATTACAAAACCTACTTTAATCGTAAGGCCAGGGATTTGAAGATAATCAAGAAATGCTTTCTTTGAATGGTGTTAAGTGCATGATAGTACTGATTATGAGTACTAGCAAAATGGAAAGAGTACAGAGTCTAGAAACAGATGACCTATATTAAAGCCATGGTTTTACAGCTTATTTGCTATGTAATCTTGAGTAAGTCACTCAGTGCTTCAGTTTCTTTATCAATAAAATTGAGGCTGACAATACCTATTTCACTGGATAGTTGCTAGGAATAAACGGAATATTTTATATGAAACTGTAAAATAATTTTGCCTATGGAATTCAAGTTCTTGGTAGGATCATGGGTCAGTATTTAAAAAATGGTTTCAGAAAACCCAGAATACAATGATTTGTCCTATCTGGGGATCAAATGTTTAATAGATAGCTTTAAAAATGTCTCCCAATGATCCCTGACCCTGTACAAATCCTTCCCTTTGGGTGTGGGCTGGATCTAGTGACTTTCTTCTAACAAATATAATATGGCATATGTGATGGGCTGTCTTTTTTGATCTCTCTTTCATACACACGCTCTCTGAGCCTTCACTCTGGGGAAACAAGCTACCATCTTGTGAATAACTATGCAAAGGCCCACAGACAACAAGCAGTTAGGCTCTAAGGCTTGCCAACAGGCCATGTGAGGGAGGTGGAAGCCTGGAAGTGGATCCTCCACGAGCTGAATCCTGCCCCAGTCAAGCAGTGAGTTTAGCCTTAGCTAAAACCTTGATTAAAGCTGTATGAGAGACTCACAGTCAGAGCATCAAACTAAGCTGTGCTTGGATTCCATTTCCTCAGAAACTGAGATGACAAATGGTTTTAAGTCTAAGTTTGGGAGCAATTTTTTAATGCAGCAATATGTGTTTTAGGCTTGGAGAAGTCATGAAAGGTTTATGGCTATCACTGGGCACTGGGATGGGCTATTGCAAAAAAGAGCCAATATTTTCCACTGACTGTACTAAGTACTTATCTATATTTACCTCATCTACTTCTCACAATAACCCTGAGTTAGAAACCATTATTATTTCTATTTTATATATGAAGAAATTAATGCTCAGAAAAATTAAGTAACATGGCCAAATTCAGATAATTTCTCATTTAGTTTCAATTTACAATTCTTTCATTATTCTGAAGTAATGGTTACCTTACTGAGCCTGCAGTAAGATTTTAAGTCATGCTAGAATCCACCAGTGAGAAAAATATTATTGAGTCAAAGTCTGATACCATTATAAGGTCTACAATAGCTGTAGCAGTGATATACCTTTACATCATAATGAAGTCTTATGATAAAGTACTACCTGTTGTGTATTTCTTTTCATAGCAGACATCATAACATAAAGACACGTTGCTTATGCCTTTAACTATGTCCTTATGCTATCCTTCAAAATATTAATTACCTTTTCTTTATGCTATCTATAAAATCATTTATGTACTTTCTTATGTGATTGCATTAATGTTATATTACTTTTAATTTTATACTATTTCTGATGAGGAAAAGTTTTAATTTGTAAGTAGAGTAAATAAATTCAGAGAAAATCTGTAGGTAAAATATGAGCCTGGGAAACCACCTTTAAAAATAAATTTCATTCATGAAAATATCTGTACTGGTTTTTCCAAGGAATATAACATTCAACTTTTTGGAGATTTTCAACCTCTGTGCTGACATTTATTACCATATGCTTCCTGTCTGAGGAATGCTGAATAGAAATATTATTTAACGTTTATTGAGTGCCAAAAACTGTGTAGGGCAATGTATAGCTATAAAGACAGTCATGGCCCCTATCCAATAGGTTTATAATAAAAATTAGGTATATAAATTTACCCCAATAAATGTAACTGAAAAAAAAATGAGGCAGCCAAAACATAGGCCAAAAAAATTAGGTTTAGTTTACAACAGACTTAACCCTTCCACAAAGTGATTTATTAGCTGATCAGTCTATTCTAGAAAGGAGAGTTATTCATTCCCACCTTTAAGCATATTTAATGGTGGTAACTAAAGGAAAACAAAGTGTTTCATCAAAATTTAAAATTGATTAACTACTTAGGTTTTGTTTTTTTCTTTAGAACAACTCAAGTTTTTCAGTTACTTAAGAGAAAAAAGAGAGAAGATAGCATAAGAAAATTCTCAGGGTACTAGTCCTCTTATTGGACACTTAATTTCCATTTTAATAAGACAAAATATGCTTGGCATAAATGAGGCACTCAACAAATATCAATTCTTTTCATTTACTCCATATGCTCCTCACAAAAATCCTGTAAAATAAGTATTATTCCCATTTTACAGATGAAGATCTGAAGGTCCAGAGAGATTAAATTATGTCCAAGACCATACAGCAGGTAATTGGTATAACTGGCTTTTGGATCCGTGGCTTTTTTTTTTTTAATTATTATTATTATATTTTTAAGATTTTATTTTTTATTTATTCATTTATCCCCCCCTTGCTGCTTGTGCTCGCTGGGTCAGCTAACCACGCCGTGCGTGCGGGCTTGCCTTCACCAGGAGGCCCCGGGAACTGAACCTGGGGCCTCCCATATGGTAAACGGGAGCCCTACTGATTGAGCCACAGCTGCTTCCCAAGGATCTGTGGCTTTTTGAATGGAATGTGATAAGACTGCTAATGATGAATTCTTTCAGCTTTTATATGTATGAAAAAGTCTATTTTGCTCTTGTTTTTGAAAGATATTTTCACTGGGTATAGAATTCCAGGCTGACAAATTTTTTCTTTCAGTATTTTAAATACATTGTTCCAAGTTTAGCTTGCATTACTTCCTACAACAAGACTGCTCTCATTCTTTTTTTTTTTTTAATTAATTTATTAATTTATTTTATTTTTACCGGGAGGTCCCAGGGATTGAACCCAGGTCCCTCCATATGGGAGATGGATGCCCAACCATTTAAAGCCACATCTGCCCCCCTGCTCTCATTCTTATGCTTGCTCCTCTATATATGTTTTCTTTTTTAAATTTATTTTCCTTTTTTTTCTTTTTTGTGTTTTTTTTTCTTTTGTATAATATGTTTTTTAAGATAAGTAAAATGTAATATAGCTTTTGATAGGCCTTATTTCCTTTATTCACTGGAAAAAACCTAAAAACCAAATCAAATTAATAAAATGATAGGAAAAGCAAGATAGATAACCAATTCTTATGAGTTTAGATATGTATTTGTGGAGGACAATGAGAAAGGCTTGACTGAGCAGCATTTAAAATCAGATGAGGAGAGGTTCTGGGAAGAGAAAAACCTCAGATGGGGAGAGATCAGCCTCCTAGCTAAGTGACTTTCTAGTAATTCCTATACTCTCAGTTCAAAAATGCACCAGTGTCCTTTATACTTTCCATATTCTATGAGCATTCCCAAGATGTCAGGTTGTGATTATCACTATCACTATGAGTTCCACTCTCCAGAGCCACTTTGACAGCCTGAACTGATGCTATTTTGGAATTTTTGTAAAATTAACTTTACTAGAAAATATGGTAAAAACAAGTGGAAAGGAGCAATGTATAAAACATATAAATGGACAAATACACTAGGTACAGTTTTTAAAAAAATGCTGTGAGTAAAAGGGCAAGAGTAAGGTGTGAGATCTGGTAAAGTGATACTGATTTTGAAGAGGGCACCAGTTTCTGATTGTTCTGCCTCTAACTGTAGAGCCTAGTTGCAAAGCTCCCCTATTTTTTGGTTCTCTCGGTCTTTTGAGGGAGAAGAGGGGATAAAATTGGAAGTCCTAGTAACATTTACAGTTCCAAATATTATTGGATTAAGTTAAAAAGGAACCCATAGGCCTACCTTGTACTTATTAATATAATAAAATAAAGTAAAAACAGAAAAGCATCTAGTCTCCTACTTATAGTGAGATATAAAGGTATAATCCCCCTTACCAGAATTTTTACATATGGATATGTTTATTACACATTATATCCCCAAATCAACAATAACCAGCATTTTTTCTTCCATTTTGCTAGATGACCCAGTAATTATGTACAAAATGTATTGCAATGGTGCTGTCTTTGAAATGATTCCAATGCACACAAACTCAGAATTTTCACAAAGGCCTGTGGGAAGTATCAAGGACAGCCATGGAAGTAACAATCAACACAAGTCTCCTAAGGAAAAAACTTAATGTGCATGAAAAGGAAACAGGTCAAATGCACAGTTCAGGCTATTAAAATTGCAGAAAACCCATAGAAAACATTAATATAGCATGCACTAGGTGCTTAATAAATAAAAGCATGACTCACTTAGCTTTGTTGTATGAAAAGGAAATAGGTTAGAAGAGATACTGAATACTTCTGAAAAGCTCACGTTGCATTTGATACTGAAATGGAAGCCAATCTATTTTGTATTTACAAATAGACATAGAATCAAGAAATATGTCTATCTTTCTGCCTCTCAGATTCTGGTCAGAATCTAACACATTATCTAACTCTAGTGCTTGCTTGTGGTATTTTGTAGTCTCCTTGACAAATGATGAGCTTTTGTTGGGTATCAACAACAATTAGGAATGAAGGTAATACATCAGAGACAGTTACAAAGTAATGATATTTAAAATGTATTGAAGTAGTAGATGTGGCTGAAGTGATTGAGCTCCCACCTACTACATGGGAGGTCCCTGGTTCGGTTCCTGGTGCCTCCTAAAGAAGACAGAGAGCTGGCATGAAGGGCAGGCACAGCAAGCTGATGCAACAAGATTACACAACAAGAGACACAGGAAGAAAAATATAATGAGAGACACAATAAAGCAGGAAACGCAGGTGGCTCAAGCAATTAGGCGCCTCTCTCCCACATTAGAGGTCCCAGGTTCGGTTCCCAGTGCCTCCTAAAGAAACAAGGAAGATGAACAGACACAGCAAATACAAACAACGATGGGGTGGGGAGAAATAAATAAATAAAATAAAATAAAAATAAATCTTAAAAAAATATATATATTGAACATTATAAAATAATTGGGTTAACAGATGGAATGTGGTATTACTTTTCTTAAAAGCAATGTTGATTTATTGCACATAGCATTACAAGTTGGCTTCTGCCTACACCCATCTCAGCAACTATTTTTTCATAGGTCACCAATCTTGGCCTTTCTTCATGACCTTTTTGAATAGGATTTGATCTCTTTTTCCAGGGAAGGAGGATTTCTTCCTGTAAACTTTAAGAATATTTATTTTAACAAACAAAAGGAATACTTAATTTCCCTCCATTTTTTAAGAGATTTAATTTCAGCTCCCCTCCCACATTTCTCTGCATCTCTAATCACTCCATCTCCTGAATATTTTCCCTCCTTCAGATTTTTGGTCAATTATTCCCCAACTTGCTCCAGCACATTCAGACTCTTTTTTTTTTTGGCTCTATCAACTCCACTGGCTAATTTAAGAGGTGAGAATAAGAGTTATTGATGTTTTAATTTGCATTTCTTTGACGACTAGTGAGTCTGAATTTCCCCACCCATAACTAGAAACTCTCCTCTCTACTTTTCTGTTACATATCTTCTTTCTCCTTCTCTAACGCTTTCTATTGCTCATCTTCTCTCTTTCGCTAATTCCCTAAAAGTAGTCTTTCTACTTTTCATTTCTCAAACTTCCAATCTTTTCTCCCTTTACATTTTTTTGGGGGTAATTTCCTGTATTCCTTTCATACAACATCATGAGCAGGTATCCTTCCAGTACCTCACTTCTACTTCCTGGGTTTCTTTGACACTTTCTTTCTTTGTATTTGACAACTTCCAAGTTCTGCCAAGATGATTTTATAGGCATCTGGCCTGTAATATCTATATTCTTGTTTCAATTCCTACTGACACAAACCGAGATCTTCTTGCTCAGATTACTGCCATAGTCTCATAATCAACCTCTGGTACCAGTCTCACTTAGTTTGAATCATTTTCGTAAACGTACAGATTCATCTTTCTAACCACCAACTTTTATTAGCCTTTGCTCAAAAAGCTACTGACTGGTTCCTCATTAAAATCCCAGTTCCACAGCCTAAGTTTCAAAGGTTCTCCAAAAGGTGTCCCTAAATTTCCTTCCAACCTGATCTTTTATTATTCCCTTATACATGTATCAAAAGCCTCTCAAACTAGAACATTTGCTAGTCTCTGAACATGCCCTAGGCTTTTCAGCCTTCATGTTACCTTGCATATGTAGGCCCCAAGTGAATTAGAATACCTACAGCCACCCCAGTCAAAATCCTAGCCTCCGGAAGCGGATGTGGCTCAATCAATAGGGCTCCCATTTACCATATGGGAGGCCCCGGGCTCGATTCCCGGGGCCTCCTGGTGAAGGCAAGCCAGCCCGCACGGCGCCGTGAGCTGATGCAGCAGGACGACCCAACAAAGGGAGACAAGCAGACACAGAAAAACGCACAGCAAATGGACACAGCAAGCACAAGCAGCAAGGGGGGATAAATAAATAAATAAATAAATAAAATCTTTGAAAAAAAAAAAAAATCCTAGCCGCCCCTCCAGGGCTAGTTTAGCCATCTTCTTAATGGAAGCCTTCCTGAATTGTTCATGGTCTTCTCTTTCTCTACCTCCGGAAGTGGTTTTTTGCATTCCAGCAGAATTTTACTCGGATTGTAAAGTCTTCTCTTGTGGCAATTATGCCAGACTGGAAACATAATTATTTGTATAGATAGCTTATATCCATTACTAGTTTATAAAATCTTAGAGCAGAAACTCTTTTTCACTTTGTATCCTCACAGCATATAACATATTGCTCTGCACTGAATAGATAATAAATCCTTGTTAATTTCTCAAATGAGAAGGACAAAGGACTCAACTACTTTAGCAAAGAAGATAAGAGAAGCCTTCTAGGTAGTAGATTTACTTGATTCCTTCTGGCTCATACTTTATTTTTGGGATAAAAAATAGATTCTATTATACTATTTATTATACTTCATTATAATTTATTTACATGGTTTGCTTTCTCTACTAATTATGGCTCCTTGAGAACAAAAGTTTCGTTTTGTATCCTAGAACTGTGCTCCATATATAGAACGAAATAAATAAATGTGCATTATAATGAGTTAAGGTGATTAATTTAATAGACTCTTTGCTAAAAAACACAAAAGATCATTCTACTTTTATGCACTGAGTCTTTCAGGAATGAGATCTAAGATTTGGATAAAAACTTGCAAAAATGCAGGAAACGGATGTGGCTCAAGAGGTTCGGCATCCGTCTACCATATGGAGAGACTGGGGTTCGATCCCCAGTACCTCCCGGTTAAAAAAAAAAACAAAACAAAAAAAAAAAACTTGCAAAAATGCTGATCTGATATGTTCCTTGACAGTACTTGTACTTAGGTAATCCATAACTGGAGCCATCCCTGCAGTTGTACTACATGGGAAGTTACCCTAAAAGATTTTCATATTTGTCTCATTTCCAAGAGTCACACAAATAACCAGGGAAATAGCTTTCCTTGAAAGAATATTTTACTCTAAATTATATTTTCAAAAATGTATTTAGTACAGACATCACGAGCAAATACTTGTTATCAATGAGAACATAGAGCATAAGATTTACTTTAGAAGTAGCAAGAATAGACAAAATAAAACAAACAACTCCAAAACAAAAACAACCAAACAAAAACCATAAAACAACATTCTAAATATAGATGAAATAACAGAGGTAAATAGTAAGACCAGACTCAGTTTGAGCACTTGGTAAATTATCAACAAAGAACAATTTTATGACAAGCTACTATTTTATTTTGCTGACACCAATACCATTAGAAAATTTATAGCATGTGGGATAGAAACATAAGTGTAAATGAGCTTATAGCAAGCAATAACCCACTGTGCTACACTTCCACAAGTTTAAAATGACACTTCTGTTTTTGCCCTAGTAAACAGACACTAATATATGTCTACCATGTAATCGATGTCATTTTTTACTGCCAGTGCATGCATCATTTTAGACACCACCACATGTGTAACTCAAGATGCACTGCTAAGTTTTCTTATTTCAGAAGAAGAGACTTCACGCAGTAAGTTTATCTAAATGAAGTGTCCCAAGGACAAGATCTGATTCAGATAGTGAATGCTCTGACAATAGAAGCTAGGAACTTTTAGGGTAACAGCCTTAAAAACCTTGTTGTGAAAAGAATGATGTGAGTTACAAATTTAATTAACATAAACTGTACCTCACAAACAAGCAAAGTCAATTCTTGATTGACCAAAGCAGATTAGAGATGGTATAGACACAACATGAGTCTGAGGTGTACTCATCAACCTAGTAGAGTCTGTTAATTAGGCAGTATTGGATTAATAGGAAGAGGGCTGGAGGAAAGGAGCCTGGATTTAGGACTGGGTTGCTTTAAGGCAGGGATTCAGGCCTACCCCCACACTTTAAACAGAATAACTTATGTGACTTTACCCTGGATAGCATTCCCCTGGACAACCAACAGTTAGCAGGGGTTTTGCTATTATAGGACTTATGAATAATCAGTAAAATCTCTTTCTCCTCTCCTGTCTTCACATTATCCCCTGCTAATCAATAGGTGATGGTAATCTATTTTTCTTATCCTGAAAGGGTGGTAAGGAAACTCAGGAAGTTCAAGAAAGCAAAGACAATTCTTGAGAAGAAAACTATAAACCATGTATATGAGAATGCCAACAGTCTCAAGGCCTGTTCTATCTAAGATTTTCAGGAGCACCCTAAATCACTGTGTGTATTATCAGACACAGCATCTGCTAACATAGCAGCCATAGTTAATGGTTGATGAGTGAATTGTATAAAAAGAAACATATGCATTCTCATTAGCATCACCAGAGCAAAATACTTGTATATTCTACAGGTATTGAACTAAACTGTGGGATCTGGCAACTGCTAGATTCAAAGCAGACATTAATAATGATTAATAGCTCTAGTCTCCATGTGAGCACTGTGATAATGATGGACACTATTTAGGGGTATCAGATAGGCTGAGGACTTGTAGGGCTTCTCTGGATTTGATAACCTAGGCAGATCTTCTGATCACTTGCTGTGGGAGTAAATGGAGGTTAGGAATAACTATCTTCTAGTTGCTTCAAAAATTTTTACCAACCTATTATCATATTAGATACATTTATTATTACAATTAAATGGCACTGTGCTAGGCTCACCTGATTAAGCAAAAATAAGACGAATTAAGATGAAAGCAACAATTAAAGTCACAATACAGTATGTTGCCATGAAATTAAAAGAGAACAAAAGAAAAGGCTTTATGGCAGAAGTGGGATATGAGGTAAGTCTAGAAAAATGGATAAAATTTTAGGTGAAATTGTATATAAGGAAGGATACAGACTTCTAGAGTGTGCAAGGTGAGCCCTAAGAATAGCAAGTGGTCCAATCGGATCATAAGGGATGAGTAGGGAACAGAGGGCACTAAGATTTGAAAGATAGATTTAAATCTGTAATGAATTAGGAGATTAGATTTAATTCATTTAACTAGGTGGTAGGCAGATGAAAGGGGTGAGCGAAATTAAGGTATTTGAGCAGGTAAGTTACATAATTAGAACTAGATTTTAGAATGATTAATTTATTTAGCAGCAGTATGCAGACTAGATGTGAGAGGGAGGATGGGTGGTGAAGATTCCTAGATGGTAAATCAGAAAGCAGATGATAAACACAAAATATTTTAATTCAAATAGGTAAGGACAGAAGTGACAAGTTCTAAGATATTAGCAGTATAATGAACTTTAGGTAAACAACCAGCTTGCTTTTCAAGTTTCATAAGATAATGGTATAAAAACAAAGAGTCCTGAACTTGGAATCAAGAAACTCTTTCTTTGCTATTAATCTCTAATATGACTTTGGGCAACATACAAACTCTCTTCTCTCTTCCTCAGATTCCTCATCTCTAAAATGGGAGGCTTATAACACTGTCTAAAGCCCTTTCTAACTCCGAATTCAATAATCATAAAAATGATTTTTTGAGAGGCCTCTAACAACGACAGACAGACTACTTAGAAGTGTCCCTTAGACATTGGAGTAGTCCTGCATGACAGTGCAGTGAAAGATACAGGCCATTGTATATTTTGTCATAAACTACAAAACTGTGTGGGACAGAGTTAAATATAATGTAAACTCTAGTCCATGGTTAGTAGCAGTGCTTCAATATGTGTTCATCAATTGTGACAGATGTACTACACTGATGAAGGATGTTGATGTGGGAGGGTATAGGAGGGGAAGGGAATAGGGCATATGGAAGTCCCTTATATTTTTTATTTAACATTTATGTAATTTAAAGCTTCTTTTAAAAAAATTAATCATAAAAAAAGACTTAAAAAAAGAAAAAAAAGGGGGTCTCTTTAAAAAAAAGTCCAGAGATTCTATTAAAAAATGATGGGCCTAAATCGGTGAGCAGTTTTTGATACCTATTATTTCCTACTGGGTCAAATTTAAAAAAACCTTTCTCCTTATTCCTTAAAACAAACAAACTGGAAAAATGTGAATCATCACTGGTATTAAAATCCACGTTTAATGCTTATGTTTCACTTTCAAACTAAGGCTGAATCCTAACAGGTTTTAAACACAAATTTAATAAGAATTTCTGATTTTATAATGGCATTTAAATGTGTTCAGAACTAGAAATAAGAGCCATCTGATAGAGAAGTGACTGTGGTTAAAATGAAAAGGAAGAGAAGATAGAGACATAAGGAAGCCAGAGGTGAAGGAGAGGAAGAATATAGAAGAGGCTGAATATGAATTTATTTTCTTGAACTAAAAGAATGATTCTGTGACTAAAGTCAGCAGGTAAATGCTTAGAAAATTATCTTTTGTATTATGCATTTTCTTACTTGATAAGATTTTAAATTTATACTACAATAAAAGATGAGGCACCTGTCATTTCAGAGGCAAAAATTATTGCAGTAGAACTTTGTGCCAAGTTCTTAAGGACTTTTAGAACATATGGAAAGATGCACTATACAATTGAAAATAACAATTTGGACTTTATTCCACAGCCAATTTGGATTTTATTTAACTGTCTGTTAAAAACTTTACACCATTTTAATTTTTAATCATACTCATTAATCTGAAAAAAAAAATTACAAGTGGGGTCTTTTCCTTCCTAAACATTGTCCTGATCTGATCACTTGTTTAAAACTCACCAGTCTCATAATGGGTAGCAATCTTGAATTGTTAGTCTTTAACTCCCTCATTCTGTTGTTAGGGTGCTAGTGTGCAATATTATTTCATTAACTCCATTAAGCACATGTTAAGGATTGAGTCATGTTTTAGAAGCACTGATGGAGCTATGCTTAATTGTCAGATTTGTGGTTTGACTTTTATGTACCAACTCCCCCTTTCTGAACCCTTTTAACTTTCACCCAATATTCTGGCTCACAGGGCTTTAAAACCATCCTTAAAATAACCCAGGGTTTCACAAGCTCTAGATCCCTGTTTTCTCCATCTCATTAATTCTTAACAATTTTCTCACTTTCTCAGGGCCCTCAGGCACAGAAAAGGAAGGAAAAGAGTAAAAAGTGGCTCTGGAAGGGGCCAAGAGAAAATAATCAGGGTAAGAAGCTAGAGCCAAGCTAGATCATGCCCAAGGAAGCAGGAGAGCCACTGAACCATAAGGGCTCACGTGGTTTAACAGTGGGCAGCTCAGCATGGCCAATGTGGATAGAAGATGGAGGGGGGCAGTTTCTCTGAATGGTTTACTTTGTGTGAGATCCCTAGGGAGATAAAGAAAAGCATTCCAAAATGATTTATATTTAATTAACCAGAAAAGAGATTTTAGGACTGGATTTCATTTAATTTAAGGAAAATAAGTAAAGTGGCTTTTTTTTTCTTTTGGCCCATGCAAGTTTAAGGAGGAAGGGCACAAATAATGCAAAATAAGCTTACTTCCAATGCAAAATAACTTAGATATCACTAAGCACATTGTAAAATAGTATAGAAATATTGAGAAATATATAACAAAAGAGTGAGAAAATTCAAAGAATTCTTAAGAATGGAATAGGATTAATCAGGAAAAGTTCCTTAGAGAAAAAGGATTCCTATGTTGGATGTTGAAAAGGCATTCTGGGAAGAAAAAGAGTAAAAGAATAAAAGCAAATGTATTATAAGATGCTAAAAAAATGTAACATGGGACTGTACAGCATAGTAAAACCTCATGTGAAATATGAATATGGGTAATATTGCATATATAAGACTGTTTTTATTTGAAACTGAACAAAAGTTATGTCTGTTAACATTACAAGATGTTAATATATCAGGTGAAAAAAACACACATTATACTAAGTGAAAGAAACCAGATACAAAGTACTACATATTGTATGATTCCATTTATACAAAACGTAAATATAAATCAATTTATAAAGATGGAATTACATTAGTGGTTATGTAGGGCTGGGGAAGGATGGAGGGATTGAGAGGTGACTGCTAAGGGGTATAGAGTTTTTCTTTGTGGAGTAATCAAATTGTTCTAAAATTTTTTGTGGTGATGAATGTACAACACTGTGATTACACTAAAAGCCATTGACTGTACACTTTGGATAGATTATATGGCATGTGAATATATCGCAATAAAACTGCATTAAAAATAATTTTTAAAAAGATGGGGTTCGTGGGCCAAACACAACAAATGAAATACCATTTGTTTTCCTGGGCTTGAGAAAACTTTCAGGTTTTGAAAATTAAAGGTAGAATATAATATAGCATTTTCTTTATTCAAGTGGTGTTCCTTCAAATAATGTTTTTTAAATTATTATTTAATTAGAGAAGTTGCAGGTTTACAGAACAATCATGCATAAAGTACAGGATTCCATATACCAACCTATTAATAATAATTTGCATTCACGTGGAACATTTGTTACAACTGATTAAAGCACATTTTAATAATAGTATTATTAACTGTAGTCCACTGTTTAAATTAGAGTCCACTGTGCCATGCTGTTCCATGGATTTTTTTTAAAGTTTTTTTATTCTAGTAACATATATACAATCTAAAATTTCCCTTTTAAGCCACATTCAAAAATATGATTCAGCACTGATAATTACCTTCACAATGTAGTCTACTATCACCACCATCCATTAGCAAAATTTTCCCATCAACTCAAATAGAAACACTGTACATTTTATGCCTTCACTCCTTATTCTCGAACTCCACCTAATTTCCTGGTAACCTATATTCCAGGTTTTGACTGAGTTTGCTTATTCTCATTATTTCATATTAATGAGATCATACAATGTGTAGCATTTTGTGTCTGACTTATTTCCCTCAACATGATATCTTCAAGGTTCACCCATATTGCCACATGTATCCCTTTTACAGCTGAATAATATTCCATTTGTGTATATACCATGTTTTGTTTATCCATTCATCAGCTGATGGACACTTGGACTGTTTCCATTTTTTGGAAATTGTGAATAATGCTGCTATGAACATCAATCTGCAAATATCTGCTCAAGTTCCTGCATTCAATTCTTTTGAGTATATACCTAGAAGTGGGATTGCCAATCATATGATAAATCTACACTTAACTAGCTGAGGAAACCCCTAATTGTCTTCCACAGTGGCTGTGCCAATTTACATTCCAAAAGAGAAATGGATGAGTGTTTCTGTTTCTCTACGTTTTCCCCAACATTTGTAATTTTCCATTTTATTTTTAAAGTTAGTAATCTAGTGGGTAAGGACTTCTTTATATATTCTGGATAGTAAACATTTATCGGATAAGTGGTTTCCAAATGTTTTGGCATATGTTGCCATTTTACTTTCATGATAAAGTCCTTTGTGGAATAAAAGATTTTAATTTTCATTAGGTCCCATTTATCTATTTTCTCTTTAGGTGCTTGTGCTTTGGGTGTAAAGTCTAAGAAACCATTCCATAACATAGGTCCTGAAAATGCTTCCCTATATTTTCTTCTAGGAGTTTTATAGTTCTGGTTGCATATGTAGGTCTTCAATCCATTATGAATGAATTTTTTTTTTTACATACTGTAAGAGGTAGGGGTCTATCTTCATTGTTTTGCATATGGACATACAGTATTCCCAGTATGATATGATGAAGAGACTATTCTTTCCCAAGTGAGTGGTCTTTACCCCCTTGTCAAAAATCAGTAAGTCTCGGGACTTCTGGGAAGATGGTGTTGGAATAGGTAGGCAGGGTACAATTCTCTCACAAAAACAATGGAGGTAGGGCAAAAAGGGGTCTGAGGGACCTGTTTTAGGGCTCTGCAGACCAGGAGAGAACTGAGAGAGATCCCCCAGAAGGGTGAGGGACAGAACGATGAAGAAATTGAAACAAAAATTATGAGTCAATAACTCCTGTGGCCCAGGAATAGCACCCATACCCCACCCTCAAGGCAAACAGCCTGCATAAAACTCCTGGTTCACTGCAGCCAACTGAGAGGGTAACAGATGACTTCCCAGGAAGGAGGCTGTGGCAGAGGGTGGAGAGCGGTTTCCCTTCAGTGAATTTTGCCAGCAGAACCCACTCTGAATTTCGGCCCTGGCCAGACAAGAATCACGGGCAAGTGGAGGTTAAAAAAGTCGCTTCTGGGAAAAGATTTGCTGATGAGTACTACCTGCTGGCCAGCTGGGGAATTGCAAGGAAAGAAACCAATTTAGTTGCCTCTTGTCCCAAACTCATGGGGGCAGATCTGCACCCCATTAGTGAGTCACTGGCCCTATTTTGATAACTTAAGCTGGGCAATTTTAAAGACTTGAATAAGTTGAACCAAAAAAAAAAAAGCAGTGAAAGAAAACCAGTAGGCAAATGGCTAACATCGTATCAATAACTAAAAACAGAAACATCCCCAATAATCAGGAAAACCTGAGGGTTCCAAGCAGTGCATCATGCGGTGGAATCTATCACCAATAAAAAAGGATGTGGTCACTAACTATAAAGTGCTTTGTAAAATTCACATTTACAAAATAATAAAGTCAGTTCAAACCAAAAACAAACAAACAAACAAACAACAACAAGAAAAAAACCCAAAAAGAACCACGACTAGGCAAGAAAGAAATTGACCATCAGAGTAAATTTACCAACATATTTAGATGCCTAGACATTAGTAAAAAATTACAAGTCATTCTTAGAAACAGGAAGATATGGCCCAGCCAAAGGAACAAATCAAAGATCCTGATAAGACACAGGATTTAAGAAAACTAATCAGTGATAATCACACAAATCTCCTAAATCAGTTCAAGGAGTTGAAGGAAAATATGGCTAAAGAGATAAATGATATTAAGAAGACACTGGGTGGGCATAAAGAACAATTTGAAAGCCTGCAAAGAAAAGTAACAGAGCTTATGGGAATGAAAGACACAATGGATAAGATTAAAAATACATTAGAGGCATATAACAGATTTGAATTGGTGGAGGACAGAATTAGTGAATTGGATGACCAAGTATCTGAACAGAGAAAAGAATGGAAAAAATGGGTCTCAGGAAATTGAATGACAAGGCAAAATGCACAAATATACACATTGGTGTCTCAGAGGAGAAGAGAATGGAAAAGAGGCAGAAACAATATTGGAGGAAATAATCATCAAACAGATATATGCACACTAATGTTCATAACGGCATTATTCAGTATTGCCAAAAATTGGAAGCTACCCAAGTGTCCATCATAGATGAATGGATAAGCAAAATGTGGTATATACATACAGTGGAATATTACTCAGCTGTAAGAAGGAATGAAATATTGACACACGTGACAACATGGATGAATCTCGAAGACCTTATGTTGAGTAAAGTAAGCCAGTCAATAAAGGACAAATATTACATGATATTTGTCCTTTCATGTTTGTTCATATGCCAGTTGAGCCCTGAATCTCAGTAGAGTTGCAGCCAACACATACTCTCCAGTTCATTGGACTTGCCCAAGACAACTAACAAAAGGATGATGGCGGCAATGCCTTCCCAAAAAACAGAGAGTATCTATGACTGCAAGCAAGACAGTTCCATCCATCTGTCCCATGGGTTCTAAGCCCCCTCTCAGCTGGAAGCAGAGAGGGCATCACCATCTCAAAATCCTCATGATTAAGGAATGAACAAACATAAGGTGGGAGGAGGGAATGCAACTATGGACCAAAGTAGACTTATTATTCTAGTAATGGAAGAACGTGTAACACTGATATAAAGAGAGTGGTCACTGAAGCTGAGGGGAGAATAGGTGAAACACAGGACATTTTTGGGATATTGGAATTGTTCTGCATGTTATTGCAATGACAAATACAGGCCATTACACATTTTGTCAAAATCTATAAGATTATACAGTACAAAGTGTAAACCATAATATAAGCTATAGACCATGGTTAGTAGCAGTGCTTCAATATTTGTTCATCAATTGTAACATAAGTATCACACTAATGAAAGATATTATTAATAGGGGAAAATGTGAGAGGGGAGAGGGTGGGGTATATGGGAATTTTTAATATATTTTTTATGTAACTTTTCTGTAATCTAAAACTTCTTTAAAAATAAAGTAAAAAGAAGTACACTAGAGGCATACAACAGCAGATTTGAACTGATGGAGGTCCGAATTAGTGAATTCAGGGACAGAACACCTGAACTTGAAAAGACAGTAGAACAGAAAGAGAAAAGAATGTAATAAATGGAATAGGGTCTCAGGGAAATGAGTGACAATGGGAAACACACAAGCATAACACATTATCAGTGTTCCAGAAGGGCAAGAGAATGGAAAAAGAGCAGAAAGAATACTTGAGGAAATAATAACCAAAAACTTCCTTATGAAAGACAAAGTGTCAATATCCAAGAAGGACAATGCACCCCTAACAGAATAAATCTGAATAGACCTACTCTGAGACACCTACTATTCAGAATAACAAAATACCAGAGAAAAAGGGAGGACACTGAAAGCAGCAAGAGAAAAGCAATGCTTCACATACAAGGGAACCTCAAAAAGATGAAGGCAGATCACTCATCAGAAACCACGGAGGCAAGAAGAAAGTTGTATGGTGTATTTAAAGTACGAAAAGTGAAAAACTGCCAACAAGAATTCTTTATTCAGCAAAACTCACCTTAAAAAATAAGGGTGAAAAAAAAAATGAGGGTAAGTTTAAAGTCTTCACAGATAAACAAAAACTGAGAGTATGTTACCAAAAGACCAGAACTACAAGAGATACTAAAGGAAGTGCTACAGCTTGAAAGGAAAAAACGACGAGAGGCTGGGAGAAGAGTACAGAAATGAAGATTATTAGTAAGGGTAACTCAAAGGATAAAAACACAGACAACAGTAAGATATGACAACGAAAGCCAAAGGATAAAATGGATGAAGTAAGTAATGCCTATACAGTAATAACATTGAACATTAATGGATTGAATCCCCTAATCAAAAGACATAGATAGGTAGAATGGATTAAAAAAAAAAAAAAAAAAAAAAAAAGCCATCTATATGCTTTCCAAAAGAGACTCACCTCAGATGTAAGAATATAACCAAAAACAAAGGTTGGAAAAAGATATTACATGTGGAGAAACAATAATCAAAAAAGATCTGGAGTAGCGATACTAATATAAGACAAAGTAGATTTTAAATGCAAAACTGTTATAAGACATGAAGAAGGTCATTATATATTAGTAAAAGGGCAATTCACCAAGAAATAACTATAATAAATATTTATGTACCTAACCTGGGTGCCCCTAGATACATGAGGCACACACTGGCAAAACTGAACAGAGAAATAGATGTCTCTACAATAATAGTTGGACACTTCAATAAATCACTTTCAGCAATGGATAGAACATCTGGACAGAGCATAAATAAGGAAACAGAGAGCTTGCACAATATGATAAATGATCTAGACCTAACAGACATTTATAGAGCATTACACTCCTAACAAGAGGATATACATTCTTTTCAACTGCTCATGGATCCTTCTCCAGGATAAACCATATGTTGGGTCATAAGACAGGTCTCAATAAATGTAAAAAGACTGAAATTAAATAAAACACTTTCTCTGACCATAATGGAATGAAGCTGGAAATCAATAACAGATAGAAAAAGGGAAAACTCACAAATATATAGAGAGTAAACACACTCTTAAATAACCAGTGAGTCAAAGACTAAATTTCAAGAGTAAATATTTTGAGACGAATGAAAATGAGAACACAACATATCAAAACCTATGAAACCAAAGAAGAAATACAAATGGTGAAAAAACACATGAAAAAATATTCAGCATCACTACTGATTAGGGAAATACAAATCAAAGCTACAATGAGATATATCTTTTCACACTTATTGGAAAGGCCACTATTAAAAAGATAGAACATTACAAGTACTGGAGAGAATGCAGAGAAACAGAAACAGTCTTTCACTATTGGTAGGAGTGTAGAATGGTGCAGCCTCTGTGGAAGGCAGTTTGGCAGTACCTCAGGAAGCTGAATATAGAACTGCCATATCATCCAGTATTCCCATTACTAGAAATATATTCAAAAGAACTGAAAGCAAGGATATGAAATGACATTTGCACACTGATATTCACAGCAGCATTATTCACAATTGCTAAAATATGGAACCAGTCCAAGTGTCCATCAACTGAGGAATGAATAAACGAAATGTGTTATATACATACAGTGGAATGGATATTTCAGTTGTAAGGAGAAATTATATTGGGATGCATATGATAACAGGGATGAACCTTGAGGACATTATGTTGTATGAAATAAGCCAGACCCCAAAGGACAACTATTGTATGATTCACTAATATGAACTAAAGACAAGGAGCAAATTCATGGAGGTAAACTCTAGAGTATCGGTTACTAGGAATAGAATGTGGGTTGAGAATGGGAGCTGATACTTAATGTATGTAGCATTATTAATAAGGTTAATTGTAAAAGTGTGGAAATGAATAGAGTTGATAGTGACACATTATAGTGAGTGTAGCTATCACTGCTGATTTATAAATGTGATTGTGGCTGAAAGGGGTAGTCTGTGACATAAATGTCAATTGGCAGGAAACTAGAGAATAATCCAGGGACTGTATAACATAGTAATCTCAGTGGTGGTGAAGATTGTGGTTAATAGTACAAAAATAAGAATGCTCTTCTTTTTTTTTACTGGGAGGCCCCAGGGATCGAACCCAGGTCCCTCCATATGGAAGACGGACACCCAACCGTTTGAGCCACATCCGTCCCCCAAGAATGCTCTTCTTTTAAAAAGTGCTAAGTATATAGTGATACATGGGAAAATTACAACTAATGTAACTTATGGATGATAGTTAACAGTAATATTGCAATATTTTGCAACAATGAAAAAGATATTTTAATACTAATGGACAACAATTGGGATATAAGGGGGTATGGTATGTTTCCTTTTGGAGTAATGAAAACATGCACACATCTTTTACAACTTTGGTTAGATTTATTCCTAGATATTTGAATCTTTTAGTTACTGTTGTAAATGGAATTTAAAAAAAAATTTCCTCCTCAGATTGCTCATTACTAGTGTATAGAAACACTACTGATTTTTGGGTGTTAATCTTGCACTCTTTCCACTTGGCTGAATTCATTTATTAGCTCTAGGAGCTTTGTTGTGGATTTTCAGGATTTTCTGTATATAGGATCATGTCATCTGTAAATAGGAAATGACTTACTTCTATCTTTCCAATTTGGATGTCTTTTATTTCTTTCTTTTGCCTAATTGGTCTGGCCAGAACAACTCAATGTTGAATAAAAGTGCTGACAGTGGGCATCCTTGTCTTGTTTCTTATCTTAGAGGGAAAATTTTCAGTCTTTCCCCATTATATATGATGTTAGTTGTGGGTTTTTCATATATGCCTTTTATCATGTTGAGGAAAGTTTCCTTCTAGTACTAGTTTTCTAAGTGTTTTTTATCAAAAAGTGGTACTAGATTTTGTCAAATGCCTTTTCTGCATCAATTGAGAAGGTCATTTGGCTTTTTTCCTTCATTCTATTAAAGTGGCATGTTATATTTATTTTTTATGTTGAACCACCCTAGCATATCTGGAATAAATACCACTGACATAGAATTACATACCAAAAAATACAATAGTACTGGCATTTATAACAGTTACCTTTACCAGAGTTCCTTATTTCTTTATACTACTTCAAACCATTGTTTAGTGACCTTTCCTTTTAGTCTGAAGAACTCCTTTTAGCATTGCTTGTAGGGCAGGTCTAGTGGTGATGAATTCCCTCAGCTTTTGTTATCTGGGAATGTTTTAATCTCTCCCTCAATTTTGAAAGAAAATCGTACTGAATATAAAATTCTTGGACAGCAATTGTTTTCTTTCAGCACTTTAAGTATTTCAATCCATTGTTTTCTTGCCTCCATGGTTTCTGATGAGAAATCGGCACTTTGGGACTCCCTTGTACATAACACATTGCTTTTGTCTTGAGGCTTTCAGAATTCTCTCCCTGTCCTTTGCATTTGACAGTTGACCAGTATGTGACAGGGCATATTCAACTTGAAGGTTATCCTGCTTGGTGTTCTCTGGGCTTCTTATATGTGCATATTCGCATCTTTTACTAAGTTTAGGAAGTTTGCTGTCATTATTTCTTTGCATATTCCTTCTGCCCTTTTCTCTTTCTTTTCCTTCTAGGACCCCCATAATGCATATATTGGTATGCCTGACAGTATCCGATAGGTCTATTAAGCTATTTTCACATTTTTGGTTAAAGATTTTTTAAAAATTTACTTTATTTTCTTTATTTACCGCACCCCCTCCCCTGGATGGTTTGCTTGTCTGTCTGCTCATTGTTTGCTAACCTTCTCCAGGAGGCAGTGGCGACCAAACCCAGGACCTAACACATGAGAGGCGAGTGCCTAACAGACTGAGCCACATCCGCTCCCCATGGGCTGCGGCATCTGCTGGCTTGTGGCCTCTGCTTGTTGCTAAGGGGGCAGCGTCTAGCTCTGTTGTGGTGGAAGGTGGTGTTTAGCTCTGTTGCAGTGGGAGGCAGCATCTGCTCTTCTTTTTTTAGGAGGCACCAGGATAACCCATGTGGCACGCAGGTGCCCAAGTGATTAAGCCACATCCGCTTCCACTATTTCACTTTTTATAATTATTTTTTCTCCTCAGCTTGATTCATATTTAATTGTCTTGTTTTTGAATTTTTGGACTCTTTCCTTTCTTTTTCCTTTCTTTTTCTTTCTTTTATTAAGATATAACCATTAACCTTTTTTGTAATAATAAACTATTTTTAGAGAAGTTTTAGATTTACATTTATAGAAAAATTACACCAAAAGTAAAGGGAATTTCCATATAACTGCCCCCCCCCAAACCCGCACATATGGTTTCCTCAATTATTAATATCTTAGATTAGTGTGGTACATTTGATACAATTGATGAATCAATATTGAAGCCTTATGACTAACCAAAGCCTATAGTTTACATTATGGTTTACATTTTGTGCTGTACAGTTCCATAGGTCTTTTCAAATGCATAATGTCATGTGTCCATCATTGCAGTACCATAACAGAACAATCTCACCATCCCAAATATGCCCTGTGTTCCACCCATTTATCCCTCGTCCTCCCTTCTAAACCCCTGCAACCACTATCTTTATAACAATGTTACAAGTTCTCCTGTTAACACAAGAAAATAACTAGAATAATAATAAATCTATTTTGGTCTGTGGTTACACTCCCTCCTTATGTTTGCTCATTCCTTAGTCTTTAGGGATTTGGGGATGATGTCTGCTCTGACAGCTTCATGCTGAGTGGGGACTTAGATATTGTGGGACAGATGGAAGGAACTGTTTTATTTTCAGTTGTAGATAGTCCTTGTTTTTTCCTCTTCCTTTGGATAGGCCATCATTTCCCATTTCTCTGTGTTTTAATCTTTTGTTGAACACTGTAATTTTAATATTTAAAAATGGTAGCTCTGGGATTTATTCCCTACGATGTCTGTTTCTTGATTTTGTAACCAGCTGGTAATATGACAGGTTTTCTAGTGTGTCCGCCCTCCTATCAGGAAGGTTGGCCCAAGGCGAATGCAAAGTGTAGGGTACTCCCTGTCTTTTCTGGGCCTGTGCTTGCTAGACACCTTAGGAGTTCCCCTTTTTGCAGGAGTTTAAACAACTCTACTTTCCAGGAGCAAACTTTCTCCTTCTCCAGGGTGTCCCAGTGCTAAAAGCAGGGAAGCCTTTTCCCCAGGCAGTCTGCCTCAATTATTTCTTCAATTGTCTCAGGCTGCTTTGTCTTGGAAGGAAAATTTTGGGAGGGGGGACACACTTGAGAGGAGTTTCCCAAGTCAGTCTTTTAGAGCCAGAACAAGGCCAGAGACCCACAAAGGGAGCACCGGCAGGCTTCAGACTGCCCTGAAGAGAGGATTAGGAAGGGGCCAGGAAGGGTGATGGAACTTCTTCCACGGCTCCCCAAAGCTGCACTTTCTTCATCTGCTCAGTGGCTCAATCAGTGGGGCTCCCGTTTGCCATGTGGGAGGCCCCCCGTTCGGTTCCCGGGGCCTCCTGGTGAGGGCAGGCCCGCCCGCGTGGCGTGGTTGGCTAACCCGGCGAGCACGGGCAACAGGGGGAGGATGGATGAATAAATAAATAAAATCTTTAAAAAAAAAAAAAAAAAGCAAATGCAGCGCTTCAACTCTCCTTTGCACTCCGAGGAAGCATACCAGAAGCATACCGTCTTTAGTTCTCTTCCTCTGCCTTTGTCTGGGGAGGGTTGGAACAGTGGCTCTCCTCAGATCTGGGGCCCCAGTGATCCAAAGTAGCTAATAAAAAGCCATGATCAGCGACTGCCCGTGTCCACCCTGGCTCTTTGGGAAGAGGATTTCTATGTCCCTTTCGTACACCAGCAAGCTATACCCCACTGTGGCCTTCTGCGAGAAGGGGGTTGGGTGAGAGTAATTGCCTTGTAGAGAGAGCAATATACTGATATTTACCATAATTTACCAGGCTCTTCATCCTGCTCTTCCCTAGATACTGTATAATGTTCTACTGGACTCCAAAGTTTTGCAGTAGTTGATTCAGACAGTTTTTGTCTGTTTAATAGTGGTTCTGGTGCAGGGACTGATTTCTGGAGCTTTCTAGTCTGCCATCTTCCCACAGTTCTCCCAGTTCCCCAAATCTTGATAGGTTCATTTAATTTAAATGGTCTTTCTGGGAGATTTGTGAGATTTCAGCTTTTAACTCTGAGCAAAAGAGTGTTAGAAGCCAAAGATGAAGAAAGCAGAGTTACTTGGGAAAGTTGATAAGTGAAACAGGTTGTTTTCTAGACATACTAGTTGGGATATTATTATATAACAATATTCACAGTAAAGTAGTGGCTTTCATGGTTTCTTGACCGCAACCCACAGTAAAATGCTCACTTTACTTTGCAACTTGCTATCCACAGACATGTGCACGCAAACATTTATATAAACGAACACACATTTTTTTATTCTCTTTCATTGAAAATGCTAATTTTGTCCCTTACATTGATTTTTTTTTTTTTAAAGATTTTATTTATTTATTCATTTATCCCCCCCTTGCTGCTTGTGCTCGCTGGGTCAGCTAACCACGCTGTGCGGGCGGGCTTGCCTTCACCAGGAGGCCCCGGGAACCGAACCCAGGGCCTCCTATATGGTAAACGGGAGCCCTACTGATTGAGCCACAGCCGCTTCCCTCTTACATTGATTTTAAATGTACTAATGTGTTTGTGATCCACTTTGAAGAACAAAGTTTTAAAAGATTAATTTTGAAGCAGTTTGAAGAATAGGGTAGCAAATTAGTTACCAGGTTGGCTATGAAAATGGAGAAGACCACTCAATTTTTCCTTTTTCAGATGAAAAACAGCATAAGAGGCTATTTATGAATTACATTAAAGTGAGATTTGGACTCATAGCAACGTTAGCATGATAACTAAAAGGCTGTATGACTTAACATACTCCGAAAAAATTATTTTAGAAATAAAATGGCCCTTTGGAACTCAACTTAAGAGAGTGAATTCCTTGAGGGCATCTTATAGTGAATATAGTAAGTACTCAATATATTAATTCATTCCTTTATTTTCCAAGGACTGTGCTGGGCACTAGTGATAGAGAAGAGATTGTTAAAGGGAATCTAACTGAGATTTGGTGGTGTGGCAGAAGAAGAAATCTCTGAGAGAATGATATTTAAGTTGAGACTTAGAAAACGAATAAGAGTTAACTGGGTAAATAAAGCCCCCAAATGGGGTAAAAATAGGTCAAGGCAGAGGGAAGAACATGTGCAAAGAACCTGAGGGGACAGGAAAAAAAGCTCGGTGGTTTTGAAAACTGAAAGTAGGCCAGTGAGATAGGAGAAGAGTTAGTGGAGAGATTTTAAGGATTCTGAATTTTGTTCTAAGTGAAACTGAACAAAGTAAAACAAAATACCTACAATACAATACAACAAAAGAAAGAAAAATCATATTTGTTGAATGTAAAATCAAATGCAGAAACCAAATTTAATTTTGCCCTTGACCTGGTTAACAAGGACAGTTTTAAAGTTATAGAGCATAAACTATAAGGCAAGTGTATTTGACACAAAGAACACTGATTTAATTTCTTGCCAAACCAGGCATTTATTGAAAGCACATGTACTACATTAAAAAGGATCCTAAAATTTTATGTGCCAGATTTGATAAGAGATCTAATCTATATTCTGGCATTCAGCTGGAAGCCTGGATTAGTGATGCAGCAACATAATAAGGACCTCATTTTAATCTGTTCTTTTATAGATGTGTAATATTCACTTGGTCACTAGCAATTCCAATTAGTAGAAAGTGAAGCACTAATTTCAAACAAAGGTCAAAGGTCAGGAACAAGCTAAAACCACCTCTAAAGAAAATGAAGCAAACTGCTTATCAGTAAAAGTATATTTGCCCCAGTTCCAATATAGTCTCAAGTCCTCGAATCCATTCACAACTCAGAATCTTCATTGGTTTTCTTTCTATTCTCATCACCCTAGTTCTGTACTAAGTGCCATAGATACATATCTTTAAAAAACATCCTCATTACTTTTTAAAAAATGGCCTTATTTATTCAAAAGCACTTATCAAACATCTACTATATGCCAGGCATTGCGAAAGGCAGAGAGCCATTAAAAACAACCAAACAACCAAACATGCGTTATTCCCTTGCACTCCCCCTATACTTTATACAATTAATGCTGGTGTTCTCCTGTCTTACTTTCTGACTAGGCTGTCTATCTTGATCACCACTGTATGAAGAGAAATGTGTGGCACATAGTAGGCATTTAAGTATTTTTCAAATAATTGGTTTTTAGAAACCTAGGGAGTATTGGGGAAGTTGTTCACACGGTCCAAAGCACTAGATATAAACAAACACGATACAATAGCACAACCAAATTTAATTTATACTTAACCCTAGACAGTAATATCAGAGTGTAAACTCTAGAGATCCTTTAAAAAAATTAGGGAGCGGATGTGGCTCAAGCAGTTGAGCGCCTGCTTCCCACATGGGAGGTCCCAGGTTCTGCTCCCAGTGCCTCCTAAAAAAACAACAAAAAAACAAATAACAAAAAACCAAGCAAACAAACGAAAAAACCAACTCAGGGAAGCCAATGTGGCTCAGTAGTTGAGCACTGGCTTCCCACATACAAGGTCCCGGGTTCACTCTCCAGCCCCAGAGAAGAAACAGCAATATTGTGTCACAAAAACTTATGAGACCTCTTAGAACATGTCTAAGGGGATAAAACTCATTCTCATTGACAATCTTACAAAAGTTCAAGAAATATTCAGGTTTTAATTTTGCACCCTAATATTCTTTGTACATGGAAACATATTTCTAGGTACCAGGATCACTCAAATATAGTAGCAGTATAAAGTGGCAACTAATTTAATTGAAGTGGAAATGGAGAACTTTCAGGGTTTTACTTTCTTAGACAATTCTTATAGGGCTTCAGATGAAAGATCGAGTCAACCAAAATATATTCGTAAATGAGATAGTAAAAATGGATAAAAGTAAATAAATAAATAAACCTTAAAAAAAAAAATAAAGATATTCAGGGAAGCAGATGAGGCTCAGGCTATTGGGCTCCCACCTACCATGTGGAGGGTCCCGGGTTTGGTTCCCCAGGCCTCCTGGTGAAAGCAAACTGGCCCATGCGGAGAGCTGATGCAACAAGATGATGCAACAAAAAAGAGACACAGAGGAGAGACAGTGAGAGACACAACAAACCAGAGAGTTAGTGTGGCTCAAGCGACTGAGTGCCTCTCTCCCACGTCAGAAGGTCCCGGGATCAGTTCCTGTTACCTCCTAAAGAGAAGACATAAAGAGAAGACAAGAAGAGAAGACAAGTAGACACCGAAGAATGTGCAGCGAATGAACACAGAGAGTAGAGCGCAAGTGGTGGTGGGGAGGAGGCGGGGAATTAAAAAAAAAGATATTCAGAAGTAGCTGCTAATCATTCTAGAAAATTTGGTCTATTACTAGGCTAAAACATCACTGTTCCAAATATGACTACACACTTCTTAGGTAGTGTATGCAGTAGTGACCCGTTATCTAGCAGATGCTTGATATGCTATAGGCCTCAAATGCTTTTAGATTCTGAACATAAGTGAAAGAGTACATTAGATGTGTATGAAATGCACAATATGATATTAATAAGATATAAGCCAGAAGCTATAAGGACAAGACTAAAAAATTTGACTATATACAAATTAAAAACTTCCATAGACCAGAAAGCACCAAGAATAAAATCAAAAGACAAAATGGGGGGAAATATTTACAACCCATGAAGGACTTATTTCCCCAAACAAAAGGAAAAAAAAAAAAAAAGAAAAAAGTTAGTAGGGAAAAAAACAAATCATTTGGGCAAAGAATAAAGGAGCTGACAGAAGATGAAAATATAAATGGCATATAAACATATGAAAAGATGAGGAACTTCAATAATAATTCTAGAAATGTAAATTAAAATAATGAGATGTCATTTTAAACTTAGACTGGCAAAGTTTAAAACAACTTTTAAACTGGGAATATGACTTGATAGAACCTTTCTTGAGGTTGTCAAAACTTACAATATTTGTTTCCTAAGAACTGGTGACACTACTTCTAGAGATTGATCCTATAGTAATATTTACACTAAGGTACTAGACATATATTCACTATAGCATTATTTATAATAACAAATCCTAGAAAACAACCCAAAGTTCTTCAATAGAACAAACCATGGTGTATCGAGACAATAACACAAATACTGTAAAAACTACTTCAGGTAAGTGTGTACTAAGAAGAAAAGAGGTTTTGTTAGGTAAAAAAAAAACTGTGTGACTGAATATGGTTTTGTTGAAATGAATATTTTAATGCTTTTTATAATAAAAATTTTTAAAAAGACACACAAAATTAATTAACAGAGGCTATCTCACTATGAGATACAGATGGGATTATGACAGATTTCCTTCCTGCATTATCTATTTCTGTAAAATCAAAATTTTAAACAATGATCCAGAAAAAAGAAGTTTCAAGTACAAGGTTACAATAACATCTCCGGTCATGTGTTCTGCTTGGTTGCAAATTACTTGGATATAGAAGTATCCAATATTCCATAGTTTATGTAATACCAAGTTATATAGTTTTTAAATAATAAAAGGGATGAAAAGGTAGACACAAATATATACTCAAGATATATCCCATCTGTAGTAGCCAAACATATATACCTATGTGGCTTCCTAAATTTATTAATTTGTGTTTAAGGACCTATAATTTCAGTCCAGAATATAAAATCATGAGAGACTAAAGCACTGGATTCCTTCACATTATGCAGCATAGCTGTTCCTAGGAGTTTCAATACAGACTATTTTAAAATTTTAATGTGGAGGTCCAGTCACAATAGGTATAAGTATAGCCAGTAGCTCAAACGGAAATTTATTTTGCTTATTTTATACTTGGTTAGAAACAGTTATAAAGTAGAAGCATACCCTAATATGCTATAGCACTTGGGCTGTTTCAAATAAGTACCACAGTGACAGGGCTGTGCTTCTATTTTATTTCTTGAGTTCTGACAGCATAGTACATACTCTAAAGGATGCAAGGATAAGGCAGACGTGGGGACCTGACAGCATGGATCACAGAAACCTGAAGTCCTTTTCTATAGATACACTATTGTACAGCCTATGCTTAAATCTTACAAACAAGAAACGGTTCTGGAAGGGAACTGATAGCATGCCTCCAGCTCTTTCTGGCATCCTACTCACCTCAACTTCTAAAACAGACTCCTGTAGTTTTTTCCTTGATACATAAAAGAAGACAGTAGTAGAAAAGCTAGGATTGGTCAATAAGACTGAGATAATGTTTCCACGAATGCTATACCTCTCATCCCCCAATCTCCTAAATAGCACAGTCTATAGAAGATATTTGGCTAAATATAAAATAGCAGAATCCCTGCTGGTCAAAGCTAGTGAAACTGCTCTTTTAGGTCAGTGGCAAAGAATATATGCCATACAGTCCAAGAGAGGTTGGAAACTCAAAAGATACTCACATCAATTTTTACTTTGAAAGTTTTCTAAATCAGTGGTAAACTATCTGTACTGAGCGGATTATGGAATAGCCTCAAGTTGTATATGCAGTACTTATGTAGAAAATAAGCACAGCTCATATGGCATATTGCTGTTCTCTATTTTAGAACTAGCACAGGAACCATGTGATGTGTTCATTGCTATGGTAACTACATTTCAGTAGTGCACAGGAGAGCAAACGGGCACGTAAAACATGTATAAGTTGTCAATATATAAGTAATTGCTGCCCTGGAGCTGCAATAACTTAAATTTCCTTTCACACATCTAAAATATTTCATTGTTGCATGAATTACTAGAAAAAAGTCTACCCCCCCCCCACTTTTTTCCCTTTTTCAAAAGTAAGTTAATAAGGCTTCATTCCCCATAATGTCTTTTTTAAATTAAATTAAATTTATTTTTTAAATAGATCCTTAGATTACCTAAATGTTACTTAAAAAATATATGGAATTCCCATATGCCCCGCTCCCTACACCTCCCACATTTTCTCACATTAACAACATCCTTCATTAGTGTGGTACATTCATTGCAATTGATGAACACATTTTGGAGCATTGCCACTAAGCATGGATTATGGTTTACACTGTAGTTTACACTCTCTCCCACTCAATTCTGTAGGTTATGGCAAGATATATAATGGCCTGTATCTGTCATTGCAATGTCATTCAGGACAATTCCCAAGTTCCCAAAATGCCCCTGTATTACACCTGTTTTTCCCTCTCCCTACCCTCAGAACCTTCATTGGCCACTGCCTCCACATCAATGATATAATTTCTTCCATTGGTAGATTCACAATAAGTCTATAGAAGAACTTTAATGTCTTTTCATCCCCAGGTTTCAGAGGTTTCAGTTGCCATGCAGAGAACCATTATTATAATTAGATACCTGAGCTTCTAAGAAATATGTGCAATGTCCTATATGATATAAGGATGGAACCTCAGACTTGGTCATTAGAAGAATGTTCTGACTAATACTCTCTAGAGGTTTGAGTCTACTGTTAGGACAAATATAATCAAATTCTGAGATTGATAATAGGGGGAGAAATCTCTGATATGACACCAGAGTTATCTCAGTTTTCAAGTTGCTTTCTGGCCAGAGGAAACAAGGAACAAAGATCCTCCCAATACTAGAGGTTATCCTTAATTGTTTTTAGATCAATCACTGTTTAGCCTGCATTTTAATGAGATATCTAAAATATTGCATATTTAAGTTTAAATTTTCTGTATGATGCCATGTAGGAACAGAAGACAAGTTTCTCTGACAATTCTGTCTGCCCATCCATCCATAATGTTGGCTTATGAGACAGCTAAATGAATCTGATTCCAAAGACTTAAAGCTCAAAATAGACTACTGGAAAAAAAAAACAAAAATCACGCCAGAATCATGACTTTTATTTATAGTGAATGTACTAAACTTTACCATATTTTATAACTAGGGTACTGATTTTTCACTGGAAAATGTATTCATTGTAATAACTTTCTAACTTAGAAAATATAGTATCGTATTGGAACTTGGAGGAAAATTACACATAAATAAAGCACATTATATTTAAAATCAATATACTTTTTATGTTTAAGATAATTCAACAGTTGTTTTAACTTATAAAATGAACATTAGCAGTATTCATGAAAAAAGTAAGCTGGAAAGACAATGAATGTGTAATTGTTTTCAAAAGAATAATTCATACTTTGTGCTGTTTCAGCAGTCAGAATATTTTCTTCAAACTCATTGGTTTAGTGGCACCATATGGAGCATACTGATCTTCAGAAACTAAGAATGTCTCCAAGATACATTTCATTCTAGTGTGTTAAAACTTTCTACCCGGCAGCTGTCATTATAACTATATAATTCATACCCTACTATAAAAATGCAAATCATATAGCTTACTTTGCTTGTAAAAATAGAAGGGATTTCTAATGGTATCTATATTTCTAAGTCATAATTTCAACTCTTTGTTAAAACCCTTACATACATGTGAAACCACTGAAGATTTTGCTGATTTACTACTGTTACAGTGGGTTCAAAGGATAAGAAAGAGGGCAAGGGAAAAAGGCTAAAAAAATTATGGTACATTTCCACAATAGAATATTATATACCAATGTGAATTAATGAACTACAGCCACATACAACATGAGCGATCTTAGAAACATACTGCTGAATGAAAAGAGCAAAACTTAGGTGACTACATACCATATTATAAGAGTTCCTTTTCTTTTTTCTAAGAGATACTGGGGATTGAACTCAGGACCTCATACATGGAAAACAGGAGCTATATCCACTCGCCAATGACAGTTGGTTTTTTCGTTTGTTTGTTTTTAGGAGGTACCGGGGATCAAACCTGGCACCTTGTATATGGGAAGAAGGCACTCAACACTTGAGCTACACCTGCCCCCCTATAATATTTTTATAAAGCTAAAAAAGAAGTTAAGGGGAAACGGGTGTGGCTCAAGTGACTGGGCTCCCATCTACCATATAGGAGGTCCAGGGTTCGATTCCTGGGGCCTCCTGGTGAAAGGCAAGCTAGTCTGCGCGGCAAGCTGGCCTGAGTAGAGAGTTGGCCCATACGGAGTGCTGGCCCGTGTGGAGAGGTGGCGAAACAAGAGAGCAGACAGCAAGCGCAAACAACAATGTGGGGCGGGGGTGGGGAGGATAAATAGATCTTATTGAAAAAAAAAAAAGAAGTTATACTAAATAATATATTGCATAGGGATATAAATGAAACTAGGATCAAAAAGCAAGGAAATGAAAATATGTTAGAACAGGCCTTAGCTCTCAGGTGACTGGCAGGACCTTCAAATGCTTCAAATCAGGAAGGAGGTAGAAGCACATGCTTTATTGACATATTTCACAACACATATATATAAAACATATTCTTTGATATATATTAAATATTTCATAATAAAAAAGGGCAAGAGAATAAATCTATGTATAATTATCCTTCCATGAGCAGAGCATTGCAGTTTGCATTTTAACCCAAGAAAGGGAAAAAAGAGCACAGCACAAGAAGCTACCATGGGAAATTACCTTTATTTTACTCAATATAAAAGCATATACAGGGGCGGATGTGGCTCAAATGGTTAGACATCTATCTTCCATATGGAGGGACCTGAGTTTGATTCCCAGGACCTCCCGGTAAAAATAAAGAAAAATATAGAAGGTGTGCAGGCTGCAAGGCCCTGCGAGTGGGTGCACCACCAGGCCCCGTGTGCAGGTGCACTGCCAGGCCCCTGCCAGGCCCCCACCGAGCTACGCAGCAAGATGATGACATAACAGGAGAGTGACATAAGGGAGAGCCAAGACAAGATGCACTGAAAATCCAGGAACTAAGGTGGCGCAGGCAGTAGGATGCTTCTCTCCCACATCGGAGGTTCCCAGGATCGAATCCCAGTGAAGACAGGAGGAGAAGGATGAGAAGAGAGGGCAGGAAAGAGACACAGAGAATTGCCCAGCAAATGGACACACACACACACACACACACACACAAAAACCCAGCAAAAGCGGGGGGTGGGAGGAAGATGGATAAAAGTAAATAAATAAATAAATAAATCTTTAATTAAAAAAAAAAAAAAAAAAAAAAGCATATACAATAATCCAAAAGATTCACTCTTTTTCATGGAGGTTCTTCAGCTAATTTTCGATAATCTTTTCACAATTGTATGTCATATATAAGCATATGTTAAATAGCATTATTGAATAAAATTATAATATTTTCTTATTTTTTCTATAAACAGTGAAGAAAGGCAGAATTTACTGTTCTTTTAAAAATGGTGAGATTTATTAGTAGAGATGTTGGATTGGCTTGCAGCTGGCTATTATTTATGGTATTAATTTTTTTTTTACTGAAGTAAACGCTGCATAAAATATGATGCACAGATCTTAAATGTTCACCCAAAACAAGATATACAACATTTCTATCATCTCCCCTTAACACTTAATTATTATACCCCCTAACTCAGGAAACCACTTTCTGATTTCCATCATATGTATTCTTCTGTAAACATATTCTTTTTTTTCAAAGATTTTTATTTATTTATTCATTTATCCCCCCTTGCTGCTTGTGCTCGCTGGGTCAGCTAACCGCGCCGTGTGGGCGGGCTTGCCTTCACCAGGAGGCCCCAGGAACCGAACCCGGGGCCTCCCATATGGTAAACGGGAGCCCTACTGATTGAGCCACAGCCGCTTCCCAACATATTCTTTTTTATTTTGCTTAAATAATGTTTTTGAGATTCACCCATATTGTCTGGAATCTCAGAAGTTCATTCCTTTTTATTATCTAGTAGTATACTATTATACAACTATACCAATTGGTTGATAAACTGTCCTGTTAATGGACATCTTTATTTTTCTGCTATGAATATTCTTGAACAAAATTTTTGTGGACATATGCTTATTTTATTTTTTTTTATTTTACTGGGAGGTCCTAGGGATCGAACCCAGGTCCCTCCATATGGCAGACAGATGCCCAACCATTTGAGCCACATCCGCCCCCTGGACATATGTTTTTGTTATTCTTGAGTAAATGATTTGTTGAGTCTTAGGGTAGATATATGATTAATTTTTATTTAAAAAACCCACCATACAATTTTCAAACTTGTAGTACCACTGTACAATCCCACAAGTAAAGAATGAGAGTATTAGTTGTTTCATATTCTTGCCAATACTTGGTAGTCCTTTCAATTTTAACCATTCAAATGGGTGAGCAATGGTATCTGACTGTTGTGTTAATTTCTCTAATGGTTAAGGACATTGAGCCCTTTTTCATGTTCTTATTGGTCATTAGAATATTTCTTTTTGTTAAATGTCCAACGTTTTTGCTTCATTTTTATTGTGTTGTCTGTCTTTTTATTATTGGCTTGTAGGAGTCTTTATATATTCTGAATGTAATCCTTTGTCAGATACATGCATTGTGAATGTTTTCTTCTAATCTTTGGTTGGCCTATTCATTATCTTAATGGTGTCCTTTAAAAACAAAACAAAACAAAACAAAAAACAGCTTTATCTCTGGAGGTGTAATTTACATAACACAAAATTTACTCGCTTTCAGTGTACAAGTCAATGATTTTTGTGCATTGTGCAAACATCAACACAATCCAGTTTTAGAAGATTTCCACGACTGCCAAGGGAGAACATGGAGAGATTGAGAGGTGATGAGTTTTTTGTTTGTTGTTTTTTTATTATTATTATCATTGGAACAATGAAAATGCTCTAATAATGACTCAAGTGATGAACGCACAACTATGTGATTATACCAATTACCACTGATTGTACACTTTGGGTGGATTGTATGTTTTATTAATATGTATCAATAAAATTGATTTGTTTTTTAAAAAAAGATTCCTCCCTCCATGCTCAGTTGAAGCCAATCTCACTTGCTACCCCCATTTTACTATTGCAACCTAGTATTGAAATAATATCTTCATGCCATTGCTCCAAAATATTACATTACTGTTAACTACTGTCTATAAAGTTACATTAATTGTAATTTTCCCATGTATCACCATATTCTTAGCATTTTGTAAAAAGAAGAGCATTTTTATATTTATACTATTAACCACAAGCTTAATCCACCACCGAAATCACTGTTATACATTGCCTAGTTTATTCTCTGGTTTCCTTTCAATTTCCATTTATGCCCATAGACTATCCCTTTCAGCCACATTTATAAATCAGCTACATACATTGAGCATCAACTCCCATTCTCAAACTATATTTTTCCTAGTAACCAATACTCTAGAATTTACCTCCGTGAGTTTACTCATTGTAACTAGTTCATATTAGTGAGACCATACAATATTTGCCTTTTTGTGTCTGGCTTAGTTCACTCAACATTATATTCTCTAGGTTCATCCATGTTGTCATATGCAACCCAAGTTATTTCTTCTCACAGCTGAATAGTATTACATTATATATATATACCACATTTTGTTTATCTATTCGTCGGATGATTCATATGTGGGCTGGTTCCTTATTTTAGCAATTGTGAATAATATTTCAACTATTTTAGGAATATGAGACCATCTCAGAAAACGAACCATTTTTATAAAGTAAGGTAATAATATAAAAACAAAGAAGTACAAAATATCATAGCATCTCAAATAAAAGCTGATAGCAGTGGCTTATAAAAATTTTTTTTCATTTTAAAACAATATATTGAAGTATATCATTCACACATGAACATTTTAAACAATAAGTGTATAGTAAAAGCTGGAACTTACAAAAGAATCATGCATAAATCATACAGGCCTCCCAGATACCACTTCTTGCATTGTCGTGAAACATTTGTAATATATTATAAAAAGAGCATCATCAAAGTATTACTACTAACTATAGTCCATATCTTACATTTGGCATATTTTATCCCCCAACCCACATTTTTTCCCCATTAACCATATAGTTTATCTAAAATATACCATCAATGGCATTTGATAAAATCACCAAATTGTGTAGTCATCACTTCAATCAATATTAGAACATTTTCATTACTCCAAGAAAAAACAAACAAACAAACAAACAAACAAAAAAAACCCAAGAAAAACAAACCACTATCATATACCCATATAAAATATAAAATATTTTGATTAGGTATATCCACCATTACCTTTAAAACTTTCTATCAATGTAAAACATTAGTAGAAAGAACTTTAGTTGGATAAATGTAGCATATTTCATGGTTGAGTGTGAATTAATAGGAAGATCTGGGGGAAAATCAAGTTATTCCTATCTTAAAGACCCTAAAATGTGTATATGCCATACATATGAATTTTCAAGTCGAGAGTATGTACATTTACTAAGTAAGTGCATAAAATCAGAACAAATATGGCCTCGAAATATTTTCTGCCTTTAGTAAAATGAAGGGTTTTCCACTCTTAGTATTGGTTATAGTGTAAGGAAAAATTATGCATGACCATATTTCCCTCCATTAATCTTCCCTGCTGAACTTTTCATGATTCATAACTCTGGCCTATAGTCTGAAAAGTCATTTAAAACCACTCTCTCTCCCACTAGAAAAGTTCTTTCTAAGATTACAAAATGTACACTTAAAGTTACAAAACCTTCTTCTAAGGTTACAAAAACCTTAAGAGGTAAAACCTACATTTGGAGAAAAAAAAAATTGTAATAATGCAAATAAAATGGTCCACTATAGCTTAATATATAATTATAGGATATAGTTAACCTGTATTACTATACATTATCCTATTTATTTTTTCTGCTTTATGAATGATTAGCAATCACTTTATTTGTTCTTTAGAACTGCAATACTGAGAGTATGTGTCTTTAAATTCATTTTAGAGGCTATCCATTATTTTCAATATTCAAGCCTCTTCTCTCATCTAATATTGATTACGAAAATATTAGAATGGAGAAGATATACTTATTAATTTAATAGACAATTACATATCATTACCTTAAAAAGAAAAAATAATTTTCACAAAGCATAGATGGGTTTATCAGTTTGATATTTTACTCTCGGTAACAAAAATAAATTTGTTTTTTAACAAGTCTTCAAATTGAGATTATTGGATGATTAATTCTAAACATACAACATTTGCTTAGATTCTATGAGCTTAAAAGCTCGAATTGTACATTTTCATTCAAAGCTATAAAGATTGGAGACCTGAATCATCCTCTTCATAGGCCAACAACTTCCTTTTGCTAAGGGAACAAACCTTTTATTCCTTGGTTCCAAATGGCTTTCATCTATGCCAATTACAGTTCAACTCTACTACCTTTCCTCCAGTGAAGAAATGGAAGGAGGGGGCATCTGTTGCTTCAGATAACCAATCTACTTAACATAATGCACCCATGTCAAAGCACAGATCTAGTGATGCTTCCGCCGTTACTCAAAAACTTTCAATATCTTCCTATTGGTGCTGCAGAGGGAGCAAAAACCGGGGTTGGGAATGCAATTATGAGGCTATTGCAATAATCTGGGCAAGAGATAATGTTGTCATGGACTAAAAGGGATGCAGTGGAAGTGGTAAATAGTAGTCAGACTTTCCATATATACTGAAGGCAGAGTTTAAAATGACTGCTCTGATTTGAGTTAATATGTGACTGTTTTAATTTGCTAAGAGTTGCTGGGAGCAACATACCTGAAATGGGTTGACTTTTATAATGGGAATTTATTAGGTTAAAAAGTAGTTTGCAGGGGACGGATGTGGCTCAAACGGTTGGGCGTCCGTCTCCCATATGGAGGGACCTGGGTTTGATCCCCGGGACCTCCTGGTAAAACAAACAAACAAACAAACAAACAAACAAACAAACAAACAAAAAAGTAGTTTGCAGGAAGCGGCTGTGGCTCAATTGGTTGGGCTCCCGTTTACCATATGGGAGGCCCAGGATTCGATTCCCGGGACCTCCTGGTGGCAAGCTGGCCCCTGTGGCACGGTGGGCCAACGGAGCAAGATGACTCAACAAAGGGAGACAAGCAGACACAGAAAAACGCAAAAAAAGCAAATGGATGCAGCAGGGGGGTGGGGATAAAAAAAAAAAAATCTTAAAAAAAAAAAAAGTAGTTTGCAAAATGCTTTATCTCTAGTGCTTATCACTATATCTGAAAACAGTTTTGAATAGATCTATTTAAAGATTTACCAATGTAATAAAAATGTGTTGGTCAATAAATAAATATTTCATATATGTATACTAAAAAAAAAAAAAAAAAAAAAAAAAAAGCTTATACTTTTGAGGCTGTGAAAATGTCCAAATCAAGGCATCATCAGAGATGCTTTCTCTCCAAAGGTCAGCCGCTGGTGATCCTGATCCCCTACCACGTGTCAAGACACAATGGAGATTCTGCTGGTCTGGGTCTCTGCCTTCTCCTCCAGGTTTACTTTCCTCCTGAGCTCAGCTGAGGGTGATCAGGCATATGACTTGTCTTTCTCCTCTCCTCTGGGCCTCTTCTCTTTCAGCCTCTTAGGGGTCTCTTTCTGTGCCTCTGTGCTCTGCTGATTCTAGCCTCTAGCCTCTGGTACCTCTCTCTCAGCCTCTTGAGGTTTCACTGTGTCTGCTGCTTTTCCTCTGTATGTTTGTTGCTTTCAGTCCTCCATTTATAAAGGACTCCAGCAAGAGGACCAAGACACACCCTGGGTCACAACTCACTGAAATAATCCAATCAAAGGCCCCAACTGAATCTAATCCAATCAAAGGGTCTCACAAGCATAGGAATTATTAGCTTCAAGAACATATTTCTTGGGAGCCACAAAAAGTTTCAAACTCTCACCAGTGACAATGGCTATCAAATCACTGGACATCTGTCCCTGATCTAAATTGTCACATGAGATTTATGAACTGAGAATGTCACGTAGGCATAATAAGTGTTTTCAAGATGCTCAAAGAAACCAGAGATATTTGCTTACATTCACATGGCATATCTGTAGTTATTAAAGGATCCATTATAATTTCAGTAACTCAGAGTGAAAATAATTAATGTCTGTTATATATAAGAAACTACAGGGCATTAAAGTAAATCTTAAAACCCTGACTCTTTTCTCAAAGAATTTATAATCAAATATATAAACTGAACTGTCGATATAAAAAGATAAAAATACAATGAAGTGTAAGAACCAAGTATGAAAACCCAAAGAGTGTTCTAAAATCTCAGAGTGAAAATTAATGAATGAATGAAGAGGTCATAGAAGAGAAGGACCTATCATTCCAGACATACCACCATCCTACTTTCAATTGGGTCAGGTTTCTTTTGATAATGTACTCTCATCCTATATGATTTCAGAATAAATACTTCTCCCTCACAACATTGTTTCCAATTATGCATTAACAAGTATCTTAAATGAATAATGTCTGGCTCTCCCACTAGACTGTAAAAGCCACAAAGGTATGGACCATGTCTTTTCTTGTTCACCAATGTATCCCCTACATATGACACATAGAAGCCAATTAATAAATTGTTAGGAAAAAAATGAATAAAGGTAGGAAGGAAGTTCAAATTCTTCCGCCTCGTTTAACATGCTCATAGAAATTTGATCCTCATCTACTTAGGAGAGGTAACTTTTTTTCCAAAAAGCCTGATTTCAACTATAGGGCAATTTAATCTATTCATTCAGCAAATATTTTAGTGTCTACAGTATGCAGGCACTGTTTAAGGGGTTTGGGATACAACAGTGAATGAGCAAAGTTTTTATCCTTACCGAGCGTACTTCACACAAACTATGCTTGTTCTTGCTTTGGTGGCTATCTAAGGCCATTCCTCCTGTGTGAAACCATCCTCTTTCTTCCCTGCCATCAATTCTACCCTGACGTTTTCCTGAATACTCAATCTCTGTTGTGGTTGCCAAATAAAATACAGGGTGCTCAGTTAAATTTGAATTTCAGATAAACAACAAATAATTTTTTAGTATAAGTGTGTTCCAAGTATTGCATGACCCATCTAAAATTCAAATTTAATTGGGCATCCTGTATTTTCATTTGCTAAATCTGGCAACATTATATCCTGGTAATTTATCCCTTTTCCAAATTTCCATTCTAATTATATTCATAATCACAAAGATCGTCTTCTGAAGGACTTTTGTTTTTTTGTTCCACGTTGTAAGCACCTAATAAATACTTGATAGATGGATTCAGAAATTAAAATTACCACGAAGATTTATTTACAAAGATGTTCTTCCCAACTGTATTTGTAATCGTTGAAAAAATGGATATAGTAAAAATGTCCAAAAATAGAAGACTTGTAAAAATAAATAATAGTACACAGTCATACAAAATGATAGCCTAACAATGAATAACACTAGAAAATGCTCAAAATAATATTAAGTGGGGAAAACTATACAAAATTATAGGATATAACTTCAATTTGTTAAAATTTGCATAGAAAATGCCAATGTCAAGAAAGAAAAAGAAAGGCCAAGAAAGTGTTCCAGGTTAAAGGAAATCAAAGAGACATGATAAGTAAAGGCTATGCATGATCCTGGATTGCCTCTTGGAGTATAAAAACAAAATTACTAGAAAAGACATTCTTGGGAGAATTAGAAATTTGAATACGGACTGTATTAGCTAGTACTATTGTATAGATGTTAAACTTTCTAAAGGGTACTGTGTTTAGGCTTATATATCGAGGGGTGGGGTAGGGAGTGGGTTCACACAAGTGCAAGAAAATAAATGTGGCAAATGTTAATTGGTAAATTGGTGAAAAGCACAGGGGAGGTCTTTGTAATTGTCTTACAACTGTTCTGTAAGTTGGAAATAATTTCAAAATAAAAAGTTTAAAGGGCAGCAGGTGTAGCTCAGTGGTTGAGCACATACTTCCCAAGGACGAAGTCGTGGGTTCAATCCCCTGTACCTCCTTTAAAAAAAAAAAAAAAGAAAAGTTTAAAAACATATCTGAAAAAAGCACTGCAAGTGAACACATGAACAATGTCTAAGTAATCAATGCGGAATGATATGGCAAATGATGATTTTATTTTTTTCTTGCATGTTTCTGTATTTTTCAGTCTATACAATGAACATGCATTACTATTATGATTAGAAAAAATTTTTAAAGCATTCAAAGGTACTTTGATAAAATATATAATCCATGATGCTATAATTTGTCAAATTTATCTATTTTGATATCTCATATTGGTAGAGATGTTATAAACCTCCAAAAGAAGAAACTATCTTCACCATTTTATTAAGTTACCATTATAAAATAATCTTTTCAATATTTCATTTTTTTCCTCAACTGAATACATTCCCAGTTATTTTCCTAAGAATGACAGTTACCAAAAGATGAGTATCAAATCACATTGTCCTTGTATTATCTACATATCTACCCCACTATCCAGGGCATTTATCGCCCCCCTGCTGCTTGTGTTCACCGGTTCAGCCAACCACGCCATGCGGGCGGGCCGGCCCCCACCAGGAGGCCCCGGGAACCGAACCCTGGGCCTCCCATATGGTAAACGGGAGCTCCACTGATTGAGCCACAGCTGCCTCCCTGTAACTAGAAATTGATCTAGGAATTAGCATCCTTTCCAGAAATATTTAAGTACTCATTTTACCTAGTTACTCCCTATTATATCCACAGATGAAGGGAATCTGATGACTAAATCAGTGACATCTCATAATATTTTCCCATTGTTTAGAATAAAAGAAAAAGAAATGAAAATCCAGAGTTCAGTTAATATAAATTGAAAGTGAGAGAACTAAAGAATTAGAGATGAGAATATTTTGAGAAAGGGGCTACATCTTATCATGCCGTGCCACAGTAATTATTAACGCATTAAAGTCACATTTTTAAAAAGTCAGTCTCATAAATTGTCAGCATCTTCCACTTGTTACTTAAAAAATACAATAATGCAGAACATATACATAATTCACTACTGAATTAAATACCATCCTGTTGTGCTAATATTTCTTGGTAGCCCATTTCATTTTTAAAAAACCATTTTGTAGCAGCCTAAATGTTCTCAGCATCAAGCACAATTCTGGTAATTTATTTTTCAGTATTCCTTGTGGTGCATTTCTGGGTTCCATAAAACAAGAAAGAGAAACTGTGACTTCAGCATAATGGATGTGAAGCTAGATTATAAAGGAGTAAATTAAATTCACCTCCTTACCAGCATTCCCCTCCTGGAGGAGGCAGGAAGTTAAGAAGTCATTTCTGCATTAATACCATGTTGAGAGAAAGAAAACCCATGTTTCCTCATGTTGTAAGAAATTATCTCTCCACAAACTATCAATCTATGTTGGCCTGGTGCTGGAATAAAAGAATTCTATTTATCAAATTAAGCATTCTAACTTAGTTTGAAAAAATTAGTACTAATACCCATTCTATTAACTAATGCCTCCATATTTAATATTTAGTTTTAGTCTGGTCAAAAATTGAAAATATATATTGCATCTCAAAATGGATTGTTCACTACAGCTCAAAAAGAACAATAATTTAACAATAAAAGCAATAATTTCATGGAAACACCATATCTATTTGGTCCTGAAAATAACAAAAACAAATCCTATGAAATGCCATATTTCTGAATGAAAATTATAACACCTTTCCAAGGCGAATGTTAAAATCAATTTATAATTCTATAAATTAAGAAACATGGCTTCAAAGACCTATAGCCAATTTTGCTTTTCTTTAAAATGTTCTGATCTGCCAAGTAGTATCCTGTTTATAACTGTACCACCAAATCACTGTCCTAATGTGATTGAAGAGCTACTCAACAACAAAAACAGCCACACCAACAAACTCCAGAATTTTGCCCACTGTTTTGTAATTCATTTGTTGATAAACTAGATATTTCTTTTAAAAGTTATATTGCCTTAGGAAAGAAAGAATAATTTCAATTTTCCTTGTCTGTACTAGAAATTTTTAATACACTGAATCCTCTGTGAGGTCAATAGGTTTAAAATGGGTTTTCCTAGAAGAAAATGTCCAAGGTGGGAATTTTGCCAGCAAAAGAACTGAATAGACAGAGCTACACATTATCTTTACAAGTTGAAATAATCTATGAGATTCAAAATACTAGGGCAATGAATCCAAATGAAAAAGTAAACTAAATTCTTCTGCTCAATTTTCAAGGAGTATTTTATTATTTAAACTATTTTAAAGAGCATTGTATGGGTGACACGATGTTTCACTGTGGAATTAAGTGGTAACTCTTGACAAAGCAGTTATTATCGTTAGATAATTGACCTTATTTGAGAGTTAAGCATCCTGAGGCAAAGTTGAGTGTACTTAATCCTGGCAGGTTAATTATCTAATGATTATGGAGCCTTGAACAGCATTACTCTTAAGAATGATTTGCAAAACAACACTATTTTTAAAAACGCCTTAATTTAATAATATGAAAACCAAAAATCATCAAGTTCTTTGGTCATGTATTGCTAGACAATGACAACAAAGCAGTTTGCGATAGCAGGCATCAATGGATATCATTACCTGCATGTAGAATATCCTTATTACATAAGTCTAGCTAACAAATGGTGTTGCTGAAGGAAAAATGTTTTGGATGTAAACTTTGAAGATATCAGAAACAAATTAAAAATATGATGTTGCACTTAAAGTATATATATTAGCTTCAAAACTACCTTAATAAAAATAACCAATCACAATTTGGATGCATAATTTTAAAGTACAAAACACAATGTAGCAGGTGACCAGGGATTCTGAATTGAGGAAACTGAGAACTGAGAGCAGTGACACAATCAGACATCAGCACACCGATGTTCACAGTGGCATTATTCACAATCACCAAAAGATGGAAACAACCCAGGTGTCCATTAACCGATGAATGGATAAACAAATTGTGGTGTATACATATGACAGAATATTATGCAGCTGTTAGAAGAAATGAAGTCATGAAGCATATGACAACAAGGATGAACCTGGAGGACGGACATTATGTTGAGTGATGCAAGCCAGACACAAAAGGACAAATACTGTATGATTACACTATTATGAACTAAATATATTGTGTTAACTCATGGAGTTAATAACTAGAATATAGGTCCCCAGAAAATAGAATGAGATTAGAGAATGGAAAGCTGAGTTTTAATCTGTACAGACTGGTAAAAAAGGTTGTTTGGAAATGAGTAGATATGGTGAACGCAAATCATAGTGTTTGTAACTAACAGAACTATTATGTGGGTATGACAGTGGTAGAAAGGGAAAGTCTAAGGACATGTATATTACTAAAAGGAAAGCTAAAAAAAGGTAACATGAGACTATATAGCATAGTGAAACCTCATGTGAAATATGAATATGGGTAATATTGCATACATAAGACTGTTTTTACAAAATATAAATACAAATAAACTAGAGAGACAGAAACAGAATAGCAGCTATATATGACAAGGGAAGCACAGGGAGATTGATTTTTTGTTTATTATTATTGGAATAATGAAAATGCTCTAATAATGACTGAAGTGATGAAGGTGCAACTATGTGATTATATTAAATACAATTGATAATACATTTTGGATGGATTGTATGCTTTATTAATATATACCAATAAAATTGATTCATTAAAAAAGATACATTCAAATGCTATGGTGGTAATAGTGATGATATTATCTCATAATTTGTAACAAATATTCCACCATGGTGTGGTGTGTTGAAGGTGTGTTGTATGGGAATTCTACACATGTGTATGATTGTTTTGCAAGTTCACAACCTCTGTAATAAAAATATATTTTTAAAAAAGATATATTCATTTACTAATACTTAAAGTAGGGTCAAAACTTTTCAGCATGGGTCTGCTCATTGATATTCTACAGCCTTTCTTATAGAACTAGATCCATAAATCATAGATTATGAATTTCAGTTTCAGTTTCTTTAAAAACCAAGGGAAAACTTGAAGATTCCTATGAAGCACTCTGAGTGCATATCCTTCCGGACTTTTAAGTTTTATCTTCCTTTAATCTTTTACATTTTTCATTCCCACATCTAATTTGATGACAATTTTTTTTTAAAGCAATTTGAGTCTCTTTTTAATTTTAATTTTTTATTTTTAAAGGAGCATTAGATTATATAAATGTTACACCAAAAATATAGAGGATTCCTATATACCTCATCCCCTCCCTTCCCACAATTTCCCGTTAACAACATCTTTCATTAGTGTGGTACATTTGTTACAATTGATGAACGCTAACCATGGGCTATAGTTTACATTATGTTTTACACTTTGCACCACACAATTTTATAGGTTTTGACAAAATGTATAATGGCTGGTATCTGTCATTGTAATATCATGCAGAACAATTCCAATTTCTCAAAAATGCCCATGTTACACCTATTGTTCCCTCTCCCTCCCCTCAGAACCCCTGGTAACCACTGACTTTATATCAATAATATAAGTTCTTCCATTACTAGAATAATAATATCTACTTTAGTCCATAGTTACATTCCCCCCTTATGTATGTTTGTTCCTCTATCTTGAGGATTTTGGGATGGTTATGCACAACTCTGCTTCTGATTGAGAGGGGTCTTAGATCTGGTGGGGCAGCTGGATGGAACTGTCTTGCTTGCTGTTGAAGATAATCTTTGCTTCTTGAGTTGGGCGTTGTCCATCATCAGCCTGTTTTTAGTTGTCTTGGGTAAGACTGATGAACTGGAGAGTAGGTATTGGCTGGAACTCTGTTGAGATTTGAGGCTCACCCGGCATATGAATAGCCAGAAAATTTAAGTCTCTGGGACATATATTTAATGGGTATAGTGCTAATTATAGGTTCAAATAAATGGGATATAAGAAAGATGTATAGGAAAATTATAAATGAGTCTCACTCTTATACATTGAGAAAGATGGGTTATCATATATTCCAAGGTAAGGCCCCCTGACAGGGTGCCAATTTCTTGGGGTTGTCTGCCCTACCGGTAGTGTCTAGATGTATCTAGATCCCCCTGGAGTACCCCTATTTCAGACACTGTTTATAGTGGCAGACAGTGGCAGCGTAACCTCTAGAATGACCTCCTGACTCTCTTAGCCATAAAAATTCATTTGCATTTAATATTTCCCCCTTTTGATCCAGGTCTTTATCCAAATGCATTGTTAGTTGGCACTTGGTATTAATCACTTGGTGCTAGGGTGGCTCAATATAACTCATTAAACACTCACATTTCATCAGTTTATGTAATATTTTTACTGAGTAATTATAATGAATACAAATTCTATTAAAACGGTTAGGATCAAACAAAACTGAGTTTTGGTAGGCAAATAACTTGGTGGAAACAGAAGGTCCTATTCCAGAAAGTAGCCAGCTAGCCACGTTTTTCCACATTCACATTACTACTGGTCATGTTTTACCAAGGTAATGAAGGAAAAGACAGTCAAGACTTAACTGTCTTGTTTGTCTTGGAAACAATTAAGAGAGCTTAGTTAAGAGAGTAATACAACCACTCTGAATTAACACTACCACCTAACACTAAGTACTTTCTATATGCCAAGTACTGTGTGGAAACTTTACATGCATTAGGTTAAACAGCCACACTTTCTTCCAGAATTGCCGTGCAATGAAAAGATGTTTTTTGTAAGTTAAACAGCTTTCAGCTTGTAAATAGCTGAAAAAGTCTTTATTTCACCTTTGTTCTTTGAAAACTCTTTTCATCAGCTAAGGAATTACTATACATTAGGTATAGGTATACTAGTGACAGGTTTTTCTTTCATTACTTTAAAGACATTGTTCCATGGTCTTTTGGGTTGCATAGGTTTGTTTTTAAATTTTGTTAAAAGAATCATTTCTTTCTAGAAAAATTTTTTTATTGTGAATCTATATCTCTCTCTATATAGATATAGAACATAAAAGTTGACATTTCAACCATTTTTAAGTGTACATCTCAGTGGCTTTAATTACATGGACACTGTGCAACCTTCACCATTATCTTTTTCCACAACTTTTTCATCACCACAAACAGGAACTCTGTACCTATTGAACAATAACTCCCAGTTTCTCTTCTCTCTTAGCCTCTGGTGATGTCTATTTTACTTTCTGTCTCTATGAATTTGTCCATTTTAGATACCTCATATAACATGTGAAATCATATAACACAGGAGCTTTTTGTGTTGGCTATTTCACTTAGCATAATATTTACAAGGTTCAACCACATTGTAGCATGTATCCAAACTTTATTTCTTTCTATGGATGAATAAAATTCTATTGTACGTACATACCACGTTTTGTTTATCCATTCATCTGTTGATAGACACTTGAGTTGTTTCCATCTTTTGGCTATTGTGAATAATGCTGCTATGAACATAGGTGTACAAGTATTTGAGTGCCTGTTTTCAATTCTTTTGGGTATTGGAATTAAGTGGGTAAAGAAATATGAGTATAACTGCTGGGGCAAGTGGTAATTCTATGGTTAACTTTTTGAGGAACTGCTAAACTGTTTTTCAAAAGGACCACACTATTTTATATTCCCAGCAGCAAAATGAGGGTTTCAATTTCTTCACATCCTCACCAACAGTTGTTATTCTGTTTTGTTTTTTTTTTTAAATAATGATCTAGTGTATGTGAAGTAGTATCTTATGGTTTTGATTTGCATTTCCCTAATGACTAATGATATTGAGGGTTGCATTGTTTTTGAAGAGAAATCTGCAGTCATCCTTATCTTGGTTTCTGTGTTTGTAATGCTTTTGTTTTCTCCACCTGCTTTTCTTGTTGTCACTGTCGTTAAATAATTTGATTATTATGTGCCGTGGTGTAGTGTACTACTTATTTCTTGAGCTTGGGGTTTGTTAAATTTCTTGGAACCGAGGGCTTATAGTTTTCATCAAATTTGAAAAATTTTCAGCTATTATTTCTTCAAATATATTTTCTGTTCCCTCCTCATTTACTTCTACACATCTTCTACAGTGACTTCAATGACATGTTAGGCCACTTCAACTGCTTACATACACTCTTTTCATTTTTTCTAGTCTATGTTCTCTCTATGCTTTATTATAGAGACTTTCTTTTGCTATGACATTTTTACAATGTTTACTCTATTAATTCTCATCTGTATATTTTTCACAGTAGACATTATATTTTACATTTCTTAAAGTTTGTTTTGGGTCTTTTTAATATTTCCCATCCTCTCTCTCTTTAGCATGCTTATGCTTTCCTCTACCTTCTGGAAATATGACATATTTATAAAGCTGTTTTAATGTCATTGTCTTTTGATTCTAGAATATGTGTTATTTCTGGGTTAGCTTCGATTGATTTTTCTCCTTATTATGGATCATATTTTCCTGTTTCTATGCATGCTTGGTAATCTTTGATTGGCTGCTGGGCATTTTGAATTTTATTTTCTTTAGTGGACATTTTTGTCTTCCTATACATATTGTAACTGAGGGTTAAGAATTAACAAATAATTATGATTACTAAATCATTATATAGATGCTATTTTTAGTTCCAGTGAATTATAATATAGCCAAAGATTGATATCTGAAATTCTGAAACTGGCTAGACTGTCTTTACCATGTATGTGGCCACTTCCAACTAAAAACCTGCCATTGTAATCATTATTCAAGCTGGACCTTACGCTTGACTATGGCCACTTGTACCTACTATTATAATGACTATTCCAGATGGATCTTATCTTTATATATGAACATTTCTATTGAAAGGGTGACCACTCCACCTTTCTGTTTGATATCTATTTGAAAAACCTTGTAACTGATCTTTGTTTTCAGTATACCCCTCTCCCAGATGCCTTGATCTCTGATAATGATTGCAACTTTGTGACTCACCTTGGTTTGGTACCCATTTCCATCCTGTTCTGCCCCTTAATGCTTATTAATGACAGAAACTGCAAGCTCCACCACAATTACTCATTAGCATCCTGATGCTATAAAATATTAGAATTTCTGCAAATCAAGGAGGCAATTTTTGGGCCGTCTAAGGCGACTGATCTCATTTTTTGGCGCAAAAAACTCTTTCTTTGAAACCCTGGTGTCTCAGAAATCAGTCTTTAGAGTGCATTGGAGAGAAGGAACCTGCATTTGCTTCTCCATTAGTATCAATATCTTTAAACTTTATTTTGCAGCATAGTTAAGTTGAAAATAGTTTGATCCTTTCAGGTCTTCCCTTTTAGCTTAATTAGGAAGGACCAGAGCAGCTGCTACTCCAGAGCTAATTATACCCCACTACTGAGGCAAAATGCTTGTGAAGCCCCATGGCTTATGAGATTTTTCCAATCTGGCTGGCGGTAACAGGAGCAGTTACAGACCCTAGGTACACTTTGAGGAATGCTCCCTCTAATCCTTTCAGGTGGTTCTTTCCCAGGCTTCATTAGTGTCTTCACAAACATGCACTAATCAGTACTAAGCTTCAGAAATTTTCCAGAATCTCTCCCTATGCAGCTCTTTCCTGTCTGGTACTCTGACTTGCAAACTCCCTTAATTTCCAGAAAAATCTTCTCAACTCAGAGAGACCGCCAGGCTTTACCTGAATTCCCCTTCCTTGTGCTGCAGCCTGGAAATTCTCTCTGGGCAATAAGCTGGGGCAATCACAGGCCTTACTTCATTTATTTCCTGTTTCACAGTGATCACCATTCTTCACTGCCTATGAAGAGATAGCCTTAGTGGACAAGGAAATCTTTATACAGAGGTTATCTGAAAAGCTGTAAAGCCTCATTACTAGTACACACCCCTCTGGGAAAGAGAAGGTGGCATCAGGAAGAAAACAAGGGCCCAGTATGTTGGGCTTTAGATAAGTGCTGACATTTTGATAATTTATAATACATGGATTTAATTTTTTTAAGACCTCTGAGAGAGACATTCAGCTTATGTAATATTTATTACAATGTTGCATGATTTCCTTTTTCTGCATTTACATATCTGCAAATATAGCTTTAACCAAGACATTGCTAGTCCATTTTAGCAAAGGTAAGGGAAAACCCTGACACACAACACAAGAAATCTATTAATTTATCAGCACCCCTTTTAAGACTGTTTCAATAAGCTACCAAATACATCTAATTGCACTGTACTCAATATTTATTGTTCTATAATACATATCATGACAGATCTTCTGAATTGCACTATCTATCCACTGTCTATTGGTCTGCCATAATAGCTACTAAATAAATATCTGTTGAATTGAAATCAAGTGAATAGCAACCATATTAAAAAAAAAAAAAAAAGCCTATCTTGACATGACCTACAGTAATGTGGCAGCTTGTAGTGTTACCACTTCCTCTTCTAAGTGGGCAAAAATAATTCCTTTAATTTTTAAGCAAAAATTAAGTTTATTAGTTTGTAAAATAAATCTTTTTTTTTTCTTTTAAGTCAAGGCCATTTTGATATTTGCATTTTTATGAATCTAATTTTCTCGGGCTTCTATTCTTATTCTCTTCAGTCTGTCAAACTTTTAGCATTCTTCTTCTTTGGTTCTGTAAATGCTTTCTATCTTTTTTCATGTCCTTTACAAATATAAATATTTATTAAAGCACTCTCTGTGTGCTCTGTAATGTTTTTTAAGACCCTTCCACATTTCTTCCTAATTAAAGATTATTTGATTAAATATTCAAGGTTGCATTTTTTAAGCATATTCAATCGTCTCAAGCTTCTTTACTTCCAAAGTCTTATTCTTTGGAATCATAGCTATCATTTTTAAATATTTTGAAATTTATGCCCCCCCCCCATAGCTCCCTTGTCTGTCTGGCTCATTGTCTCTGCTCATTGAGTCTGCTTGTAGTCTGCTCGTCTTTAGGAGGCACCAGGAACTGAACCCGGGACTTCCTATGTGGGAGGTGGGTGCCCAACTGCTTGAGCCACATCCGCTCCCTGTTTGTTGTGTCTGCTCATTGTGTCTGCTTGTTCGTCAGCTCGTTGTGTCTGCTCATCTTCTTTAGGAGGTACCAGGAGCCAAAGCTGGAACCTCCCATGTGAGAGGTGGGTGCCCAATTGCTTGAGCCACATCTGCTCCTGAAATTTATCTCCTTAAAGTCTAGAGCACATAATTAGTATTGTCAGTCTGATCATTCCTGACTATTAAAAAACTCTGAGATCAAATGTCAATCTTCCCCAAGGATTCTGAGACTGCTATACATGATACAACCAATTCTTTACTGTTATCCAAAGGGCTAGAATAGTACTTTCCCTAGTTATTTCTTTTACCCTTCAGAAAATTAAAGTGTCAATAAGGTAAATCTAAAACTTAAAACTCCTCAGATGCTCTGATTTTAGTCAAATGAGATTTCCAGCACATATGTAGCAGTTAAAGGTTTCCATTACCACTATTTTTTGTCCATGTCGGTTTGTCAATTGGCAAGAATGTAGCATTTCCTTTAAGTTGTTAGTGCCTTTGCAGATACTTACACATATTATATTTCTACAAATTGGTCCGTCAATTCTCACACAGGTCATCTCATAAATTAATTCCAGTCTGAATTTTATGTTATTCTAGGCAGATAGTAGTTATCACACTTAGAAATAAAATCAATAAATATAATAAACTATGTTGAAACCACAGAATTAGTATCAGAATAGACTTCTGGGATGATTATAACAATACTTTTATACATAAAAAACTTGAGACTAAGGAAAGTTAAGTGACTTGGCCAAGGTCATATGAAAATACACTGAAGGCTTCATTTTTTTCTATTTCATGGATTTTTCTTTTTTGGGGGTGTGTACCAGGGGCTGGGGATTGAACCCTGGACCTCGCATGTGGGAAGCCGGCGCTCAACCACTGAGCCACATCGGTTCCCCTGAGTTGGTTTCCTCATTTGTTTTGCCTGTTATTTGTTTTTGTTTTTTCTTGGACGCACCAGGAACCAAACCCCAGACCTCCCATGTGGGAAGCAGGCACTCAACTCCTTGAAACACAAACGCTCCCCTATTTCATGGATTTTTAAAGTCTACAGAGTAAACTTATGATGTAAAAACAAAGCATCATTATCCATTAATTTAGAAAGGAAGAAAGTACATTCTTGTAAAAAGCAAAAGCTGTAGTAGTTCAAGTGAAATTCTATTTTATTACATTCAAATATAACAAGGAAATATTAGTAAAAATGGCAGTATTAAAATTAAATTTAATTCAAATTTATAATATACCAACATTTACTCATAATTTAGTAAAATTATATATGCAAAATTTAGAGAGATAATTAAGTTTATCAGATATTTATTTTAGGCTAAGATGTCCCTTACCTTAATCTATGAAAATTTCAGCGGAAAACATTATGTTACTGGTCAGAAGACAGATCAGTAGATGTGGGTTTGAGGGGAAGGTTTGGGGATGATGAGAATATTCATCTTGATTGTGGTTGTGGTTACATGTTGTGTATGTGTATGTATAGAAATGTACAGTAAAAAGAATAAATTTTTATTATATGTAAATTATACCTCAATAAATCTAACTTAAAAAAAAAGTTTTTACTAAATAAGAAGTTATTATATACTGAAGGAAATAATGAAAATACTGAATTAGAGTGGTCTGAATTGAGGTGTTTTCTGTGTAACTCTCAAATATGTATATCAGATATTTAGATTTGAATTTACATATTTCTAAACAGAAACAAACAAACAAAAAGGTAACTCACCGTCTCATTTCCAAAAAGTATGTCAACATAAGGCATAACTTTCATCAACGGTTCCTTGTAGAACTGGCTAATAAATGGTGCAGACAGATTCAAAGTGAAAATTCTGTTGTTTTCAGAAGCATGGCGAGCCACTTTTAATATTGATTCTGGGGAAACTGTAAGAAAAAAGCCCTGGATAAAGAAAAAGGTGGAAAAATTAGAAATCCCATCTCCAGAATCACTCACAGTGAGAATAAATGAAATCTATACAAAATACAAAAACCTACATAAAAATACAGTTATAAAATGCAAGGCAATAAATAGGAACATATGACTAAGATAAAAGTTCATCTTATGAATACTATATGCTTGCTATATGCCACCATCTCAGAGTATAAAATATTATTTCCACATGAGATTTATATATTCAAAACTGAAAGGTTTCTGGGAATCTACATTAAAAAGTATTTGAAAAGTCTCATTCAAGCCAGTAATTACATTTAAGTTAGATAAATAATAATGCAGGCAGATCTGCCCCATCTACCTTGTTATAAAGAGTTTGAAATCTTACAATTGAAATGGTATTTATTAAGAAACAAATTATTTAAAAAATGATCTGTTTAATCATTGGCTATTAGGGAAATGCAAATCAAGGCCACAATGAGATATCATTTCATATCTATTAGAATGGCCACTATTGAAAAAACAGAACACTACAAGTGTTGGAGAGGATGTGGAGAGATAGGAACACATATCACTGTCGGTGGGAATGTAGAATGGTACAGCCACTGTGGAGGACTGTCTGATGGTTCCTGAGGAAGTTATATATAGATCTACCATGTGACCTGACAATACCACTACTAGGTATATACCCAAAAGAACTGAGAGCAGTGACACGAATAGACATCTGCACATGGATGTTCACAGCAACATTATTCACAATTGCCAAAAGATGGAAAACAATTCAGGTGTCCATCAATTGATGAATGGATAAACAAACTGTGGTATACACACATTATTCAGCTCTAGGAAGAAATGAAGTTGTGAAGCATGTGACAACGTGGATGAACCTGGAGGACAATATATTCAGTGAAGCAAGCCAGGTGCAAAAGGACAGATATTGTATGATTTTGCTATTATAAATTAAACATAATGAGCAAACTCATAGAATTAATAGCTAGAATATAAATCACCAGAGAACAGAATGTGGTTAGAGAATGGAAAGCTGAGGTTTAATCTGTGCAGAATTGGTAAAAAGTTGTTTGTAAATGTTTGGAAATGAATAGAAATGGTGAAAGCACATCATAGGATTTGTAATTAGTAGTGATAATTCTGCCCCCGCCCATGGTTCCCTTGTCTGTTTGATCATTGTTTTTGTTTGTTGTCTGCTTGTTTTTTTGTGTTTTTTTTTTTTTTTTGCTCATTGCTCGTTGTTTTTGATCAATGTCTGCTTGTTGTCTGCTCATTGTTTGCTTGTCTTCTTTAAGAGGAATCGAACCCAGGGCCTCCCATGTGGGAGGAAGGCACTTAACTACTTGAGCCACATCTGCACCCCACTGGTTTGTTTTTTGTTGTTGTCCCCGCCCCCCCTTTTTGGAGTAATAAAAAGACTTTAATGTTGATTGAAGTGATGAGTGCACAAATCTGTGATTATACCAAATTTAGATAAATTATATGGTTTATGAACAAAAAATAATAGGGTGTGCTGGGGAAAAATATATCAAATATAAGATATTGGCTAGTTAGCACTAATGTTTTAATGATGCTCTTTCATAATTATAGTATGTTACCTTATGAGATATCTCAACTGAATTTTTGAGGAAGATTTGGAATTAGAATTTTCAAATTATGAGAAAATAATTCAGTAATGCAATAGAAAAATATATTAATTAAAAATTCCTGTCAGAAAGCCTATATTTAAAAATCTTATTTATCTATATCTTTAACCTTAATAAAACTCTTTAAAAACTATATTTATGCTTTCCTAAATGAAAGAAAGTATGGGCAAAGATGATGTGGATTATGTAGGAAATTGGTTTGGATGGAGAACAAGTGTGTGAAGGAGCACACAGAGAGGGCAATGATAGAAGATGAAGTTGGAAAGGTCAGTTGGGTTAAAAATAAAAAGGTCCTTGAGAGGGAGGCTAGGGTTGCTTTGGTAGGCAATGTAGGGGTGGGGTGGGGATGGATGATGGATAATGAAGTTTTCCTTGAGGGAAAGGAATAGCTAGTTTACAGGAAAATATAAAGGAAAGTTAATGTGGACAGCAGTAATTCGTCAGCAGTTAATAAAACCCTGCGTTTGACTGTGTAAAAGGAAACCATATTGGTACTATTACATACAGGACTTGGTGATTTTTTAAGATGTAGGAGGCAATGGAGAAGAGTCCAAAGAAGACAAAATATTTCTAAATAAAAAATGTTAAAAATTCAACAACAATAAAAAGATGATAAAGACTTTGAATCTGGTTCTACCACTAAGAGAAATAGAAAGAAAAAAAAATCCAGAATAAGAGCTGGCTTAGATATTAAAGAGAGGCTGTTCAAGTATTCATACTAAAGTGAGGTGCTAAGGGATCTCCAAATATTTATCAGAAAGTTGGACTAAGAGTAATCCCATGGAAGAAGCTGATAGTAAAATAGGGTTTGTAATTACTGAGGAAGAGAACATAGAAAAAGAAAAGGACAAAGGGCAGAATAGAGAAGAAAAAATATTGGGAGACAGAAGAAAGAAAAAAAGTCAAAGGAGAGAACAAGAGGATGGCAAATGAAGAGCAAAAGTTATACAGAAATCCAAGGAGGGAAATTTCTAGAAGGTGCTTAAAGATACTATGCTATCACGGGGTGGAAAAAGAAAGGTCAGAGCAAAGGCCACAGGGTTTGATGATTAGGAGAAAGCACTTTCAGTATGGAGGTAAGACTGGAAAGTTGTTGCTCTTATATTGATTGAAATGATGAAGGCACAACTCTGTGATTATACCAAATACCATTGTTTGTATACTTTAGATGGATGGTATGGTTTATGAATACATTTCAATAACATTGATAAAAAATAGACAGCTGTTAAAGGAATGGTGAGAAAGTAAGGGTAAGGATTATGAATTACTTTGGGAGCTTTATCGATGAATGATAACAAAATCATTGGATATTTACTGAGCATTTCCTCTGTGCCAGGCATTGTTCTAAAAGGTTTATGTACATTAACTCATTTAAAATCATTTTTTCTTTACATCAAACCTATGAGGTGTATACTAGTATTATTACCATTTTATAAATAAAGAAAGCAAGAAGGAGAAGTTAAGAAATGCCCCCGGTCATACAGCTTATGTGTGATAGAGCTTGGATTCAAATGACTCCAGAGACCATGACCTTAGATTAGATAAAACAGTAGGAAAGGGAAGAAAAGTTTTTTTTCGTTGTTGTTGTTCTTATTTAGGGGTGTGTGTGTGGGGCAATTGTTTTTAAGAATAGGAAAGGTTTGAGCACTTTTGCTTTTCAAAGAAAAGAATATAATGGAAAAAGAAGAAAGAAGAAGCATGAGAGGGAGGATGATCAGAGCAATGAACCCATGAGCGGGCTCAATGGGAACCAGGAGGGAAGAGAAGGTAGTTTATAGAGGAAATAACCTTGAAAATGAAAAAGAAACTTTCAAAAGTTACAAAAATGCTGTTGAAATATTTACTTATGACCCAGGGACTAACCACTTCTATCATACAAACTTTTAAAAGTTTAAAAAGAATAAAAAGATTTTTTATTACTTTCATATTTCAATATTAATTAATTAATTAATTAATTCTTGTATTAATTTTGTTGTAGGATTCATGTGTACTGGGATTCATCTTTGAGGGGTTTTCTGCCCTATAAATTCTGAGATATTAAGAGGGACTTTTTAGTTCTAAGTGTCTTTTTTTCACTTTAAAGCACTGCTAATGAAATTCTAAAAACAATACTTTTGCATTATAACAATATTACTATTTTCTTGCCATGTGAAAATTCCTAGTTATTAATTTGGTGTTAGAAAAAATTATTTTTTAAATGTTTTCATCTTGTTTTTTTTTTTCACTAAATGCCATGTCACTTGCAAACTATGAGCATCCAAGCTGCTTCCTTTGCTATTTCTGTCATTTGTAGAATTCAAATGAACAGTTTATACAGCATCTTGTCTCCATAGTAATATGTATGTTCTTGATTTTAGTCTTTCATTTAATGAGAAGAGTTTAAAGCTTTTCCCTATTTCTCCTCAAAATGTTGTTACAGGTCGAAATAAAAACATCCCAGAGCTAGCATTCTGCCAGCTGTGTTAACCACAGACATCTACAGAATGCTCTACATAAATAGTAACCTGGTCAAATAATTAGGCTTCTCACCAATTTTAGACTGAAAATTCGATCTGTTCTAAAAATACATCTGATTGTAATTTAAGGTGCAGAACAGTATGTCCCTGGAGTCAAAATCTGGCTTCTTTCTAATGTGTGTTGGTTGCATGTGAGGTTTACTTTAAAACGCAACACAAGAATATTGTCATGTGGACAGTATAACTTCCCTTTTGTTAATTTTTAAGGAATATACAAAAATTGATTAGCCATTAAATAAGGCAAATTCACAGTTTAAATTAATTCCAGTTTTGAATGGTCTCTTGTTTTTCTTTAAATAAATATTTAGTATTTAAATAATTTGCGACTTGTGCTCTGTGAGACTGTAAAGACTAAAAATTGATGCCAACCATAATTTTACTTCCTTGATTTATATACTTGCTTGGCCACATGTTTCAGACTATAGAATCACCAAAAATAAAAGCAGTGGTGTTAGAGAAAAAAAAATTTCAAGTTATCAAGTTTGCAATACAAGCAGGCCAATAATTTATACTGCTATAGTTGAGGAAAATAGTCTACATAACCAAGAAGATTCTGTTCTTTTCTAATTAGGGATTTCAGTCTATACAACAGTTAACCCTGTCAAGTCTTTGTCCCTATAAGCAACCAAAAGTAAAGTAGATTCTAACACTTAGAGGTTGGATAATATTAATGAGTATTGAGAGTGAAATGGGACTTTTTAATTCATAAAAATGGAGTACAGAAACAAAACAAAAAGGCAGAGGTCGGAGGGATGGCCAAAAACTAAGGCAGAGCCAGACTTAATGTTTGGAAATCTCAAATACTTAGGTCTGTCATACAACCACTCTCTTAAGGATTTCTCAGGATAAGTTAAACATGTGGGTAAGTCAGAAACTAAGCTGTTACTAAGGAAAGGAATTGGGCTTTTTACTTTTTTCATGTGTTTAACTTAGTTCAGGGTCATCATTTGGATTCTTTTTGTCTTTACCTAAGAGCACAAACTCTTCTTATTATTTCCATTAAGAATTATCTGCAGAACAGATATGTGTGTATGTGTACACACAAACCTACATAAGATTTAGGGATTTATAACTCTCAAAAGTATAATTCTATACTGATGCAAAAGGAAATAAAGCTGTCGAGAGTAACCATATATAAAATTGTCAACTGTGGAAACAAAGTGATATAGAAAAAAAGGTCCTTTGTTTTTGTTTAGAACTATACTCTGATCAGAACACAACAGTACAGAAATAGATCTTTTTATTTTGAAACATTCAGACCAGTGGTTCCTTAAACCTATTTGGGCCACCAAGTCCCCATCTAATTACACATATGCACAAAACTTTGCATACTCTGTGTGTGTGTTTGTGTGTTGGGTAGGGAAGGTGTCAGTAACCCCCTGAAGTTCATCTATAAACAATGAATTAGCATCTGGATTTGACTGAAGGTTAAGAATTTTTAATTTAGTTTTTTTCCTCACAAATACATACCACGCAAATTCCAGTTCGGTTAAAGAGTTAAGTTAAACAAACAAACAAAAATAAAAAAAACACAGAAACCCTGTCATAAAACAGAAGTAAATATCAAACTTCTGGAATGAGAGTGACTTTCAAACCCAAGAAGGAAAGATTATCTAAAGATGTGCTATATAAAAATGAAATTTCAGTTGATTCTTTTCCAATCCTGAAAGGGGGTCCAAACAAAGGACCAGAAAAATATATTATGGTAAATATAACTAAAAGAGTTAAGAACTTTAGTCTATAATGAACTTGAAGAAATAGATTAAAAACAAATACACATTAGGGCACCAGTAGATAAATGAGCCAAGAACATGAAAAGGCATTCCATTAAAAGAGAGATACGCTAGACAATAACTATATACGCAAATAACCCTCCTCAAGCAATTAAAGAAACAACATGATAATACTCAATGATGAGGAAAGTTTGGTGAAATTGATATATTAGTACTGCTGGTGGGAATGCAATGGACAGAAAATAATTTGAAAATACATATGAAGAACCATACAATATTCATACTCTTTGACTTGATAATTCCACTTCTGAGACTCTACTTTAAGGAGTTAATATTAAAATATAGGAAAACGATTTTGTTTAAAACCTGGAAACAGTGTAAATATCTAACAATCGAGGAAAAAATAGTCAAATAAGAATTGGCATATATAGTATAGAGCTGGCTATTTATTACTTAAATTGTTGCTAGTGTAACTGAGGCCTGCATATTAAATTTTATTTAATTTTGTTTATGTAAATTTAAAAAACTGGAGCAGTGCAAAATATTTTTCTGTTTAACACAATGTTATTGTTTTGGTAGGACTACATTTCACATTGACCACTGAAAATTTAGAGGTTATTGAATTGAGATGTGCTGTAAAATGTAAAATATACACCAGATTTCAAAGACTTAGTGTGAAAAAAAAGAATGTTAAAAATATCATTATTTTCATATGATTAACATGCTGAAGTGATAAATATTTTAGATAGATTAAATAAAATATATTACTAATATAAATTGTACCTTTTTTTAACCTTTTTTATGTGGGTACTAGAAAATTTTAAATTACATTTGGGGCTCCTATTATATTTCCATTAGACAGCACTGCTGTAGAGAATATTCTGAAGAAATTGAAAAAGATGATTATGAAAATTAAGTAGCAAAGTGGGAAATGTTTATGGTACAAAATGTTAAATGAAACACAAGATATACAAATAATGTGTACAGTATGATTACAAATTAAATAAAATCAATAGAATTAAAAGACTAGAGGAAATATACAACAAAACTTAAATCTGGGTAGAAAAATTATGGATGACTTTAATAGTTCCTTTATTTTTTAAATATTTTGGTGAGGGGTCTAGATTACTTTAATGATAAAATTGTTTAAAACATAAATGCATCTTATTCACTTGAAATAAATTTCTAAACGAGATGTTTATAAATAATGAGAAGCTTAATTCAATAGGTTTATTGAATAAACGATGAAAAATAAACATAAATAGTTGGAAGTAAGCCTACATTATGTCTTTAAATATATAGAAGATGCAAAAAGGAACAGACTGAATGTAAGATTAGTGACATTAGTGAGTATAAACCACTATTCATAGAAGCAAAACGGAAAATAAGGAAGGATGTATGATACCAGAAAAATATTTTGACAACCGGAGAGAGTCCCACCAAGGTTACACTGGCACTGATGAGGAAGGCTGAGAATACCAGATGCTTGTGTCTTAAGATGTACCACTATTGCCTATTCTAAAGAACATAATCAGTCTGTTTTCCATGCTACAACTAAGATGCCATAGTAACACTAGTCAGAGAACAGGTTGCAAAAAAGAATAAATTAGAAACCAGGAATAACAAATAGAACAACCATATAGCATTTTCTTTTCTTCCTCTTAATAGGTTCTCCGTGTTTTGTGACTCTCCAAGAGAGTGTTAAATATATTTCTTTGTAAAAGTAGGAGGCTCCAATATGAATGATGACAAAGCATATTTCCTGTCTTTTTGTAAGGAAAATTCTGACTTTGGCAACAATTAAGATACTGTATAAATCATATACAATTACAATGTAATTACCAATGACAGCAATAGAATCTGCAAATGAAGAAAGCTAAAACAAATATAGTAATTGAATGCTTTAGAAGAAATGAAGTTGTGAAGCAAATGACAACATGGATGAATCTGGAGGACATTATGTTGAGTGAAGCAAGCCAGACACAAAAGGACAAATACTGTAGGAGTACACTACTAGGAACTAAATATATTGTGTAATCTCCTGGGGTTAATAATTTGAATTTGGGTCACCAGAAAATAGAATGTTAGAGAATGGAAAGCTGATGGTTAACTTGTGCAAAACTGGTAAAAAGGATGTGTGTTAATCTTTGGAAATGAATAGAAAAGGTGAAAGTACAACATAATGTGTGTAACTAGCCATACTATTATATGGGTATGACAGTGGTTTAAAGGGAAAATCTAAGGACATGTATGTTACTAAAAGGAAAGCTAAAAAAAGGTAACATGGGACTGTATAGCATAGTAAAACTGCATGTGAAATATGAATATGGGTAATATTGCACATATAAGACCATTTTCCTTTGAAACCGAACAAATGTATTTTAATACAAGATGTTAATATCAGACAAATAAAAAAACCCATTATGCTAAGTGAAAGAAACCAGACACAAAATACTATATATTGTATGATTCCATTTTTATAAAATGTAGACATAAATCCATTTATAAAGATGAAATTAGATTAGTAACCACTAATCTAACGCAGGGCCGGGGAAGGATAGAGGGATTGAGAGGTGACTGTTAAGGGGTGTGGAGTTTTTCTTTTTGAAATAATGAAATTTTAAAATTTTTTGTGGTGATGAATACTCAACATTGTGATTATACTAAAAGCCAATGATTATACACTTTGGATAGATTGTATGGTATGTGAATATATCAATAAAACTGCTTTAAAAATGTGTAAGAACAGCCAGAAATAGCAGCTATGTATAGCAGGTGAAGCATAGAGAGATTGAGAGGTGAGGAATTTTCTTGTTTTATTATTATTATTATTATTGAAATAATGAAAATGCTCTAATGATGACTGAAGTGATGAATGATTGTACACTTTGGGTGAACTATATGCTTTATTAATATGTATCAATAAAATTGATTTGTTTAAAAAAAGTTTATCTCACCACTGATTGAATATAATGCACTGATGGAATAGAAAAGAATAATTCACCTAGATATTCCTGCCTATGTGGCTCCTTTTGGAAACATAAATGAAATCACCTATCCCAAGTATATTTAATATTTTTAAGGATTAAAATACCTGTACTCTTAACTATAGCATGAATGTATATGTCAGCTTTAATTCCATCCCATATAATCCCCTCAAAAAAACATAGAATAGGAGGTAGCATGGTGTAGTGGAAAGAAGATGGGTATTAGGTGGACAAGTAGGAGGATATTTATCACAGCTTTGCTGAAGGTAAAAGGGAGTGTGAGGCACCCCAGAAGTCCATTTCCAGGGGAAAAGATAAGGGAAGTGTAGTGAATATGCACTATTACATAGAGTTTAAAAGCAGTGAATATATATCAAATATATCAAATTGGAATTGTGTCTAATGTAAACACATGTTCACACACACTTAAAACAACACAAAACATTATTTTAACCATTTACCAATCTGCCTACTTATTAACTATGTTACTTTGAGCTACTTCCTAGGCATCATTAACCTTATCTGAAAAAAGGTAATTGTTTGAGTTTTTAAAATCAATTTTACTGAAATGTATTCATAAACTATATACTCCATCTAATGTGTACAAGCAATGGCATGTGGTATAATCACAGAGTTGTATATTCATCACTTCAATCAATATTAGAGCACTTTCGTTACTCCAAAAAATAAAAGAAAACCACAAAAACAAAACCTTAGTAGTCACTTTTCAATCTCTCTATCCTTCTCCTGCCATACATAACTGCTAATCTATTTCTGTCTGTGTAATTTATTTGCATTGTAAAAAGGTAATTGTGATATTTAAATGAAGACTTAATACAGATGCTGGCATGTAGTATGTATTCCATACATATTTATATTTTATTAATATTATTGATATTATTACTGTAGCAATATCGAGAACATTAAATGTCCTCATTTTCCAGGAATAGTGAGTTTTACAGCTGTTATAATGCTTAACAAAAGTATGCTCTTGAACTGCGTGACATACAGTTAGGAATTTTCTTTGAATACAAACATATGAAACAAAATTCATCATTCCCTTTCCAAAAGCTCTTCATTTTTTCTTGATTTAATCATCGTATATTATCCCTGATAGATTAATCACTCTACTCACTCTTCTTTCCTAGTGAATTAAATCCAAATGGCTCACACTCCAGCATTCAAAGCTCTCTACAATAGTACTCCGACCTCCATAGTAAACCAGTTATAACCTCTTATTACTCCACAACATATGTCCTTGCTTCAATCATACACAACGATTTGCTTCTCCCAAAATAAATCTTCTGAGTTATTATGTACGTTCCTTCTATCTGAAGTGCTAACTATCTTTCATCCCTACCAGCTGACATTTTACCCCTTCTTTTGAAATCGACCTTTCATCTCACAAAGCTTTTCGGGCCTCAGTCACTGAACCGCCACGGAGGACACAGCAGCCTCCGCCTGGAGAACCCTCGATTCCCAACGCTCCCACCCCCTGCCCGCCTTTTGCAAACCATTTCCACCCAGGAAGAGGAATCCTATCTTTTGTCTGCTGTTTAGAACTTCCACTCTTTCGACCTCTTTGGTGATGCAAGCAAGGGTGATGACCTGCTTCCTGCTGGGGCTGAGGATTATATCCATATAAGAATTCAATCGAGAAATGGCAGGAAGACCCTTACCACTGTCCAAGGGATCGCTGATGTTTATGGTAGGAAGAAACTAGTGAAAGCGTTTAAGAAGAAATTTGCCTGCGATGGTACTGTCATGGAACATCCAGAATATGGAGAAGTGATTCAGCTACAGGATGGCCGGTGCGAGAACATATGCCAGTTCTTTGTAGAGATTGGACCGACTAAGGAGACCAGCAGAAGGTTCATGGGTTTTAAGTGCCTGTGGCTCACTGAAGGTTAAGTGAGGATTTCCTCGCAATGAGTAGAAAAATTCCCTTATGTCCCTTGTCACAAGTTTAAAAACCTCACAGCTTATATAATGTAACCATTTGAGGTCTGCTTTTAACTTGGACTAGTGTAACACCTTCCCGCAAAAACTGAAAAGAGAGAGAAAAAAAAAGCCTTTCGACATTCTCACTATAAGATGTACACATTCCTCCTTGAATCTCCGTATTATGTAATATTATGAAATAAATACTCATGGCTATTTATGTTACTTAATATTAGAAACCTGCATGTCTTACCTCCCTCACTTGACTGTACCCTTAAGGGCAAGAGCACACCTTCTTATTTTTATGTTTTCAAAGCACAAAGCACAGTATACAGATAAATTTAAAATATCTGATGAATTAAGTTTTTACTGAGACTATACATAAATTTCTATGTAACTGAAATGCTATTTTGAAAAAGGGGAAAAAAAAGACTGCAGCCTTTTCACATAGTAAGGGAAGAACATATTTTCAATCTGGACAATTCTCTAGTTCAGAGGATCTGAAATGTTCTCAGTTCACTACACACTTAAAGCATGACTAAGTTTTTCATGGTGCCCTAAGAAATATCTAACAATTCTGTCTTTTAACAGGTATGAACAACTCACTAAGTACTGATGTTAACAACTTAATAACCACAAATAATAAACATAAATTGAAAAAAATTTTACTCTATTGAAAAATAACCAAAATACTTCCTAATGGGATAAGTTTGCTTATGAGGCCCTGTATAACTCTTCAAACCTTGGATTCTAAATGTATACTGCCATCCTCATTTCCTGTTTTGCACTGTTTTTCATCAGGTACTTGCTTTTTAAAATATTTATATTTTAATCACAGCAAACATTCATCATCCCACAGGAATATAGCACAAACAATAGAACTGTGAACTACCTTGAGGGAAAATAGCCTGTAAAACCCCTGTGAGTTTGCTGCAGCAACCTGGGGTATCTCAGTGCAAAGTTTGGGAACTGTGGCACTAACTAATAAGCCTTTTTATTTAAGAGAGCTATAGCATTTCTTTGGCATGGTTCAGAGTGCCTCGAAAATGGAGGCAATTTACTCTGCATGAGGTAGTATAAGTAAATATGGATGTCAGGGTGGCATTTTGAAGAGCAGAGGGGATAGGATTTTATAGAGAGAAGGACCCTGATAAGATGATAGCAGCTGGGTGCCCTCATGGTTAAATACAGCCAATGAGAAATTGCCGGTGACAGGAATGATCTAACGTTAGTTGTTACTAGATACCTGGTCATCAACTTTCACTTGTTTGCTACCCTATGCTGTGTTATAATCCCTCTCTGTTAACTTAAACCTTTGGTAAAAATTAGCTCTCCATTCCCCCAAAGAAACAAATTGGTGTATGTCTTGATAATAAATATTTTTCCATTCTTTCTGTTCAATGACTTTTGAATCTAAGAATTATTCTCTTTGTCCCCAAATCATCTAATGTCTTATCCTTTTTAATTCCATAGTAACGCTTACAACTTTGCCATTTTTCCCAAAATACTGCTTTAGATGATAACCTTCATTACTTTGTAAAACTGCAACAACATTCTGTTTTAGCAAATCTCCTTTGTCAAAAGCCATAAATGGCTCATTTCCTAAACAATATAGCTCAAGTTCCTGATAATAGCATTGAAAATCCTCTAAATCTGACACTAATCTATCTTTCCTATTGTCTCCCACATTTACCCTTCATGAAACGTTTAGTCCGACAGCATGGAGTAAAAATTCTATGCCTTCCTCTATCTCTTCCTTTGCTAATGGTATTTATTCACTCTCTAGAATCTGTTCTTTACCTTCTGCATGGCACACTAAAAGAGGGGTCTTCAAATGTTTTCTGTAAAAGGCCAAAAATAAATAACTTAGATTTGTGGGCCATATAGTCTCTGTGGCAACTACTCAATTCTGCCATTGCAGCTTGAAAGCTATTATAGACTATGCAAAAATGCATGAGCAAGGTTGTATTCCCATAAAACTTTATTTATAAAAATCAGCAGTAGGCTGTTTTTGGCCTATGGTTTATTTTGCTGACCCCTAAACTAAAGGAAACGGAAGAAATACTACTAAGTGGATATATTTTTTTAAAAAAAACATCCACATAAAAAGAATGTTGGAAAGAAACATTAACAGGAAATCCAATGTAGAGTGCTAACAATAATAGCGAGCTATCTCTTAGTAGTAATTAACAGCATAAAGAAATTGAACACTATAGTGGGTTTAGAGAGAGAGAAGGAAACCATATAATAATTCCATTTCTTAATGCCCTCTCTTGAAATGAGGACATTTAACAATTTTCGGAGGCTAGTTCCAGATCAATATATGTCCCTTTCATGTGAGTATAACATCCACTTTCCGGAGAGTATGACAGTATTTTGCTTTAGTTGCTGCTGCTCTCCATCTCCACCTCAACTCCACTCAATGCTCTACTCTTAGATTGCCTCTGAAAACAACTTTGTTGAAAACAGACCTTCTAGCTTCCAAAAGTAGGACAGAATCATTCATACAATTATTGTACTTTCTGAGTGTTCTTGTCTATTGCAAGAAACTAAAAATTGTCAAGTTATGGAATGTGCTAATAAAATTGACCAATTTTTAAAAACTCTTTAATTCTCCTACATAATACCTACAATGAAACCAATTTTTGAATTTTTACAATGAAAATTTTTAAAATGAATCATAATCATGGTAGAAGTTTGGGGTTCATAAACCAGCATATGTGGACTAGAATTAAAATATAAGATGCCTTCTCTGTGGTAAACCCCTCCTATATGTCTTCTCTCGTTAAAATAAGTGGTACAAATGAATGTTTCTTTGTCTTTGTTTTTATGTAAAATCTACTCTTGGGATACTATATTCTCCCTAAATTATTAAAAATAGCAAGAGATAATCAACATGTGATAATAAGAAAAAGGAAAAAATAACCACTGGGCTAGGAATCCGGATACTCAAATTCTGATGTGGGTTTTGGGCCAGCTACTTTGTAACACTGAGGAATATAATCAAGCTTGATGAGCTTCAGTTTCTTCATTTGCAAAAAATAGATATTAGAGATGGAGATTGGGTTGGATGAACTTGAGAATCCCTTTAATCTCAAAAACTCTAAAAGTAAGTTGTTTCCAATGCTATTTTTTGCACGATATTTTTAGAACAACATAAAAACATGTACATATCAAAAGTGCAGTATAAAAGAGGATTTGAAGGGATGTTTTGAAGAGCGAGCCCCCTTTTATACAGAAACTGACAAATCTTAGTAAGCCAGAAATGCAACTAATTACAACTTCTGATTTATGATTTATGATTTATGAATTGAGGTTTTGGTGAAAATTTTAAAAATCCCAAATTCTAAGAGAAATATATATGTAAATATGTATATATATGTGTGTATATAAATGTATATAATGTATACATTATATACATACATAACATACATATGGAAAATTTAATAAATACACAGGTCAGGCTTTGAAAGAAAAGTAATACAGAACACAAATGATCTTTAAGTACCTACAATGAGACGACTGTTCTTTGGGGCCATATTTTATCTTGAAGTAAGCTTAAGTAGTTACTTAATGGAACATGAAACAGAAATTTCTCCCCAGATAATACTGGACACAGTTGTTTTAAATCTGAGTTCAAAAATGAAAAAAATATTCTCACTGTCCTGATTCTGTGATAATCAGGGTGGGCTAAACATTCGCTATATTAGAAACCATGCATGTGTCCCCAGACCTCGTTTTCCTCCCTAGGTCTGGTTTTTAGAATGCTGGTGATAAACTAAGCCTGATTTATTATATGTCCATCCTGTATGGGAAAAGACTGTAACTCTAGGTATCTCTGGTCAACCTTAAGAGATATAGCAGGGGGCTATATCTGGTTGGCGTCCATCTCGCATATGGAAGGACCTGGGTTCGATCCCCGGGACCTCCTGGTAAAAATTTAAAAAATATATAGAAGGTGCGTGGGCCGCCAGGCCCCGTGCGCGGGCGCACCACCAGTTCCCGCGAGCCACACAGCAAGATGATGACATAATAGGAGAGTGACACAAGGGAGAGGCAAGATGAGACGCACCGAAAAACCAGCAACTAAGGTTGCGTGGGCAGGATGCCTCTCTCCTACATCAGAGATTCCAAGGATTGAATCCCAGTGAAGACAGGAGGAGAAGGATGAGAAGAGAGGGCAGAAAATGGACACAGAGTTGCCCAGCGAATGGACACAGAAACAGCAAAAACGGGGAGGGGAGGGGGAAGGGGTGTAAAAATGGATAAAAGTAAATAAATAAATAAATCCTTAAAAAAATAAAAAAAAAACAAAAACAAACAAACAAAAAAAAACAAAAATGAAAAAAAATGCAACTATTTTTCTGAGTAATTGTTTTGGCTCTCTGAAGTTTGCATTGTTTATTTTTATGAAAGTATCACTTAATAATTGGAAAATGACTAATCTGAAAATTATTGTTTTATCATTTTAAGTGGCCCGTGTTTTTGTCTTGATAAAAACCAAATTTCAAAATATTTTCTGTAACATAGGAAAGAGCTAAATTGTCATTAAATGCACTTATATTGATCCTGACATTTTTCTTCCAAGGTGCTACCAGCAGGTCAAAGGAGAGGATTGCTTTTAGACTTCAACAATTTCTTTATTGCTGAAGCAAACTCTGATTACTGATTGCTAAAAACAGTAGCATAAGAAATCAAAAAGAAATAGAGAGCCCTTGACATTAGATATGAAAACTTTAAAACCAGGTTTCTCACACTTTATTTCATGACAATGGAAGTTTTGTATGGCAATTAAAAATTATTTTTCAGGTATTATATATTACTTAGACATTGCCTTCTGGCTATCCATTAAGTTATATGATTTGATGTAATTTTAAAATTAAGGAAAGTGGTCAAAATGTGTTTTTAACACTGATATAGTGCAGCACTGTATCAGCAACTTCCGCATCACCTCAAAACGAGTTAAAAATGCAAATTCTTGGGCCCAACCTCAGACCTACTGAACCAGAAACTGTGTGGGTGGGAAACAGCAATCTGTTTTTACAAGCCCTCCGGGTGATTTTGATATATGTTAAAAGTATGAAAACCACTGATGTAGAATAATGAAATATCCATTTATTATATTTCATCTATCTTAGAGAAGCTCAAAATCTTCATGAAGATGGCAAAAAAGAGGCCCCTACAAAATAAGAAAATTTGGCTGCAGTAGAGTAGTAAAGGTTGTTTCTCTGTTCCAAGAGGCAGTTCTAATATTATTGGGATCAAAATCAGAATGAGTATCTCTGCAACTATGGTAGCCGCTTGACATTCCAAGTGAGATTCTGAACATATAAACACCAAATTCGAAGCTGGGAGGAAGTTCAGAAATCATCTAATCCAGTTTTCAAAACGTACTCAGAAAAAAAAGCAACTGTGTGGAATGCCCTGCCTACTTCCTCCCTTTGAACCAAACTTTCTCAGTCAACTACAGCAGTTCTGCTATTATTTGGTTTATATACTGGGCTTCCAAGTTATTTCTCATGAAAACAGGCTTCTGCAAGTTAAAATACTGAATCTATTAAACATTTCAATTTGCAGATGAGGAAATAAAGCCCAGAGAGGTTGCCTGACTTGCTCAAGAGTAGACAACAAATCATTTGAGGAGACACTAGAATTCCATTCTACTGACCAAAGAATCTACTCACTTGCCATGTTCCAGAGTTAATAAGACAGCTAAGAGAGAGAGAGAGAGAGAGAGAGGGAGAGGGAGAGGGAGAGGGAGAGAGAGAGAGAGAGAAAGAAAGAAAAGGAAAGAAAGAAAAGAAAAGAAAGAAGGAAAGAAAGAAGGAAAGAAAGAAAGAGGATCAGGGAAAATTTAACTAAGATTAAGAAAGGGATAAGTAAGATATAGGGAGAAAAAGATATACATGGCTCAGGAATCTTAAATTAGCTCTAAATTTGGTTGAAAGTTTCTTTACAGATTAAGTAAAAAGTGAGACATGTCTAGTTACCTTGTTTTCATTCTTGAAGAAATAGAAAATACCTTGTTCCGGTTTTTTTTTTTTTTTTTACTTGTTTTTAATATCTTTTTCTTATGAGAAACATTTGATTCTAAAATAAACTACTAAGGAGCTTAATATACTGAACACTGATTAATGCATAAGACTGTGCTGTCCTCAACAACATCCCAACAACAAATTCAGATCAGATTTCATAATATTTATTGTAGCATTCTTCAATGAGAGAATAAGGTCTTGCTACCAAGACAACTTAATGAAAGCAATGCAGATGGGGGTAAAGACCAAGTAAATAGTTTTCTGATGATCCAAGACTATAACTCGGAGTTTCTAGAGGAAAGGATAGACTAGATGTTCCTCAAATAATCTTCTATAAATATCAGTTATCTAAAGCAGGGTGAGAAAAGAGTTGAACAGTATATAGTTTGAGGTTGTACTTTCTGCAAGAGTCTTTTCTCATCTGGTATACATTACTGTCTGCCCAACTACAGAGGCTTTAGAATTAATTGATTTACTTATCATGGAACCCTGACCAGTGGTAAAAACCTTTACGATTTACATAAGGTAAATGCTAACATAAGGAGATGTATATTACTGTCCTGTAATGCAATTTGCTCAAATATCACTTCTTTAGTGAGGTCTTCCTCAGTTTTATCCTACTGTAGATAGCACCACACATCTCCCCACACTTGTTATTTTTATCTGGCTTTATTTACTTGTTTTTTTTTTAGACATAGCATTCATTATTACCTAATATTACGTCATATATTTATTTGTTTATTCATTGTCTCTATCACTGGGATGTAATATCTGAGGGCAGGGATATATGTTCATTATTATATCACAAGGACTGGAAACAATTCCTGGAACTTAGTGAGCACTCATTAAATATTTTTTTCTAATGAATGAATCTGATCAGAGTGCAGAGAGAGGTGGAAGAAAAGATGGTGTTTAAAGGTGAAACACATTGAGGACTTCTGGGTAGCTGAAGCAGTGATTGCCACCTAAGTCCTCATCTCCTTCCAAATCAACATAGAACAAAAATGGAAAAATAAAAAATAACATGACCTCTGTATAGAAGACAAAAAGAACACACAAACTTCAAAAGAGAAAAATCATCAAATACCAGTGCAAGACCTCTTATGCTTATACTCTACCCCTGCCCCACCCCAAGGCTTTATGGTGAGCAAAGGTGTTTGAGAAAAACTATTAGGTATAGAGAAGAAGGGAGCTAGCAATGAGGCCTAATATCAATTAAATCACTGTCAGAAAGACTGCATCCACCCTAAATATGAAAACACTAAAAAAGGAATCCAAGTATATCAGAGCAGCGGAGAGACAAGAGAGGAGGGACTTAAAAGTACACATAATTTGAAGGGACACAATTTGAAATGCATAGTTTCTGGACAAGAAAAAAGCCAAAAAGGAAGGGAGAAGCCCCTTTGGCAAATGGCTCAGGAAGGGAGAAAAAGAAGCAAAGGGGGAAATTTAGGGTTCTAACAGAAAGTCAGAGAACTTACAAACCCTACTCTTGTCCCTCTCCACTGAAACAAATTCCCTAAGGAATCTTTACTGATGAAATAGGGCACCATTAAACTATGAATCGTTTAAAGCTCTACAATATCCCAAAAATATGAACAAGAGAAAGAGTAACAGATAGCTAATGCAGACATCGTAAATGAAAATCAACACATAACTGTGGAAAATTTTTACAGGAAAAAACAACCACATAGCAGAAGAAAATGATCAGACAACATCACAAATGGAATTAAATATACTCAAATAAGTACTTAAAAATATGAAAACTCACATGAATCTGAAATTCAAAAACTAACAATAGAAATAAAGAAAACAGCAAAAAGAATTGGATCAACTCAGGAAAAATATGGAAGACAAAGATAAATTTATCTCTGAAATGAAAAATAAATTACAAGGTGCCCAAGGGAGTATGAGCTCAAATGAAAATTTAATAAGGGACAGTGAAGAAAGACAGGAATATGAAAGAGAATGAAAATGAGATAATAGAGAAGTAAAAAGGATCAGAGAAAAAATAATTGAAATGGAAGACAGGCAAAGGAAGAATAACATTCATATTATTTGAGTTCCCGAAGAAGAAAAATAATATGAAGGAACAGAATTAACAAAACTATATCAGGAAAATTGGAGAGGAAAAAAGGACAAAATTTATGTGTGTAATATAGTTAAATATTCATCTTATCATAATAGGGAGTCCAGTAAGTAAATCTAAAAGGGATAATTGGGAAATAGAAATATGGAGGTAAATAAATAACAGAAAAAAACAGCTAAAAAGGTTGTCAGAGCACTGCTCTTTTCTACTGCAAACGCTTAAGCACAAATTGAGTTAACTATGTGCATTTATTTATTTTTTAAAAATAATTTTTAAAAATTATAAGAATAAAATAACCATAAAAATTTCCATTTCATCATTTAATGTACTGGACCAAAACTTAATTTATTATGCTTCAATTATTATATTTCTTATTTAATGATTATATTAAAACAAGAATTTTAAATACTGCATATATCACAGGAGGTTGACATGATAGTTACTAGTTCTCACCTCTGACCCCACTAAAAATCAAATAAAACTAAACATTCCAGGTGGGGAAAACAAGACATATTTGATATTTTAACATTTCTTATGGTCCTTTAAGGATCTTTAAAATTAGGTTTCTTTATCATATAGGTACTTTCATAATAAAAATTATAATACTAATAGTTATTGACAGTCTACTATGTCATAAAGCATTGTGTTCCATCAAGTGTATTATCTTATCTAGACTACACATTAATTGGGTATTATTATCCCTATTTTACAGATGTAAAAATTGAGGTTGAATGCCAACTAATAAACGCAGAAAAAAATGATGGAATTGAAAAACCACAATTTGGCAATTGCCATAGTAATAACTATTTCCAGCAAGAATTAACAATGTATGTCAAAACTAGTGGTGAGGAGATGATGATGGACAACGGCCATCGCAGGAAATGGAGAGAGTCTGCAGCTGCAGGCAAGGTAATCCCACCCATCTTATCCATGGAATATAAGGCCCCTCTCACTTGGGGGTGGAGTGGACATCACCATCCCAGACTCCTCAGGATTGGGGGAAGAGCTATGGAATAGAGTGGACTAACTGGTATTCTGTTGTAGACATATTGTGATTCAAGCAATGGAGGAAATTATAACATTGATGTGGAGCCAGTGGCCACTGGACACTTTCGGGGCAGGGAGAGGGAAAAGCAGTTATAATACAGGGGCCTTTTTGGGACTTGGGAATTATCCTGAGTGACATTACAATGGCAGATATAGGCCATTTTACATCAGCATATACCATGCAGCACTGTGTGGGAGAGTGTGGTCTACAATGTGAACTATGGTCCATGCTTAGTGGCAAAACTCCTATATCCATTGCAGGTGATGTGCCACACTAATGAAAGATGCTTATGTGGGAGGTTGTAGGAGGTGTGGGAGGTGGGAAACATGGGAATCCCTGTAATTTTTGTGTAACATTTATGTAATCTAAGCATCTTTTAAAATATTAAAAAATAAGTAAATAAAATAAAACGAAAACAAAAAATAAAAAAACTAGGGTGTGAACATTTGATGAGAAATAGGATATTTACATAGTCTCCAAGTATGTTCCCATAATATATTCATTACAAAGGGAAAATATTAACTTTATGGTGGAGAAATTTGAAAAATATCATTTTAACCAAGTAATCAAAGGTAACATCACCAGAATGGGACAAGCAGATATGTTGCAGTTGGGCAGTTTGATGTAATTATGAATTCCAAAAATATAATTGGATCATGCTTGTAAACTGATCTCTTAATCTGGGTGATGACTGGGCCATGTCAGTAGGGCATTGAGCCCGATCCCTTTGGTGGGTGGGGAATGAATATAAAAGGCAAGGCAAGAACAGAGTTGAAGCAGTCTTTTGAGAAGCAGCTTTGATGTTGGAAAGAAAGACCCAGGAGAAGAGAAGCGAGCCGTTGGCCTGATCGTCTACAGCTGATCTTGTGGAGGAAACAGGAGCTAAGCCCGGAGAGAAACGCAGCCCAGGGAAGAGGGGAACCCAAGAAACCTGAACCCTGGCAAAACGGCGGCAACTATGTTGCTCCAACACGTGGCAATGGACTGTGGTGAGAGAAGAAACTTAACGCTTTATGGCCTGGTATCTGTGGACTTCTACCCCAAATAAATACCCTTTATAAAGACCAACCCATTTTTGGTATTTCACATTAGCACCCCTTTGGCTGACTAATACAAGATATCATGTACCTCCTGATATGATGCACAAAGAAAGACACCATCACATCTGTGGGAGTTTACCAAAAATTCATAACCTAAATCTAATCGTGAGGAAACATTAAAAAAAACCAAAAACAAAACAAAAAACTAAATTAAGTATATTCTACAAAATAGCCTGTATTTTTGAAAAATATCAAAGTCATGAAAGACAAAGTAAGTCACATGAAAGGAGACTAAGGAGACAATTAAAGGCAACATGTGATCTTGTATTGAATCCAAGAATAAAATAATTAATTTTTTCTTTTACCATAAAGGACATTAGTGGCAAGTTGGGAAAAATTGAGTAAAGTCTCTAAACAAGACAATAATACTTTATCAATGTTAGTTTCCTGTTTTTGATAATAATATTGTGGCTATGTAAGAAATGTCCATTTTTAGTAAATATATACTGAAGTATTTAGAGGTAAAGAAATATTATTTCTGCACCTTACTCAAATGGTTCAGGGAAAAAAAACTATATATATGATAAATCAAATACGGTAAAATATTAATATATGGGAATTTTTTTTGCAATTTTTGAGGGTGTGAAATTATTTCAGAATTAAATATTAACAAAACACACACCAGAAAAAAAAAAACCACGAGAAACAACAACAAAAAAACCACACCCTGAGGCTGAAAGGAATTATATGTTCAAATCCAAATGTTAAGAAGTTGTTGAACTAAGATTCAAACCTATTCTTCCCAGCTCCAAATCCTCATTCTCTTAACACAATACTACTATCATTACTATCATTAGAGTTACAGTGGGAGGGGGGATAGAACCACATCAGAATGATAAAAACTCAAAGAATTCAAATGAACCCAGACCCCTAGTTATCTATATGGTTACTAAAGACAAATTGAAAATGAAATAGCATTTATCAAACTAATGGTAAGACATACAAAATATATAGTCAATTGTTAGAAAGATGAAATAAGATTTGGCTTGTTGCCACCTATTGGTTTATGCCACAAATTAAAACTACTTTCTTTAAAACACAAAGTATGCAGGGTAAAAAGACAAGAGATCAAATATTAAAAAGCAAATCCTTGAATGGAAAAAATTTTTTTTAAAAAGATACATTAAGACAAGTGTGGCAAAACCTTAGTAAATATTCGATCTGAGTAATTGGTATATGGGATTCATTATACCATTTTTGCTATTTTTGTGTATGTTTGACAACTTTCATAATAAAATAAGATTTTAAGAAAATGGGATGCACAAAGTAAAGACTTTTTATTCACTCAACTAACACTCAGTGAATATCTTTATATAAGGCAGTGTGAATTAAAAAAAAAGTGAGCAAGGTATAATCTTTATCTCAAATTAGAACTACCAAGATCTTTATAAGGATAACTGGCCTAAGTGGTTATTTTGGGTGACTGGCCACTATATCATATTTTTGAGAGTTAATCACAAATATCTATGGATGCAAATCTGATCCAACATCTGGAACTGGAGTGTACAATACTATTTCCATCTTGGGAAGTAATCTGTAAGTTTCTAAGTTACTAAGGGAAAAATTAATAGAATTTTCAAGCCAGAAGAAGCTCGTGGGATCATCTTGTTGGATTCTTCTATGGAAAACACAAGACAAAGATGAACTACCTGACTTGCACAAGGATAAAAACAACAACAACAACAAAAAACAACCTTTGTTATCAGGCAGAGATGAATGGTAATGAAGGCTTAGGATTTTTGATTCATTTAAATGAATAAAGATAAACCTTTGGCCCTGTGTCTCAGCTTAAATTTCCTAATTTACTAGCACTATGGAAATAACTATTAGAGCTAAATTAGGCTCTGAAGTTTTGTTTTAATTGTGGCATTGCATTCTGGGAGTACATATACTGTATAGGGATATAGTATCTATGATACCATCTAGATATAGAGAGGATGCAAAAAGACAAAAGTGCATTCTGAACTGCAATTTTTTTTTCCTTCTGTATAATTAAGTTTGTGGCTGTTAGTAAATCCCTGGCAATATTTTGTGGGCTAACATAGTTCTACACTATCATTAATTATATAACATATACCATATGTTAAATCTATTCAAAGTTAGAAGTAAGTATCTTTACAGAAACACATTGATAAAATCAATATAGCAATGAATGCATAAAGAAGTTTTTATTTCCCCAAATACTTTTTATCTAATTTGGAAAATTGTCCCTAAACATTTTAAAACTATACATATTTTCTTCCTTATTGAAATATTTTCCAAAATCAGATGCCATGGATTTGGGAAGAAGGAATAAAGGGAAGGCATTTTAAAGTATATAAATTAATATGGCCATAATGGTTCATTTCAGAAATGCTGGTTAAATTCTATAATGCTTTAAAAAAATATGGGCTTAAACATTATTACATTAAAAATAAATTTGATGTGGCTATTTGTGAGTCAAAGGGATTATAAAAACTCTAATCATTTTACATAATTTTAAAGGCTTTAAGAAAGCATTCCAAACTCCAGTATATTGTTCCTACTTAAGACATTTTTTCTCCCTGATACTTGGTGGTTTCAGTGAATTAGATATAATAATGTGTCTTAGGTCTTTAAAAAAAAATCTGCGCATTCCATTTTAACTGGAGAAGCTGGAAATTGGCTTAATTCTGAGAGTTAGCATTTAGTAGTTACACAGACCTTGGGTTGAGCCAACATAATGTGATCTGGTAGGAGAATAATCAGAAAATTATCCCATATTGTTCTGAGTCTGGCACAATAATAGCATTTTCAGGAGTAGGTATATCCCTGTTCCAAAGAATGCCTTGGGCAAAAAATGCCTTCAAAAACAGGATGCAGATGGAAAATGAACTCTTAAAATCAGAATGTAATTAAAATCTAAACATTTCAATTTTTTTTTTTTTAAACATACATACCCACACACACAAGTAGTCTATCCACTGGAGGTACTACAGGTGTCCTTATTTCAAGTCACTATCCATAATGGGAATAAACCTCCTTTCCTCAGTTCTCTAAGCTATAACCAAATCACATGACCTTCCTTTGTCCATCCAGCCCTCTCTTCTCTGAATTTCTCTAGATAGTATATTATTTTTATATTTATTACATAAACTCTCTGCTAATTATATTCTTATGTATCTCTTGAGATGAAATCTACCTTTCACATTACAGAACTCAGTATTTGATTGAAAAGATGACTAACTATGAGCAAAGTGTTCCAAATGAACTTTATTGTAAAATGAAATGCACAATTACCATGTCTGTGAAACAAACCACTACATGGTGAACTCCTCAAAGACAGTCCAGTCTTATACATCTTTCCCTAGCAAATATCCAGATAATAATAATGACAAATGAGGACAATAGCAATAGCAACAGCAGGAGCAGCTATAATTTTTAGAGCATAACTATGTCCTGGGCTCCAAAGTGCTCCAAATATACTAACTAATCATTACTAAAACCCTAAGAGATAAGTACTTTTATAACTCCATTTGACATATGAGTACACTGAAGCACAGATATGTTAAGTGACTCCTGTGTTCAAGATCCTCTAATAAAAATAAATAAATAAAAACTAAATAGATCCAGGAGCCCATGTTAATATAAGTAATGACTGAATAAACAAATGGGAGGAAAGGGACAAATTTTCTTTGCTTTTTAAATTTTTTAAATAATTTAAAAAAATTTTTAAAAAAGATACTTAGATTACGTAAATGTTATACAAAAATTGTAGGGAGGGAAGCGGCTGTGGCTCAATCAGTAGGGCTCCCATTTACCATATGGGAGGCCCCGGGTTCGGTTCCCGGGGCCTCCTGGTGAAGGCAAGCCTGCCCGCACAGCGTGGTTAGCTGACCCAGCGAGCACAAGCAGCAAGGGGGGGATAAATGAATAAATAAATAAAATCTTTAAAAAAAAAAAAATTGTAGGGATTCTCATATGCCCCACCAAATTTTCTTTAAAGAAGAATTCCAATTAATAAATGTAGAAGGAATGAAATAAATAGAAAATTACCATTAGAACACCAGGTAAGAGCCATTGATAAATGCTAAGATCAGTGGGAAAAACTATAAAAAAGAAATGGGACATTTGCACAGTTTCAAAGTATCTCCCCCCAAATATTTATTAATTACTATGGTGGCTTTAACATATATACAAATTCTTTGATACTCCTAACTCCAGGATGTACAGCTAAATTCTCCTTCCCTTGCTTGTGGGCTAGACCTGGTGAATCATTTCTAAGGAATAAGTATGGAAAGGGAAAAAGAGTAGTTTTGCAGTGGAGAAACTTGGCAGACACTAGCCTAACAAAGTGATCAAAGTTAACAACACCAGTAATAAGTCAGGTTATTATGTAATGCCGTGATGTGATACAATGAGAAGGCAACATCAACTCTTTGGCATTCTTCCCCAAATCCATAATCTCGGTCTTACCACAAGAAAATGCCAGATAAACCCAAATTGAAGGATATTCTGCAAAATATCTAACCCCTATTTTTCACTGTGTCAAGGTCATAAACAACAAGGAAAGACTAACGAAATGTCACAGATAGGAAAAGACTAAGAAAACATGACTACTAAATAAGTAGTATCCTGGATTGGATCCTGGAACAGAAAAAGGACATTAGTTCAAAAACTGAGGAAATAAATTCTGTAGTTCAGTCAATAGTATTATACCAAACAAAGGTCCCACAATTATGTAAGATGTTAACAGTAGGAGAAATTGGATGAAAGTTATATGAGATTTCTCTGCAATAGTTTTTGTTCTTGTTGTTTTTGTTTTGGTGCTGACCTTTTTTTTTTTTTTAATTAGAGAAGTTATGAGTTTACAAAACAATCATGCATAACATACAGGATTCCCCTACATCACCCCACCACCAGTACCTTGCATTGTTGTGGATTTGTTACAAATGATGAAAGAACATCATCAAAACGTTAACGCTACCTTTAGTCTATAGCTTACAGTTGGGGTGTTTTCGCCACAAAGCATCCTCTTATTAACACCTTGTATTAGTATTGTCTATTTGTTATAGTTCATGAGAGAACATTCTTATATTTGTTCTGTTAACCACAGTCCATCATCTACCACAGGGTTCACAGTGTTAGAGAGTCCCATGCTTTGTACAATCTATCCAAAGTGTACATCAGATGATATCAGTCTCATCACAAAACTATGCTGTTACTAGCTCAGCCAATTTTAGAACATTTTTATTACTCTTATGTAAACCTAAAATTATTTTAAAATAAAACCACTGATGAATAAACACTCACGAGACACCCATTAGAGTTGGCTAAAATTAGAAAATCTGACAATACCTCACAATGGTGTTGAGATAACTAGATGTGAAAAAAGACAAAATTGTATCAGGAAAAAGACAACAATGCAACAGCTCCTTACACCCTATCACTTTCTGTGATGATGGAAATGTTTCTCTTCACTGCCCAATATGGTAACCACTAGCCAAATATGGCTACTAAGCACTTGAAATGTGGCTAAAGTGACAGAGGAATTCAATTTTTAATTTAAAAAAGTTTAAATGCAAATAGCCACATGTAGCTAGTGGCTACCATATTAGATAATGCAGCTCTAGATCTTAATGGGAAATGCAGGTGATAGAGGAGCAAGGAAGCACTGAACCAGTCCAGGGTATAGAGCATTACAGGACAAATCACCTGCCTTTTCTGGCAAACCAATGGCAATGGCAGGGAGGATAAAGGGGAGTCGGGGGCACTGTAGGAGGAAAAGATCCATACATAATAAAGAGTTCTAGAGATCTCAAAACTGGATGATATATGTATGTGTGTATATATACACATACATACATATATACCTTGTCTGGATTATTTGAACAAAACAACAAAACAAGCTATGATTACTGCAATGACATGGGAAATTTTAACATAGAGTTGGCATTAGAAGATACTAAAGGATTACCACTAATGAAAGATTATTAAACTTGCACACAATATAAATTAGAGGCAAACTATGCCTAACAATATTTGAAACCCAATTTGCCACCTAATGCTCCATCCACTACATGATATTGACTCTTTCATAAAAGCTCTACTAATCAGCACAGGCTATAAATTTTACTGATAGTCTCTATAGCTAGTTAAAACATTAAAAATCATTCCACAAACAATTATCATTAAAAAGTGACATGACAGCATGGCATATTTGAAAGGGTCATTAGAAATTACTTATGAAAGATTGGAGAACACAAGTTTTTTTTTTTTTTTAACTATAAAAGCAAAGGAGCTTTTGATTCATTTTAAATTTGAGTTCCTGACCTCAACAACATCAAAAACAGTCCAAAAGATGTCACTAAAGGGCAGTCTCAAAATTAAGTGTGGCATTAGGATCAGCTAAGGCACAGGCTTTGTCTTGAGGAGGAAGGGGGAAGAAGGCTCTCTTTAAATGAAGGAACTCTAGGAATCTACATTGCTAAGGGTCTTCTACACCACCACTTTCTCCCTCTTTACCAATCAGAATCATTGCCCATCAGGGACCTTTGAATAGAAACAGTACTGAATGGTCAATGGCACTTGAGAAGAGAAGTATGGCTGTACTTTAACAGTGAAATAAAACAGTAAAAGTTTAGAGGAGGAAATTACCTATAGAGTGTAGTGAGAACTGATTAGGAAGTGTGTTATGAAGGAAAAAGATAGGGGACCTGGGTCTGAGAAATAGCTGTCATTGACTAATGATATGTGATCTCTATATCCAATTCTCTAAAGATATTACCTGACTTAATAGAAATGAATTAAGATTGCAAACTGAAATATCATGCAAAAATATAATTTTATATTCATTGTGATTCCAGATACTACAAGATTATTTAACAGTCAATATATAGTTTTAAACAAGTAAAAAATGATAACTAGTATTTTCCTTATGAAAAGAAATATGTTTGTCATGAGAAATTCAAACAATAGAGAAATATATAAAACAGAAAGTGAAAAGTCCTCTATAATCTCACTTCCTAGAAAAAAAAGTTTTACTATTAATTTTCAACTGTCATAAAAAAGAAAAGATTTCATATATTACTATTCTACTATGAAATTATCTGGATACTTTCCATGAAATCTTTTTATTATAATGCAGTACTGAATTTAATAAGTCCCAAAATTTTATCTCATTCCTTTGGATCTCAAAGTATTAATAAAATGGGCAATCTGGACTGTGAAATCAAAGACACAAGGAAATCTCTAGAGAAATAAATTACCTATAACTTCAGGTTAACACATGTTGTGGTTTTATGTAGTATCAACTCAAGGTAGAGGAAGGGCAGCTTATTGTTTTTAACAGCACCAAGACTAATAGGTATTACCCTAGTAATTCACAGTTCTTTGATATAGGTTAACAACAGTGATATAGTGTTAGAAGGTTATTCTGTTATAAACAAAACAGTAAAAGCATCCAAAAATTTTTGTTTTAATGCTAAAAGATGTTACTGTCCTTTCTTTGAAGTCATTTTTACCTATACTGTAATAATGTAACAGGCAAAATAATTGAAAAAAAGAAAATTTTGCTTATATAGTTTAATTCCTAAATATTATCTGAAAATATTTAAAATGAATCATTAAAAACATATACATGGCAACAACATATATATTTATTAATCATGTTTTGAGAATTTGATCATGTTTTGCAAAACATCTCATTGTGTCATAAAATCAAAATTTGGAACATCTAATCTAGAAGTATTCCAAAGTGAGAAACAAAGTTATTCTCCTAAATTAGAAAATTAAACAATAAGAGGTCAGGTTACCAAAAGCTCTTGTTGGGAAGATATGCAATTTCACAAATTAATTTATCTACATTTGTTAACTTAGACTGAGGATTCTATTTATTACAAGTAAATACTACTAAATCACTAAATGTCTCAGGTAACATAATAAATGAAGACATGACATTTCAGCTAAGAAGCAAAGCCATTTATCTTGAAATTTTCTCGCCATGGAAAGAGAAACCTTTACAAGTGGCCTTAAGTTTGCAAAAATCAGCAACTTTAATCTATCCACTTTCCTCTGACCTTTACACTCAACCTCAAAAAAATGTTCAGCAACACGAATTCAATCTCAAAAGATTGCTGCAGGTCTCATTTGCTGCTGTTTTTCCATTAGGTATTTATGGGACTTGCTAGTGTTACAAGGGACTAGTAAAACGCCAAAGTAATCCTGCAGTTCCTGTGTATGAATTCAGCCTTTCCCTTTGAGATAACTTCTTTCCCCTTGCCAAGGCCTTTTCAGATTCAAGTACAAAACTAAGACTATAGGAGTAATGTTCTTTATCAAGAGGTAGGGATGGGTGAGTGGGGACTGAGGGCAGGGGGAAAGAACATTAACCAGATTTAGCAGTTCAACTATAGAAACAAAATCATTTTTTAAGCCATTAAAGTAGCTTGTTACACATTTCCACTAATTGAAATCACAGCTTGCCTATACAGGATAGAAACTGAATCCAATGAGTTCTGAAGTTTGAAGATCTCAGCTGTGTGCATGCCTCCTCTTAACTGCACAGGAAACCAGCTGCTTCCATTTATGAACTGTATTGAACACATGTGCTCTGGTATACCCAGGACATAACGTGTAACACTATACTTTCAAACAAGTTTGCCAAAAAGGTGGGGGTGGGAGAAGATTACAAATATGTTACTGAGACAAAAAAACATCATATATGTGGATTTTTATTTAACATTAGTAAGAGGGGGAAAAAACTAACTTCAAGTTGCATATCCATTTGTGGCTTTATATAAATTATAAATTATATATATAATATATTATATAAATAATGACATTGACGAATTTAAGAAGCAGAAACTAATTCATTCATTATAAAAATAGATGTTTAACAAAGTCTGATCAAGTCCAAGACAGAGAAATATGAAATTAGCCAATATCTATCACTTACCCACCTATTGACAAAGGTACTATATTAGGCATGGGATATTGGGTAATGAGATTAAAAACTCCTATAATTTATATAAAACTAGACAAATTTATTCCAGTTTTCACTGTTGTGTTTAAGGGAAGTTCCGTCTTTGACCTGTTTCTTTCTCTCATACCCTACACTTCTGCTCTAAAAGAAAATTCTTTTATATCTACCTACAAACAATATCCAGAATCTAGTATTTCTCAACCCCTCCATTGGCAACATCCTAGCCTAAATCACCATCTCTCTGACCTGCGTTACTGCAAAGGCCTTCATATTGATCTCCCTACTTCTAATTTTGCCCTATTAAGTTCCTTCTCAACACAGCACCCAGAATAACCCTACATAAAATGTAAGTCATGTTATATTTCTCTTCTGAAGAAAACCCACTAAAAGGCTTTTACTCTCAGAGTAAACAGCAAACTCTACAATGGCCTATAAAGGTCTAATTCAATATGCCCCCTCCCATTCTTTCCTCTATAACTACATCTCCCACTATTTTTCCCATTGATCACTCCACACCTGCTATACTAGCCTCACTGCGGTTTCTCAAACGTTATACTCCTGACATAAAGCCTTTGTACTTGCTGTTCATTCCCTGCGTCTAGATCGTCTTCTCCCTAATATGGCCATGACTTGCTTTTTTTTTTTAGATTTTTTATTTATTTGTTTCCCCCCCCCTTGCTGCTTGTGTTTGCTGTGTCCATTTGCTTTTGTGTTTTTCTGTGTCTGCTCGTTTCCCTTTGTTGAGTCTTCTTGCTGCATCGGCTCACTGCGCCACGCGGGCCAGCTTGCCTTCACCAGGGGGCCCCGGGAATCGAACCCGGGGCCTCCCATATGGTAAACGGGAGCCCAACCAATTGAGTCACAGCCGCTTCCCCATTACTTGCTCTTTTAACTTGCTGAAATTTTTATTTAAATATTACCTTCTTGGTGACATTTTCTCTAGTGACCCTATTTGAAAGCACAACCCTTCTCTGCAGGTCCAAGGACTACTTAGCTGTCTTTCCTGATTTATTTTTCTCCATGGTTTTCATTACCATCTATCTAATATAATATCAATTTTATTTAAAGTCTTTATCCTCTAGAATGTAAGCTCACTGAGGGAGCAAATTTTGTTTTAGTACTTCTGTATTTTCAGCCCCTAGAAAAGTACCAGGCACATGGTAGTTAAGTGTTTAATAGGAAAGAATGAGCCCCTACAAAACAACATTTAATTTTAGGTACATTTCCAAAAGCAAGGTATCTTTTGAACTTTTTTTTTTTTTAGACCATTACTTTTAGCTTTTATTCTGTTAATGTGGTTGATTACATTGATTAAAAAAAATTTTTTTTAAATTAAGCATTGATATTTTCCCTGCTGTTTACAAGTTTATTTCTGTGTTGCAAAGATTATTTCTCCTTCCCTATGTTTTTAGAATTTCCTGTATTCCCCCATTCAATCTTGGCTGCCATAACCAGACAAAGAGAAAGTGCAACGACCTTCTTTTTCTTGCATCTGTAGTGGAAACCTTAGCAGCAGACATTAACTGCTCCAGGTCTGTCAGAGATGCATTCTTCTGAACTTCTGATTCTAAATCTCTTGAAGACAAATAATTAAAAGTTTATGAAATATCCTTTCAAGTTATAATGGGAATAAGGATATAATAAAACTTTAAAACAATATCATTTCATGAATCATTTATACTCTTATTTTAATAGACTAAGTGGACACCCACATGCTATTCTTACAGAGATGAAAATTTCCAGAAACTAGAACACCAGAACATAGGAAAAGCTGAGTATCATGTATTAAACATAGCTTATGTGCATTGCTGAAACTTTTCTTGGAAGTCAATGTTCATTTGTACAGATGCTTAAAGATCACATATATAATTCTGGTAGCATACAAGTAACACATGTGATGAGGAATCTAGGGGTATACACTAATTCAGGTTAGCCATAAAAGGAACACAGACCTTTCTAATTTTGTAAAACTCAATTTAAGAAGTTTTGCTTATGATGTTTTCTGTAAGGATACATTTAGGATCTGTTTTAATATAATTGATCCCATTGTTTCCTAAGAACATTTCCTTGAATCTTTGTAGTTATTGTATTTAAACCTTACCTAGTTCTTAATAAGAATTAACAGGCCTTAGAAGGATGTAAAAAAGACAAAGACACCATAAATAAAAGTTGGTGGAAAGAGAATAACCCCAAATGCATGCCATAATCTACACAACACAGATATGCTTTTAGCCTTCTGTCAACCAATGGGAAAAAGGAAACAGTGATACAACTGAAAATGTACAAAAGATTGGTGAAACTGGGTAAAGAATATAGCATTCTCATAATTTCTCTAATTATTTCCCCCCAAAAGTTTTAAAAGACGTACAAAGATTAAAAAAAATAATCACTAGCTTGGGAAAAACACAACTTTGGAATTAACATTAGATAGAAATGTCAATGTTTATTGTTAAAATTTGAGTCATTACTATCTAGGAATTCCAGAAGATAGCATTGAGACCTTCAAAAATCCTTAAATACCTTAACTGTGTAGATGCTAATAAACTTGTTTTTAATCCTAAATTTTAAATGTCATCTTTCTTCTATGTGTATATTTAAACTAAAAATTATGGAGCAGGTATAGCTTAGTGGTTGAACACCTGCTTCTCACATATGAAGTCTTGGGTTCAATCCCAGATACCTCCTTAAAAAAAAAAAAGAAACTAAAAATTAATCAACTATTTACTCTTACGGTTTTCTCACCTCAGTTAAAGTTTTTTTTTTTTTTTTTTTTTTTTTCAAAAGGAACCAACTTTTTATAGAGCAAATGCACATTTGATAAGCTGTACATAACAATAAACATGTCTTGCAGTGGATGACTAGACTCATTCACTACCTAAGGTCACAATAAATTTGAGTCAAACTATGAATGCTAAATCTGTGAATGCCAAGGGATTATTTGGTTCTCTCATTTTGAAGGAGATGATTCAATTCTGACTAAACTATAGGATTCTACTTGACATCTGAAATGCAAAAACTAAATTTTTATAATTATATATGAAACATATATTATTTATTGAAAAATTTTTTAGGAGGTATATTGAAACCGGGACCTCATGTACGTGAGGCATATGCTCAACTATTGAGCTACACCAGCTCCACTATTGAGCAACTTTTGAAAACCAGAAGTTTAAACAATTAAAAATTGTTTCCTATACTTTCAAGATACTTTTCTCTGTAGACTGATCTATGAAATTTTAGAAAAGCTCTTAAAATGTACTCTTAAGAATAGGTTTTACTTTTCCTAGTTGTGTCAGGATAAAAGATTTCTTTCTTAAGCTGTTGTATAATTTTTGGTAATTTTTCCAAATTATTAAAATGTTTTTCTATGGTCCCTACAATAGTTCAATAATTTATAGACTTTATCTAATTAAAAGTATATTTTAATGATATTATAAAACTATCCAAAGCAGTGTTCGAAATTTGCTGCTGCTTAGGTCTTGGAGTTCTGGTAAAAACAAAACAACAACAAACACAAACAAAGGAAAAATTCACACAAAAAGGAGATTAGAGACTATTCTCAAAACCTGTGAGGAATTTATACAAGATTTAAAACAGACATGCTTTTAAAGTCAATAACTTTCAAATGCAACAGTTAATCCACATAATAATTCAACAACCAGCATAGGTTCACAGTTCTAACAGATACCATATGCAAACTGTAATAAAAACTGAGTTAAGATATTTCAGGCCACAGGATAATTTCATTTTCCATTTAAAATACCCATCTATTTTTAGTTAACAGGCTAAAATATAGCACATGAAAATTATGTAATTATTGTACAATAAAATCCTAGTACAGATAAGATATTTTATTATTATTTAGGAAGCTAAAATTTGGGAAGCAATATTGCAAAAATGTTTTTCTAAGTTTACTATAGAAGATATACCATGAATTTATCATAAACCAAAAAAAGTATTTTAAAGTCCAGTACCTGTTAAGCAAAATCTAGCTAAGAAAGTAGAGCAAACAGCAGAGGAGTTATATATAGCTTACAAAATATAAGTTCATAATTGGCATTAACTATATTGAACACCTACTATGTGTAAAGCTCTATATAAGTTATAAAGAGAATACATATTTGCAAGACTTTATGCTAAATACAAAAAATAGCATTATTTATGAGATAAAGAAGTGTTAGAGATATTTCTAAAATATCCCATATTTTAAATCAGAATGAAACAATTAAATGAAATGTAAATAGTATGGCCAAGACAAGTGTACATTGCTAAAACAAAGAATCAAAGCCTTTGATCTGACAATGATAATAATATAGGGCTACATAAGCCATTCATTCTAGGAAGGTGACACCGTTTTGAAACAGAATCAATGTGCAGATAAAATCAGATGTTATTTGAGTAAAGAAGGAAATCACATTTATTGTTATTTGCTAAGATTATTTTTAGACAAAGGAACAAGTATCTAACAGATGAAACGAGGGGATAGGAATTTAAATGACATTATCAAAAGGACATATTTTCTATTTCTGGTTTCTCGAGTTTATAATCTATTGGTTTACTCTAAAGGACTTGCTTTAAGTAAGGATTCTTTATTTTAATTATAGAAGATGCTTTGTAAATTTAAAGACAAAAAACTGGCAACCCATATGAGCAGTATTTGAATTTTACAATAGTGTATTTGATTAGAAAATCAGTGCTCCTTATTCATTCACCTGCAAGACAGAACTTCCTGGCTACAAGTCCATTGTGATGACATAATCTGACAAAGGAATACTGAGTAAATTGGAGACTGCCAGGACTAATCATTACAGTTTTATCATAAATATCTAAATCTATCTCTCTCTATATATATATATAAATTGCTAATTTTATTTACAAATACTCCATATGACCTGGGATTCAGTAATGGATTCTTAGACATGACACCAAAAGCACAAGCAACAAAAGAAAAAAATAGGTAAATTTGACTTCATCAAAACGGAAAATTTTTGTGCAAAGGGCATTATCAAGAAAGTGAAAAGACAACCTACAGAATGGTAGAAAATAATTGCTAAACATATATATGACAAGGGATTAATACCCAGAATATATAAAGAACTGCTACAGCTCAACAACAAAAAGACAAATAATCCAATTTAAAAATGGACAAAGGACCAGAGTAGGCATTTCTCAAAAAAGATACACAAATGGCCAATAAACACATGAAAAGATGCTTAACATCATTAGGCATTAGGGAAATGAGATACTACTTCACACCCACAAGGACGGTTATTATTTAAAAAATAGAAAGTAACAAGTGTTGGACATGAGGTGGAGAAATGATAACTCTAGTGCATTGTGGGTGGGAATGTAAAATGGTATATAGCCACATGGAAAACAATATGGTGGTTCTCCAAAAAAGGTTAAATATAGAATTACATATGATAATGGCAATACCACTTTTGGTATATACCCAAAGAAAGTAAAAATAGGACTACATAAGCCATTCATTCTGACTAAACTATAGGACTCTACTTGACAGTAAGGCTCTCAGATACTTGTACACCAATGTTTAGTAGCATTAATCATAAAAGCCAAAAGGCAGAAACAACCCAAGTGTTCAGCATAAACAAAATATGGTACATACACACAATAGAATATTATTCAGCCAAAAGAAAGAATAGAGTTATGAGATATGCTGCAACATGGAAGAGCCTTGAAAACATTATGCTGAGTGAAAAAAAAAAGATTCATAAGGACAAATATTATATGATGCCGCTTATGAGAGATGTTAAGAAACAGCAAATTTACAGAGATAGAAGGTAGATTAGAAATTACCAGGGGATGGGGAGTGTTTGGGGAAAAAAATCAAACCAACAAATTGGATATACTCAAGCATAAAATTTCAGTTGCAGAACAGCACACTCATAAATACTACAAATGAAACATATTCTCCCCAACCCATACAACCAAAATGCATTAATTTTCCATGTGTGTGGATCAGCATCATATACCTTTTAGGTACACAGAGATATTACAATATGAAGGTTTTTTTGTTTTTTGGCCATTAAAAACTGCTTTATCTAGGGTAAGCTTGGGAGAAGAATGCTCAAAGAGCTTTCAATGGCAGTTCTTTCACAATATTTTTCCCTTGGGGTGTAATAACACTTAGTAAAAGACAGAAACAAACTTCCAAACTTGTCTCTTCCTGATTTGAAATTTGAAGAGAAAGCAGAGTCTTCTAGTTCATAAGCTGTGATATAATTATGGGGAGAAGAGCTCTTAAAGGGAAGCTATAAAGAAAGGGCTTATCATGGGTGCATTGGGGAGTCAGGATGGGGACCTATTTGGACACTTTTTTCTTTTTTAAATCATTCGGAGACAAGCAAGAGCCAATAAAGGCTGACATGGCAATTAAGCAAGGAGAAAAAAAAAAAAAAACAGTCTTATTTTAGCAGTGAAATGTTTTACTCTTGAGAGTTGCTTCTTTGTACTAATATTTCCTAAACTGTGTCCTGCTGAACTCTAGTGTCCCTTGAGATGTAAAAAGATGTTCTGTGAAAAAAGAGTTTTGTTTATCAGTACGAAAATCTGTTCAGTTTTTGTCTATCCTTACCTTTTACAGTGTATTTGAAAATGAAAGTCCCTTTTCATAGAACATAATTTGGAAAAAAATGCTTTTTACCATGTTAGAGTATTTCGGTGTATGTTTAAAGAAAAAAATTTAATATTAATCAAGTTTTGGGGAATTATTTCTTGTTCTTCCCATATTAAATCTTATCTGATCAAAAGAAATCTATGATCAGAGAAGAACCAGTAGGTGGGCTAGTCCTAAATGCAAGTCAGATGAAATAAATGGTACAGAAAAGCTATTTACTTTTGTTTGTTGTTTCTGAGGCTGAAGCAAGTGGGAGCTAGTAGGATGGGTGTGGTATATAATAAAAAGGTTTATATCAGACCAAATCTGTATCACCTTACTAGAACTACATGTCAATAATAAAATATCTAAGCCAAGTTGAATAATGTAGAACTTTCTGTGGAATAGGTCTCAGAACACCCACTCCTGAATAACAGAAAAGAGAGGGAACTGCAAACTGGGGGAATGGTGAAGGGGTGGGGAACGTGAGGGAACTGAGAGGTAAACCTGAAGTTATAATTTCTTGGTTATTCATTTTTTAAAATCATGACAATTTCCTCCTTCCCCATTTATTATTGATTTCCAGTTTCATTCCATTATGACCTGAGAGGTGCTTTATAAAATTTCAATTTTTTCATATATATTGAGACCTGCCTTATGACTTAGCCTGTGGTCTATCCTGGAGAAAGATACATGAACACTTGAGAAGAATGTATGACCTGCTGATTTGGGATACAACGTTCTGTATATGTCCCTTAGTTCTAGCTGGTTTATCGTATTGTTCAAGTTCTCTGTTTTCTTGTTGATCTTCTGTCTAGTTGTTTTATCTAATGATGTGTGTCATGTGAAATATAAATATGGGTAATATTGCACATGTAAGACTGTTTTTCTTTCACATTGAACAAATGTACGTTAATGTTACAAGATGTTAATATCAGGCAAAAAAACATGTAAAATAAAAAATAAAAGAGAGAAAAAAATATTCCAGTAAGGTTAAAAAAAAAAAAAAAAAAAAAGGAAATATAAGGGAAAGAAACTAGACACATGATACTATAATATATAATATTGTTTGACCCCATCTATACAAAATATAAATACAAATAAACTAGAGACACAAACAGAATAACAGCTATGTACTACAGGGGAAGCATAGAGAAATTGAGAAGTGAAGAGTTTTTGTCTGTTTTTTGTTTTTTAATATTATTATTGGAATAATGAAAACGCTCTAATCATGATTAAATTGATGAATACACACTATGTGATTATACCAAATACCATTGAGTGTACACTTTTGATGGATTGTATGCTTTATTAATACATATCTATAAAATTGATTTGTTTAAAAAATTCATGGGATTTCCACATTAAAATATTTTATAAAGAAGACAAATTAAATGCAGCTGTGATATATATATATATTACTATTAAAATAAATAAGGGCACTTGAACTGAGATCTAACAAAACATACATTAGTTTTGTGTTTTGTAGAGGAGACCTTAAGTAATGACTTTTATTTAGTTATTTGTTTCTATCTTCCTTTACCCCATATCCTTTCCCACCCCTTTTAAGAGTTAGCTAGTGAAATCTTACTTCATGTATACTCTTTGGTTTGTGAAGCAGCAGTTAAGGGCACAAGGACAGACATGTGGATATTTATGTAAATATGTCTTTAATTGCCACACTGCGCTGTAAAGATTGTGTAGTATTTTCTGTCAGCTTTGCCATACTGACATCAATCATCTGAGAGAAATTATTCAGATTTTATTTTATTTTATTTATTTTTATTTTTTATTTTTTTAGATTTTATTTATTTATTCATTTATCCCCCCCCTTGCTGCCTGTGCTCGCTGGGTCAGCCAACCACGCCGCGTGGGCGGGCCTGCCCTCACCAGGAGGCCCCGGGAACCGAACCCGGGGCCTCCCATATGGTAAACGGGAGCCCCACTGATTGAGCCACAGCCGCTTCCCCAGATTTTATTTTTTATCTGTGGTAACAAAACATTAACCAAAAGGTTTTGTTTGGAAGCTTCCCCCTAACCTCAAGCTATTTGCTCATATTAACAAATTAAAGTGCTGAAGCATAATTCATTCTTTACCTGTATACTAAAAACTCTGTTGCACTCATTTTTTAAATAAGCCTTTTTACCTGTATAATATATATACACAAGTGTATGATGTACATTTTAGTTAACTTTTTTATGGTTTCTAATACGTATGACCATGCAGTCATTGCTGTAAGCTATACAATGTAAATATAAATACAACCTATCAGAAAAAAAAATTTTAATGCAAAAATTTGAAAATTTCTTACCACCATGTTAAATCCAAGAAGACATAATGTATTTCCTGATATTTTAAAAGCCAGTCTGGGAGGCGAGGGCTTAGGTAAGCCAAGAGTATAATTAATAAACAAAGTTTATTTATTTGCTTTTGGCATGAAAATAATGCATTGATCTGGGCCAGGTAAATCAGTCATTCAACAAATATTTACTGACCAATGTTATATACTAGCCACTATTTTTAGGGCCACAAAACATTCTTTCCCTCACCCACATCAATTCTCTCCCTATTCACTGCAAAGGCTTACTTGTTCCTCGAAAACATGAAACATGCTGTCCTTTCTGTTCCCTCTGCTGGGATACCACCTGACCTATTGTTTATCTGTTTATTGTGTCCTCCTTTCCCCTCCTGCCACTTAAGAAGGTAAGGTTCCTGGAAGCAGGGACTTTTGTTTCAGTGCTATTCCTGGTACCTACTGTATATGGTATGGATTCATTTAACATTTGTAATTGAATCTGTGAATGCCACATGGATTTATGAAAGAGAGAATATGAAGTGGAACTGACCAAGTCAGAAAGTAAAGACTGACATGAAATCTGATGGAACCGTAGAGTTAACCAGGTAAAGGAAGATAGGTATACGAGAGAGCTGTCCTAGCAGAAAAAGATAAAAATTAAAAGAAGGCCAGAGTGGCTGGAGCTCAGAGAACATTGTGTGAAGATAGGCAAGAGAGGCAGGTAAAACCACACAAGGAAAGACATTTTTTGGAATTCGAAAAGATTCCAAAATTTCTCCTCAAAGATTTGCTTAGAGGAAGAGATACAGACTAGTTTTGTGTACCTAAAGTCCAGGCTATTAAAATGCACAATAAAAATTGTTTCAGAAATACTTGTTAAATTTAGATGAGTTAGGATTAAGTATTTCCAATTTTACATGAATGAAAGTCACTTATGAGTCAAGAAATCAAACATGGAGCTTCTGATCATACTGTGTGAATTAACAAACCACTTTATCTCCTATATAAATGAGAAAGTCAACACTCTTAAGCTGCTCCTGAATAGTCAAGAAATAAGCAGAAGTTATTTACCCAATTTTATTCAAACACAAATATAAAAGTTAGCGATTCTGAAATATAATTTGTACATGGATCTATTCTAATGAACAAGAAAGAAAAATCTACTTTTCTGGTAAACAGAAAGACAACTGATTTTTCTGCATGTTGGTCTTGTACCCCACCACTATGCTGAATTCATTTTTTTAAAAGATTTATTTATTTACTTTATTTTTCTTTATTTATTCCTCCCCCTTCCCCAGATGGTCTCTCCTCTGTCTGCTCATTGTTTGCTCGCCTTCTACAGGAGGCACCGGGAACCAAACCAGGACCGCCCACATGAGAGGTGTATGCCCAATGGCCTGAGCCACATCTGCTCCCAGCGGGCTGTGAGGCCTGCTAGCTTGTGGCATCTGCTTGTTGCGGTGGGGGCGGCATCTGCTCGTCTTCTTTTAGGAGGCACCAAGACCCAAACCTGAGATCTCCCATGTGGTAGGCGGGCGCCCAACTGGTAGAGCCACATCCACTTCCCTGAATTCATTTTTTAACTTTAGTAGCTTTCTTGTGGATTCTTTGGAATTTTTAATATATAGGATCATGTCATTTGCAAATAAGGAAAGTTTTACATTTTCCTTTCCAATATGGATGCCTTTTATTTCTTTTTCTTGCCCAACCACACTGGTTACAAATTCCAATACAATGGTGAATAGCAGTGGTAATGGCAGACATCCTTGTCTTGTTCCTGAACTTAGGAGGAAAGCCTTCTGAGTATGTTAGATGTGATTTTCTCATACATGCCCTTTATCATGACGAGAAAGTTATCTTCTATTCCTAGTTTTACGAGTGCTTTAATCAAGAAAAGGTGCTGAATTTTGTCAAATGCCTTTTCGTTAATTCAAATGAGCATGTGTATTTTTCCCCTTTGTTCTATTATTGTGGTGTATGACATTGATTGTCTTACAATGAACCACCATCACAATCCTGGGATAAATTCTACTTGATCATGGTGCATAATCCTTATAATGTACTGTTGGTTTTGGTTTGTTAATATTTTGTTGAGGATTTTTGCTTCCATATTCCTAGGGGATATTGGGCTGTAATTTTCTTTACTTGTGATGTCTTTATTTGGCTTTGGTATTAGGGTAATGCTGGCCTCATAGGATGAGTTAGGAAGTGTTACCTCCTCTTTGGATTTTTGGAAGAGTTTGAGAAAGACTGGTTTTACTTCTTTCAATGTTTGGTTAAAATTGACTGATCAGGTCATCTGGTCTTGGACTTTTCTTTATTGCGAGGTATTTGATTACTAATTCAATCTCTTTTCTTGTTATTCATCTGTTGACGTCTTCTATTTCTTCTTGAATCAGTTTAGGTAACTTGTGTACTTCTAGGAATCTGCCCATTTCATCTGGGTTATCTAATTTATTGGCATACAATTGTTCAAATATTTTCTTATAATCCATTGTATTTCTGTAAGGGTGGCAGTAATGTCCCATTTTCATTTCTCATTTTGTTATTTGCATCTTCTCTCTTTATCTTTCTCTGTCTAGGCAAATTTTTGTCAACTTTATTCATGTTTTCAAAGAACAATCTTTTAAGTTAAGTCTAGTTTTTTTTCTATTCTCTATTTCATTTAATTCTGCTCTTATTATTTCCCTCCTTCTGCTAACTTTAGGTTCAGTTTGCCCTTATTTTCCTAGTTGCTTAAGATATGAAATTATTGACTTAAGATCTTTCTTCTATCTTATATAAATGAGATATACACAGATATAAATTTCCCTCTGAGAACTGCCTTTGTTGCATCCCATAGTTTTGACATGCTGTGTTTTCATCGTCTCTATGCATTTTTAAAAAAGATTTATTTTATTTATTTATTTCTCCCCATCCCCTCATTGTTTGCACTTGCTGTGTCTGCTCGGCTTCTTTGTTTCTTTAGGAGGTACCAGGAATGGAACTCAGGACCTCTGATGTGGGAGGAAGGTGCTTAATTGCTTGAGTCACCTCCATTCCCTGCTTTTGTTGTCTCTCATTATGTTTTTCTTCTTGTGTCTCGTTGTGTCAGCTTACCGTATCTGCCCGTCGTGTCAGGTCGCAGTCTTGCTTATCTTCTTTAGGAGGCACCAGGATTCTCTGCCCCTTGCTTTGTTGTGTCTCTCATGTTTTTTCTTCTTGTGTTTCTTTTTGTGTCATCTTGTTGTGTCAGCTCACTGCGCCTGCCTGTCGTGCCAGCTCACTGTCTTCTTTAGGAGGCAACGGGAACCAAACCACAGACCTCCCATGTGGTAGGCAAGAGCTCAGTCACTTGAGCCACATCTGCTTCCCTCTATGCACTGTCTAATTTCCCTTGTGCTTTCTTTGACCCATTAAGAGTGTGTTTAATTCCCACGTATTTGTGAATTTCCAGTCTTCCTTCTGTTATTGCTTTCAGTTTCATTCTCTTGTGGTTGGAAACTATATCTTATATGAATTCAATACTTTTCAATTTATTGAGCTATCCTAAAGAATGACCAATGTGCACCTGAGAAGAATATAAAGTCTGCTTTTTTTTAGTGAAGTGTTCTATGTCTGTTAACTCTAGTTGGTTTATAGTGTTGTTCCAAGTCCTTTATGTTCTTTTTGATCGTCTATCTAGATGTTCTACCTAATATTGAAAGTGGTGTATTAAAATCTTCTACTATTAATATAGGACTGTTTACTTCTCCCTTCAAATATATAAATGTTTGCTTCATATATTTGGTGGCTCTGCTGTTAGGTGCATACATATTTATTATTGTTATATCTTCTTACTGAATTAACCCTCTTATCAATATAAAATGTTCTTTGTCCCTTTTAACAGTTTTTCACTTAAAGTATATTTTGTATGATAGTTGTTTAGCCACCCTTGCTCTCTTTTGGGTGTTATCTGTATTGAATATTTTTTCCCTATCCTTTCGCTTTCAACCTATTTGCATTTTTGAATTTAAAGTGAGTCTTTGTAAACAGCATATGGTTGGGCCATACTTTTTAATCTATTCTAACAATGTCTGTCTTTTGACTGAATAGTTTAATCCATTTATATTTAAAGTAATTACTGGTAGGGCAGGCTTTCTATCATTTTGCTGCTTCCTATCTATCTTATACATTTTTTGCCCCTCATTTCCTCCATTACTGCCTCCTTTTGTACTCCCTGCCCCATATAATAAACTTTATTTATAGAAAAGTTTTAGATTGCATAAGTTACATCTCCTTTTGTACTTAACTGATCTTTTGTAGTGAACCATTTTAACACCTTCTCATTTCTATTTATATATATATTTAAGATATTTTCTTTGTAGTTATCATAAGGCTTATATTTAACATCCTAAATCTATAACAATTTTGTTTGAATTGACACCAACTTAACTTCAATAGGATGCACAAAATAAGTTCCTATACCCATGTGTTCCCCTCTTTTGTTGTTCTTGTCACAAATTACTTTATAGACTGTGTAGTCAAAACATAAATTTATAATTAATTTCTATGCATAGGAATTTTAAATCATGTAAGAAATAAAGAGTGGAGTTACAAACCAAAACTACACAGTTCTGGCATTTCTATTTGCCTATTTAGTTACCTTGAACAGAGTTCTTTATTTCTTCATAGAGCTTAGAGTTACTGTCTAATACTCTTCCCTCTCATCCCTGCCTAGTACTCTTCCCTTTCACCCTGAGGGATACCCTTTAGAATTTCTTGTAGGCCAGGTCTAATGGTTACAAACCCTGTCAGCTTTTTTTTTTTTTTTTTAATCTGAGAATGTCACAATTTCTCCCACATCTTTTGAAAGACAGTTTTACAGGATATAGGAATTCTTGGTTGAAAGTTTATTTTTTTCCATTCAGCACTATAAATATGTCATCCCACTGTCTTAACTCCATGGTTTCTGATGAAAATCAGTTGTTAATTTTATTGAGATATCCTTTTATGTGGTCAGTCACTTCTCTCTTGCTGCTTTCAGGATTTTCTCTTCGTCTTTAACACTTGGCAGTTTAACTATAACATGTCTTGGTGTGGCGATCTCTTTGAGTTTATGCTATTTGTAGTTTGCTGACTTTCTAGGATGTGTATCTTCAAGTCTTTTGTCAAATTTGGGAAGATTTTAGCCATTATATTTTCAAAAATTCTATGTGCCTCTTTCCCTCTTCTTTTCCTTCTGGGACTGTCCTAATGTGTATTAGTATATTTGATTGTGTTCATGGATCCCTTAGGCTCTGTTCACTTTTCTTCATTATTTTATCATTCTGTTCCCAAGACTCGATAATTTCAATTGTCCTATCTTCAAGTTCACCAGCTCAAAACCTGCTATTGAACCCCTCGGGGAATTTTTAATTTCAATTATTATACTTTTCAGCTCCAGAATTTCTGTTTGACTCCTTTTAAAAATTTTTATTCATTGTAATTATCATCTTGGTCATATACTGTTTCTCTAATTTCCTTTGGTCTTTTTTCCATGTTTTCCTTAACTCTTTGATTATATTCAAGACAGTTTATTTAAAGTCTTATAAGTCCAATGTCTTAGCTTCATCAGGGTTGACTTAAGTTGTTCTGTTTCCTTGGATGGGCAATCTTTTCCTGTTTCTGTGGATGCCCTATGATTTTTGTTGAAATCTGGACATTTGAATATTTTAATGTGCCAACTCTGGAAATCAGAACACCCCATTCTCCAGTGTTTACCGTTTTGTTTTTCATTTGTTGAAGACTGTAGTAGTCTATTTATTTGGTGATTTTATAAGTTATTTATGCAAAGATTATATTCCTGTGTGGTCACTGAAATCTGTGTTCCATGAATTTGGGGAGTCATCTAGTGTTATTACAAAGATTTGCTTGTATGTCAGGAGCTAACAAAAAATAACAAACAAAAATGCAGAAAAAGACCACCTCTCCCCCAATCTTTGTAGATTAGCTTTGTGCTAAGGGTCTCCTTCAGTGCTCATCCAGCATTCACTGAAAATACAGAACTGCCTGAGGTTCCTCTCAGTTTTTTTTTTTTCTTTCTTCAGGGCACTGCTTTGGGCATGTAGTGGTCATATACATTCCCCTGTGTACATGGACACTCCAAATACCCCACTTTCCCCAGGAAATTCTTTGCAGCCATTCCCCTTGGATGCCAGGTACTCTATTGAATTTCTCAACTATAATCTTTTGCTCCAGTGGCTATGCTTTGATTGTTCCCTCACCTCACAGCGTTTTAGTGGCCATATCAGCCACTTCTCCATCCAGAACAAGTTCTGTGACAGTTTAGATTGGGACAAGCACTTTAGATCATTCCTTCAGGAAGGTGCCAGAGGGGTTGGAACAAACTTATATACACACCCATATGAGAATAAGGGATTTTCTGCTCCCTCTGGAACCTGGCACCAGGGACCCACACTGAGAGTGCAGTCTATTGCTGCACTGAGCTAACAGAGTAAGTGAAGGAAGTAGGTCTAGTCTAAGTGCCACAAGGCTTTCCTACAATTTTTAAGTTTTTTAAAAATTTTATTTAGCATTCTATTGGTTGGTGCTAACCTTTGACTGTTTTCCAGAGTTCTGAGAAAGTCTGTTCAGACAGTTTCTCCTTGTGTTTCAATGTTTCTGTTGGCAATGGGATTTTGGAATATCTTACTCACAATCTTGCTAACATCACTCTGTCTTTATCCTTATACAGTAGGACCTCATTTTACACAAACACATGAATCCAGGTATATGTGGTTGGTACTCAAATAAAATAAAGGTGGGAAGCAGATGTGGCTCAAGCAGTTGGGCACCCACCTACCATGTGGGAGGTCCTGAGTTTGGTTCCCAATGCCTCCTAAAGAAGATGAGCAACACAGTGAGCTGACGTGACAGGCTGGTGCGTTGAGCTGACTCAAGATGATGCAACAAAGAGACCCAAGGAGGAAAACACAATGAGAGACACAAGAAGCAGGGATTGGAGGTGGCTCAAGCAATTGGGCACCTCCCTCCCACATGGGAGGTCCAAGGTTTGGTTCCAGTGCCTCCTAAAAAAAAAAAAAATGAAGACGAGCACACAATAAACAAACACAGAGAACAGAGAGCACAAACAACGGGCTGGTGCGGCGGAGGGGGGAGAGAAATAAATAAATTAATAAAATCTTTGGGGAAAAAAAGGCAGAGAGAAATAAAAATTTAATTCTATGATTAATTTTGTTTACTTATTGTTACTAGAATGTTTATTTGCCTTATTTATAAAAGAAAGTGTGACAAGTATTTTTTTTTTTTTTTACCGGGAGGTCCTGGGGATCGAATTCTGGTCCCTCCATATGGGAGACGGGCGCTCAACCATTTGAGCCACGTCCGTGCCCGTGACAAGTATTTTTGTAAAAGAAACACATTAAATAATGGGGCTCAAACTTTTGCACAAATTTCAATTTACACAAAGGGTGAATTTAGTATTGGTTGCGTAAAATGAGGTCCTACTGTACTATAATTCTTTTACACCAAACGAACTATTTGCCAAAGATGCTATTTCTTTTATATACAAATTTTCTTTTTATTGGGATCCAACTTCTCTCTTTGATATTCCCTTCACTAAACTATAGAATTAAATAAACTCATTGGGGAAGATGAAGTTTACAAGAGTTGAAAGAGCTTTCCTAAATCATAAAATGTAAGCAAAAAGAACATTCAGGAGATAAGACCATTATCAGAAGGCAGCATAGCTTTTGGGTTTGGAGCATGACATTTGAATTCAAATCCTGGCTATACATCTTGCTAGTTATGTGATTCTGGGTAAGTTCCATAACTTCTCTGAGCCCTCTGTTCTTCACCTGCAAAATGGGGATTTAAATAATAACACGCAATTATTAGTTACTTTTGATAATTAAAGCAGATAGTATATATATAGCATTTAACATAGAGCCTGTCAAATAATAAAAATTAAAATATCTTTACAGCAAACATTTAGTGAATGTATATTATGGATCAGGCAGTGTTCTATATAATATTTATATTATAATCTTATTTTATCCATATTAGGTTATTATTAGCACCCCCATTTTACAGATGAAGCAAGTGAGGTTCAGAAATTAACTTGCCCAAGATTACACAGCTGTTAAGTAGTGGAACTCAGATTTATATCCTGATAGTTTAATTCAGGGCTTACCTTCTTCTCTCTCTCTCTTTTTTTAGGTATGAGGGTCCAGGGATTGAACCCAGGACCTCGTATGTGGGAATCCAGCACTCAACCACTGAGCCACATCCCCTGAGTTGGTTTTTTCATTTGTTTTGCTTGTAGTTTTTTTTTTTTTTTTTTTTTTCGGGAGGCACCAGGAACCAAACCCAGGACCTTTCATGTGGGAGGTGGGACACTTCTGCTCCCCGTCTTACCTCCTTAACTACTAAACTATATGTGCTCTAATACAGAGTTCTTAATAAATATTTGTAATTCTATTTGTACTTAAAAAATTTTTTTAAGTATAAAAACTCCATGAGTGACTGAATAAATGAATATAACTTTTTCATATCCTCATTGCAATACTTTAAACTTTTCCAAGTCACCTTGAATGTGACTAATGGTTTTCTCAAAATAATCAAGCAAACTAATGAAACAATTGAATGAAGTATAGTGAGTGAAATCATGCCACTGACATATACTAAGAAAACAACCCTAAAAACAATTTTGTAGAATAGGGAAGGTATAGCAATGATTTCTAATACATACAAGTGAAGCCAAAGATTATTATCTAATTAATGATGTGGTATTCCTAAAGACTTGGGTGACCTTTGTTTAACACTTCAACTTTTGATGTGCTAGAAAAATGTCCATTTACTGGAAAAGTTAAAGAACCAACACAGGGAACAGATGTAGCTCAAGCAGTTGAGCACCTGCTTCCCACATGGGAGGTCCTAGATTTGGTCCCCGGTACCTTCTAAAAAACAAAACAAACAAAATGAAAAAACCAACTCAGGGGAGCCAGTGTGGCTCAGTGGTTGAGTGCCAGCTTCCCACATATGAGGTCCCGGATTCCATCCCTGGTACTGGTACCTCAAAAAATAAAAATAAATAAATAAATAAATAAATAAATAAATAAATAAATAAATTAAATAAAATAAATAAATAAGAAACAATACTATGTACCTCTGTAGGCTATGAGAAAATTTTAAGATATTAGTGAAGTCTCAATTTAGAAAGACTATACTCTCTCACACAAAAAAGAAAATGTTTAAAATATATGTATGCTTTTTTCAGCCTTTGCTAAATAACTTATAGATTCAATTCTTGTCATTGTTCTCCAAATTAATTAGTGCCTCCATCATGAATGTCTATAAGCTTAAAACAAACCAGCTTTTATAAAAGAAAACCAAAATTTCATTATTCCTTTAAAATTATGTTAATTAAAATATTATTAAGATTTACTAAATTACAAGTTTATAAGTCGTTACTTTTTATGAAATCAATCAATGAAACAGTTGTTTGAAACCTTTTTTCTGGAATTTTATAGTTGGGAAGGGGAGAGAAAAGAGAGGGAAAGGAAATAATCACAAAATGGTGAATAATTTTAAAAAGCAAAATCACTGAAACACGTCTAATAATTTAAAGCAGCGAAATGCCATTAAAAAAAAACATTTTAATTGCCTTAAATTTGTGAAAAACTACCCAGGAGACCAACCAGTTCACATCAATGAACTGCATTCTACTAAAAAGAGACCCTTGGCCCCAAGCCAGGGAGAACAAACAGAATAAACCATTCTCACATGGTTGCAAATTATCCAAAAGGAAGAGAAAGAGACAGTCTAAGTAACATGTTTGTATGGTGAGAAAAAGATCAAATATTGATCAGGCTAAGCTGAGGTAATTAGAGCTACTGTCAAGGAGATGGGACACATATTCTTTTTTTTTTTAATTATTTTTTTTATTGTGGGTAAAAATCGGGACATATATTCTTAGTCCTACAGAAATGCATCTTTGCCTTAAATGTTGAGCAACTTAGCCATTCACTGTTTGGACTTTTGTTTAAAAAACTTTAAGTGAAATATCTGGAAGGTATCAGGTGTTCATGGTTTTAAAAATTAATAACTTTTTGACCCATTACAACAAATAATTTAATTCATGAGATTTTCAGAAAGATCTATAAAGATATGCTTCAATTTTAGTTAAACATATCTCTATCACCACTCGACTAATTTATACGTCAAACTGTGAATTGTTCAAATAACCAGGGTGAGAAATTATTGCAAGATGAGGCCAATTTAAAAATTAGTACATCTGATTAAGTATGTATAAATATCTGCTAAGAATGAAGCTTATGTAAGTTCTTACTTTCAATATACTAAAACAGGATTTTTTAAAATTTTGTTTTTAATTTTCTGAGGATATTACCACTGAGCATTGCTGAAAACTTGAAGAGGTTATAGCAACATAGAATGGTAAAAAGTTCTTATAGTCTATGGCAGGACGCAAACCAGAAAACTGCATATCACTTGTCTACAATGAATCCTTTAAAATTAGAGAGCCTACAACTGCAAATAAGAGAGTCCCATCCATCGACTATATGGGATCGAACCCCCCTCTCAATGAGAGGTGGAGTGGACATCACCATCCCAGAATCCTCAGGATTGGGGAATGAACTATGGACTAGAGTGGACTTACTGGTATTCTACTATAGACTTATTGTAGAATAAGAAATTACAACATTGATATGTAGGCAGTGGTCACTGGAGTCTCTGAGGGCAAGGAGAGGGAAAAACAGGTGTAATACAGGGGCATTTTTGGGACTTGGGTATTGTCTTGAATGACATTGCAATGACAGAGATAGGCCATTATATATCTTCCCATAACCTAGAGAATTGTGTGGGAGAGTGTAAACTACAATGTAAACTATGATTCATGCTCAGTGGCAATGCCCCAAAATGCGTTTATCAATTGCAATGAATGTACCACAATAATGAAGGATGTTGTTAATGTGGGAAAATATGGGAGGAGTGGGGAGTGAAGCACATGGGAATCCCTATATTTTTTATGTAACATTTTTGTAATCTAAGTATTTAAAAAAAATAAAAAAATATATTTTAAAAAATCCTTTAAGAGAGGTTCTATTTATAATCACTAAGTGTATATGGTAGCTGAAATTAAAAATGTTTACATTAAAAACTTGTGATCAGTCATGAGACAAGTTAGAATCAATATGAAAATGCTGACAAAGAATTTCTTGCCATGAAAGATTGTTTTTGAACACATCTGTTGAGAATTTTTACTATTATTGTTTCTGTAGCAAAATGAGGCTCCCATTTATAAACTTCCTGATACATATCAAAAGGACTGTGTTTCTAAATCTATTGATAAATTCACAGTCTTATAATGTTAAAATAAAAAAGAAAGCTGGTACGTTGTCTAATCTTCTTTCTTTCCACCACATTCATGTGTGTTGATCAATTAGACTAACATCAAAAATTCTGCAAGGAACAGCAAATCATTAACAGCTGTGAAGTAGGTAGCACCACACCACTTTATATCATAATTCCGTGCTAGAGAAGCTATTGATAAATAGAATTAATGCGTATTTCCACATTCTAGCCAATGACATTATCCAAATGCAGATAAAATTCTAGGTTAATTTGAAATTTAAAAATTCATTTATCTAAGATATATCTTCATGTTCTCTTTTCAACCAAAAGTCTATTTCTTGTTGCAAACTTACGAAATAAAACTATTTACTCAAGGTAAGGTATGGCTTTACCTGGAATCATGCATGATTATATGTAGCTTGATTTTTGTGTAACAGTTATGTCTACACTCTGAACAATCAATTATAAGTCCTCCATTATGAGCAAGCAAAACAGGCAACTGGAATATTTAATCAATATATATGGTTACCTAGCTCTTTCAAGTCTCTTTTCCCCAAAGACCAAATAAAGGAAAGAGTAAACAAATATTTATTAATATAATTATTCTTTTATATTAAGAATTTTGCTACTATTCTTTTAAAAAATACTATATTATGTTTTCTTCTGTTCACTTGTTCTGGCATTTTACTCCATTTTAAGATGATTTTGTTCTATCATTTACTTCTTTGTAAAATGAGAATGAATTACATATTTGTGCCAAATTCTTACTCCCCGTGAAGCTTTGACAGATGGAATGAAACACTCAAATAGTCACTTTAGTAGCTTTGCTATATATTAGCCCTCCCACCCCCACCTTTTTTTCTGAATAGCTAGCAAAAGTGTATTAGGTTATGTGATGAAAATGCACTGCAAATCATGGTGTCACCTTAGAAAAATAGGTTTCATTTCTAAATTTTAAGTGACATTTCAAGCAAAAGAAAGTATTCTCATCTTTCATTAGCATTTTTTATTATATATTATAATCATGATAAAAGCTACCACTACTCCCTAAGAACGAGCACAGTTAGCAAATTGTTCCACTGAACACTGCCTTTATTGTTTCTTAGGGGGAAAAAGGTGGGAAAGAAATACACTGCTTTGCATTTTGTTACCTAGTTTACAGACAACTTTACTACCTAAAAGAAACAATTAGGCGATGTTTATCTTTCTACTAATAAAATCATTAAAAAGCCATCAGGTTAGGATACTTTTTGCTCCCTCCCTCTCCCCACATGGAAATCTTCATGACATTCATTAGTTGACTAAAATCAGGAAAAACTGAAAAGAAAATTATGAAATAAGGAGAACTATTATTTTACTTTTGTCCAAAACCCCAGGCAAAATTCATTATCAATGAAGAAAGTAAGAAGCTGAAGAATCAGGATTCCTACAAATTTTAAGGATGAAAAGGAAACACTAGCTGTTTTTGACATTTTTCTAATACTTAATTAGAAGTGGAAACACAGTTGCAGAGCTGGCGTAGCTCAGTGGTTCAGTGCCTGCTTGGTATGTACCAGGTCCCAGGTTCATTTCCTGATATCTCCTAAATTTTTTTTTAAAAAATTAAGAAGTGGAAACACAATGGGAAATAAAGTAATTTCTATGTATTAATGATCACTGACCTACAGATAACATCAAGGTAAAAAGATAGCACCGTTAATCTTTAAATCATTTATCTATTTCACCTTTAATCCCCCAATATTTGTACTCAGTAGCATAAAACTACAGCAGCTTTCCTTTACAGTCAATTCCTTTGCTTTGTTCCACAGAAAAACTATAAACATATCTAGCTCATTGAAAGATATCAAAGCAGAGAAATATTCTAATGCTTAAGACAAAATAACTAAACATAAACTTCAAATGTAAAAAAGAAGGAATAATGGAAAATCAGTTTACTAATCCTTACTCAATTACATGATATATTTCAAATATTTTGGTTTCTTTTCTCAGTCTCAAGTGACATGCATTACAAGCTAATTTTGATTTTTTTCTGTATGTGGTTTTTAATTAATTCAGCAAGCTATATTTATTAAGTATCTGCTCAATACAAAGCAATAAAGCACTGAGAAAAGCTTCCAAAATTGCATAATAATTCTTGCCATCAAAGGGTTTACATTCTGTGTGGGAAAGGGGAGGATGTATGCTAGAAAATGAATTTATCTAATTTTGAAATTGGGACTATAATGATTTTTTTTTTTTTTAAAGATTTATTTATTTACTTTATCCATTTTAAACCCCCCCTTCCCCATTTGCTGTTTTGTGTCCATTTGCTGTGCAATTCTCCATGTTTGTTTCCTGCCACCTCTTCTCATCCTCCTCCTCCAGTCTTCACCAGGATTCGATCCTGGAGACCTCCGATGTAGGAGAGAGGTGTTCTGCTGCCTGCGCCACCTCAGCTCCTGGCTTCTGGAGCTTTCGGAGCATCTCGTCTTGTCTCTCCCCTGTTACGTCATCATCCTGCTGCCTGGCTCCCAGGGCACGACGGCTCAGCGGCACATAGAGCCTGGCAGCCCATGCGCCTTCTATATATATTTTTTTTATTTTACCGGGAGGTCCCGGGGATCGAACCCAGGTCCCTCCATATGGCAGACGGACGCCCAACCATTTGAGCCACATCCGCCCCTGGGACTATAATGATTTTTAAAACTTATTTAGATATGGTGCTTTTGACTCCAACCAGATCTGGATGCATATGATGGAAAACACTATAAAATAGATAGGTTTTAAGTTATGCTTTTGGTCATTAACTTAATCTACTTAAACAACCAACAATTGTTTACCACCTTTTTTCTATATATTGTGCCAGAATGTGGAGATACAAGGATACACTAAAGCTCATAGTCTAGTTGAGCCCCTGATATTATAATCTTTTTATCCTCTTAGTCACCACAAATATTCTTGCCTCAATCCATTATTAATCACACACTAGAACACAACACACCTTCATTTCCATCCATCTAAATCATATTTATCATTCAGGTTCCAGCTCTTCTATCAATCCTTAATCAATGATTTCAGGAAAAGTATTTGTATGAACTTTAAGATGTTAAGATTTGAAAAGAACTTAAGATATTTTTTTTGTTTCCTTTATACTCTTAACAAAATACTATGTACAAAACAGGTTCTCAAGAAATAAAATAAAATGATATAATAGGCACAATTCTTTAAAGACCAAATACCTTGAACCTGCTATTCCAAAAAATTTATCCTGTGACAACATGGCTAGGCTACACACTCTACTTCTTCAAACACTAATCTAGGTGGTGCTCCTGTAAAGGTATTTTACAGCTGAATCAGCTGGGAGGCCTTGGGAGCATGGCTGAAGTTGCCCTGAAAGTGAGAAGAAATTTCACCTATTGGTAACAGCTTCAACCTGTGCCCGTGGAGTTCCAGCCTTCTGTTATTCTCCCCTGGTTGTTTAGTCAGCCCCCTCAATGACAAAATGCAATTCCTTGTGATCAATCTCTCTTTCTCTAGTTCTGCTCCTCTAGTTGAACCCTGACTGATAAAACATGATTATTCCATATTATATAATGAATTTTCAAGGAATATGTTCCTCTGGTCTTTAGTTGAAAAAGAGAGCAATTTATTTATTAAGAAATCCAGTATGTATTATTAGTGTATGTGTGTATACAAAATAAGTTGTCTATACAAGTTTAAATCAAGGTGAATATAAGAACTAGTATTAACATGAATTAGGGAAAGCAAATGTGTCTCAGGCGACTGAGTTCCTGCCTACCACATGGGAGGTCCGTGGTTCGGTTCCCATGGCCTCCTAAAGAAGACAGTGAGCTGGTGTGACGGGCAGGCACAGCAAGCTGATGCAACAAGAGAAACAAGACGAAAAAGCTTAATGAGAGACACAACAAAGGAGGAAACAGAGGTGGCTCAAGCGATTAGGCGCCTCCCTCCCACATCGGAGGTCCTGGGTTCAGTTCCCAGTGCCTTCTAAAGACACAGCACACAGGAAGTGCAAACAACGAGGGGGTGGGAGAAATAAAGAAATAAAATCTTTGGGAAAAAAAAGGAATTAGGAATTCTTAATTCCTGGCTAAACTTTGGTTTTCAATTAAAGGGGCAAAGTTATAGAGACAAACTGAAGAAAAGTTCTTTTAAACAGTAAGTATATGTCAGTATATACTTTGTGCAACTTTACACAGAGGTAGGCACTGAGCAATGTCATAAAGTAAAGTTGGCATGATTTCATGTAAAAGTTACTTATCCTGTGGCAAGGTGGAAGGTCTAGAAAGTCTCTCGGAAAGAGGATAGAACATGTAACAGATATTTACCATATACAAGGCACTGCATATGTGCTGCCTCATTAAATCCTCATAATAATCTAATGAAATAGATACTATTATTCCTATTTCACAAGTGTGAAATCTGGAACTTAGAGTTGTCCAAGGTCACATAGCTAATAGGTGGCAGAATTAGAATTCAAATGCAAGCCTATTTAACTCCATAGCCCCAACTCTTTCTTCTATATAAGCTCTTTGAAGGAAATGATTCCATAACCGTATAATAATTGTTTCATTGAACACTTACTATGTGCTTTGTGGTACATCAGGTCACTGTATTAAGCACTTTTATGTATTTTTTAAATTGACTTTTTATAACTCTTTGAAGTAAGTGCTAACATGATCTCCATTTTATAAATGAGGGAACTAAGATAGGAAATTGACACAGAGTGGGCAGGGTATTGGAGGAAAAGAATATGCCGTTAGCCAAGGCTTTGGAATAATCTTCATTCAGCACTGTGGTATTGGAAAGCATTCCTTAGTCACTCACCTCCACTTATTTGGCAGAGCAGGGGCAGGGTATTTAAGTAAATATAGCAAACAGTACAGTTGCTAATTTAACAATCAGCCTGCAGATACTAAAAGAAGACATTTGATAGAAATAATTACTGGAAAGGTTAAATATTTGAAATGCTTTGGGTAAAGCATTTTAAAAAGTAAAACAAAATTGTAAAATTCCTAAATGTAAATCAGTGAGTGAGGACAACGGAGGATTTAGAGACCAATCAAATACCCTTTGGCTTACAAAATCAATGTAAAAGTTTGCTCGAAATCATTGTGGTATATAAATTGAGCAAATAAAGTTGATGAGTTTACAATTGCCTCTTAACATATCTCTAACCTCCAAAAGGAACTCAAGAATAGTTGATCATCTTTTACTTCTCTACTTTATACACTTTACATATGTGGGAATCACTAGCATAAAGGGTTAAATGCCAGTGGCCAATTAATTCTCACTAGTATTGTCCCTAAATGTTTAAAAAGATTTTATGGTTCCCAACTTTTTATAGAGTTCACACTCCTTAGTATTAAAGTCCTTCTGCCCTCTACCTACTCTTCTACCTTCATCACCCACCACTTTCCCACATAAAACCTGACTTAGTATTTCACAAACTGTTCTACAGGAGTGGTTAAAAAGCTGTCTTTGGAAAAAGGCTTGAGAGACAAATCGAGTTTTGAAAGCTGCATATTATATCTACCTCTTGAAAATTCACAATGAATATCAGCATATTAAAAGGTTGGGGGGTTGAAAGGATTCTTGAGAAAGTGAGTTACTTAACCAAGGGTTACATAGTTAGTAACAAAGCAATAATAACAACAAAGTCAAGTAATTATGAGTACAGAGATAAATTATCAGTCTTAAATCAGTGTAAAATAAAAAAGTTAAAGCCTATCCATTTTTAGCATTCACCTGGCAGGATATGTCCCAACTTATTTATTGAGTTTTGGTTAATCTACTATTTAAGTGTAAGAAAAAAACTATTTAACCTGTATGCGTCAATTATTTCTAAATCACTACTGAAGTAACTCAAATCAAAATACTATATATATTCTTTTATATATTTAAATGACTTTTTAAAAAAAGGTAGATTCATGATAGTTCAATGCATGAACTGCAATTCCTTTGAGGGAGGAGAGCAGTTATAACTCTTTCATTTATACTTGACATTTTCCATTAGCCTTTCTTAGAATTCTCAGTAAACAATTACTTGCACTCACTTTATGATTTAGGTAAGGCTCAACAGCCACTTCCTCTAAATAAGGAAACCAAGGTTAAGAGAGGTTAAATGCCTCAGAGCAGATCAGAGGTGGAACTAGCTATATAACTGCGGGGTTCTCAGGAAATAATTTACTCTCTCCTTCAAGCAGGTGTAAACATACTAAGACGTGATATTACAGACAATTCCAAGCAATTCCATGTTGCTTCTTTTAATTTCCACTACTTCCCTTCACCAAAAGGACTTAAAAATTATGATATAATAGTAACAAAGTATATAAAAGTATGTTTATGAAAGCATGTTATAAACAAAGGAAGGAATTATTATTAATAGCATCAACAAACTTTATTCTTTATGTGCCTTTATTAAATAAAAATTATATAATAATTGCCACAGTTATAAACTGGAAAATCTTTCCTTCATTTGAGGAATGAATAATAAGAAGCATAAGGTGCTAACACTGAAATTAATTATAGATACATTAATGACATTCACACTTGCTATTAACATGTTAATCATTAGTTACTCAAGATATGTCAAGCTATGGGAACTGATTTTAACAGAAGGTCTTTTCAACAGAGGCTGCATAACATGTATAAATTTCATTTCAGAATGGTGAGATAAAAGGAATTTTTTGGGAAAAACACCTGGGCCAGTAGAAAAAAAAAATGTACATGTAACGAATTGATTCTTTATGAAAATATTGAACAAATCTATTAATAAACCATTGTTAATGCTTGTTATTCTAAATTAGTGATTATGACATTAAAAATATACACCAAGATGTTTATTTTCAATGTCTTCTGACTGCTTCTTTTCTATCCTACATCTTCAATCTTCTATGTGTATGTTCCACTATAATCAGATATTGAGAAAATTATTATACTGTCACAGAAAATGGATTTTTTGATTTCTGGTGGGAAATAAAGCAGTCAGACAAATGAAACACCATGAGAAAGAAATCTTTTTTTAAAAATAAAAAGTAATGGATCAAGATATTAATAACCATCACTCCTGAATTCACTGCTAGCTCCTAAAGAAAAAGTATCTAAACCCCTCAACTCTGGACTAACAAAAAATGCGTTCTTTAAAAGACCAAACTCTCCTTTTACATTGTATAAATCATACGTCTTTATTATAGTCATAGGAGAGAGATGCTGCCAGAGGGAGAAGCTGCCTTAGAGTATGCCAACTCTCCCCTAGCCCCCCAGCTACAAAATAGTGACTTCCTTATCTATACATTATCATAAACATTTCAAAATACCACAGAAAGTATGAATCATTTCATGGAAGAGCAGAGAACAATTTAAAGATATTGATTCTTTAAAGAAAAAGGTTCAAATCAGTTATATGCTATCGATCAAGCAGGAGATGAGCAAGTCTACTAAGACCCAAGTATGTGTTTATCACAAAACAGACAAATCTGCCCTATTTAAAATTCAAAACCTGGGGCCAGGATCAATCCTCAGGAAAGAGAATTTTCTTTCTACCCTTTCACTGCAGGTCTCCTGCTTCCCTCCTAATTAATGCTTCAATTTAACTTCAGTAAGGGTCAGGCATGTATAGAATATTATGGGAAATTAACCAGCATTTGTATATGGGATTAATTTTGTGGGGAAATGCATTTTAAGTTCCAAGTAAACTTAGAGCAGCTTGCTCATTTGGGCACACTGGATAGTCTAGCAAAGGACTGACTGATCAAAGTGCCATAGATCTTAGCAGGTAGATCAGTTGCATATACCTGCAAGTGATAGAACTAATGATCTATCAAGTTTTGATATCACTTCTTCTGTACTTGCTTACCAACATGTGAGTTTCATTCTAAATACTAAATACTAAACACCATCACAGTGTTAACTTATTCATTAATGTCTTATTAATAATATCTTATTCACATTTCAATGAAAATAACAAATAAAATAGCAGTAATAATACTTTTACAAGACACATTTCTTCAAGGTGTTACATGCCTTTCCCTCTCTAAATCTATGCCTTTACTGCAAATAAATTTACTTGTAAATATTAATCTCTTTGGGTGCTCTGTTCCTAGGTGTGTCATGTGATCTAAGTAGTCTAAAAGTTCTTTTAACATCATCTTTTTAAAGTAACACTTTTATTGAGATAGAATTCACATAGAATTCATCCATATAAAGTATACAATTCAATGCTTTTGAGTATATTCACAGAGGTGTACAATTACCATGATGAATTACAGAACATTTTTCTAACCCCCAAAAGAAATCCTATATCAATCAGCACTCACTCCCCACTTCCCCATATACCCTCACGACCAGGCAACCATCAAGCTACTTTCTGTCTCTACGGATTTGTCTATTATTGATATTTCATATAAATGGAATCATATAATATGTGTCCCTTTGTAAATGGCTTCTTTCACTCAGCATAATGATTTTAAGGTGCATCCATTTTGTAGCATGTATCAGAACTTTGTTCTTTTTTATGGTTGAATAATATTCCATTGTATGGCTATACCACATTTTATTTATCCATTAATAAGCTGATGGACATTTGGGTTGTTTCTATCTGGGGGCTAATATGAATAATGCTATCAGCATTTGTGTACCAGTTTTTAAAACAGATACATGTTTTGATTTCTCTTGGGAATATACCTAGGAGTAAAATGGCTATGTCACATGGTAACTCTATGTTTAGATTTTTGAGGAACTGCCAGAATGCTTTCCAAAGCAGCTGCACTATTTTACATTCCTACCAGAAGTATGTGAGGATTCCAATTTCACATCTTTGTCAACACTTGTTATTATCTTTTTTATTATAGCCATCCTAGTTGATGTGAAGTTGTATCTCATTGTGGATTTGATTTGCATTTTCCTGATGGCTAATGATGTTGAACATCTTTTCATATATTTATTTATTTTATTTTATTTTTTTAAAGATTTTATTTATTTTATCCATTTTAAACCCCCCCTTCCCCATTTGCTGTTTTGTGTCCATTCGCTGGGCAATTCTCTGTGTCTGTTTCCTGCCATCTCTTCTCATCCTCCTCCTCCAGTCTTCACCAGGATTCGATCCTGGAGACCTCCGATGTAGGAGAGGGGTATTCTGCTGCCTGCGCCACCTCAGCTCCTGGCTTCTGGAGCTTTCGGAGGATCTCGTCTTGTCTCTCCCCTGTTACGTCATCATTCTGCTGCATGGCTCCCGGGGCCCGACAGCTCAGTGGCACACAGAGCCTGGCAGCCCGTGCTCCTTCTATATATATATATATTTTTTTTTTTTTTTTTACCGGGAGGTCCCAGGGATCGAACCCAGGTCCCTCCATATAGCAGACGGACGCCCAACCATTTGAGCCACATCCGCCTCACCTTCATATATTTATTAACACCTCCTGTTTCGTGTATATCTGTTTTCAGAAAGTGGAAGAGAGGTCCTGCGTTTGTAATGCTAAAATTAGTACTAAGGTGATAAAACTAGTTAACTTACATTTGGACCTTAGCTGAGGAGACCTCAGATATATTAAAGAAAGTCAGGTCTTCTTTTTGTTCCTAGATTATTTTACAGTGCTTATACTTCTTTTTGACACTCATCACAATAGGTATTAGCCTTCTAGAAGGCTGAGGATTTGATAAAAATGCACCCATGTTTTCTTCTTTACACCTGTCATAGTGCTTAACAGAGTACACACAGTAGGCAGACTCAATGAATGTTGGTTAAATGAATAAATTTGAAATCTAATCCCATATTACCTTCACAGTGCTCACTAGGATTGAAAGGAATGATACTATTCAATTCACATTTGAGAAATGAAGATCACATGCAATTATTCACTGAATTAATAAAGCTAATAATACAAACTCCAAATTTCCCAAGATATTTTTCATGTACAGACTGGAGATAGAGATGATCCAGGTTTTAATATTAACATCTATAATAAGATAATGTCATCATTTTGGTTTGTCAACATGAGTAGATCACTTATTTTTAAATAAACAAAACAAAAGACTAGCTATCAGCTCATTAGGATATGGTAAAGCCTAATTAATTTTCTCATACATTATGAAATAAGTGTTCATTGGAGTATTTTGTTCCTCTCAAGTATGAGAGGCAGAATTGGGGAATGACTGCTTATTTCCATGAACTTTCAGTACAACGGCTATAAACGTGGGCTCTGGCATTAGAGGACCTGAGTGCCAGTCCCAAATCTACCACTTACTACTCAAAGAAACACCACAAATATATCCATTGTGGAATCAATTTTTAAATTAGAGAATTCTTTAACCTATACCAAGCTACCATGATTACTCTAAATGTCCTAGCCTGGGGGGAGAAATAAAAGACAAGGAGGGGGAAAAGAAGAACTTGTACCTTTTGAATTACATATCACTTTCATGTGTTACATACTCAAAATAAATCAGCAAAACCCAGACATAACCAAGTAACTTTAATCATACGACTATTAAAAGAATTATTTTGTTATGAGAAATCTATTTCTACATATGACCTAATAATAACATGGACTACTAATACCAAACATACATGGTTATATTAGGCACGTTTACATGTTGAAATTTTGTTTGTAAAGCTATTTTCTGGCTACTTCAGATTGAGACAACAATTGGAACATTAAAATGAACATAAAATAGAGATTTAATTTTATGTCATGCCCATTGTATTTTTGTTTAATTTATTGAACTTGGCAGATTTTTAAAACTTGAAAACCATGTTTGCTGATTCAAGTAAACATTTTCAATATGAAGGTGAGCCTTCTTTTGGAAGCCACAACAGATTATAATCTATTAATATATCTTTCAACAAAAAGGATGAAATCTTTCACTGGTTAGGCTGATAAACTCTTTCTTGTCAAAACTAAGCCTCTTTATCATGATAACCCAGAATAATGGTCGGCTGGTCTAGGCACTTTATCTACTTTACAGATGAAAAATCAGTTCTACTTTCATGGAATTAGATTAATGCCATAACAGGAAATACTTCAGGGGCTGAACTTGCTTCATGCCTTCAAAGCTGCCTGTAAATTTAAAGTACTTCCTGAACTAAAAAGATAAGACAGGAGAAGGAAAAAGAAAGACAGTACAATGACCCTTTTACTGAAGGAAAATATTGCTTCCTGAAAAAGCTGTTGAAAGCTAGTTGCTAAGGGCATTATGCACTAGAAAGCCCAGGGCAAGTCTGGTATAGTTGAACATGGAGATTCTGCTCATATATCAGGCAGTAGCTATAAAGCTGTTCTTTCTATAATCCTTTTTGATAAATTTTTTAAACTTACCTTGGTAAAAGCTAAAGCAACCTTCTCAGCTTTTAGCATGTATGAAACAAAAAAGTTACTTACTATTTTACATATAACATCTTATAAAGAGTATAACATACTCGCAAAAATGCTGACCCCAAGTTGTAGAATTAAATTATGGTTCAGAACAGGGACTGTAAGCAGCAAATCCACTTGACACTTTCTTAGGCAGCCTAATATAACATAAAGATGTAAGAGGCACTATCTGGAACATTTAACAGTTTTTAAAAAGGCGGCCTGATACTGAAGGTAAGAATTTGTAAACAGAAAACACATAATTAGGAAAAAACATTAGCTATGGGTATGCATTTCAACATGCCCACATGAAATTTAAGAGATACAATGAAAAAAAAAAGATAATATAATGAATAAAAAGAAAAGGGAAAAGAGGAAATAGGCCCAGAAAGACAGAAAATTAAGACACACAACATCTGCCAATTTATCAGACCACTTAGAAATTAGCACTGTGGAGTATGCAGAAAAAATAATAAGATTCAACAAATACATACCAAGTGCACATTAAATCTAGTAACTGTAACAATTACTAGATATAATGTGGTTAATAAGACAGAAAAGGACCTTTCCTTCTCCTGAAGCTAGCATTTTAGGAGGGATTAGAAGGTTATACATGGTATTTCCTTATAATCTCTGATTCTGTGAGGCTGTTAGTGATGTTCCTTCTTTCATTTCTGATTTTAGTAAATTGAGTCATCTTTCACTTGTCTTCATCTTTCTAGCTAAGGGTTTCTCAATCTGATCTTTTCAAAGATTTATTTATTGCTTTTTCTCTATTGTATTTCTATTCTCTTCATTTATTTATTTTACTATTTATCATTTCCTTTCTTCTCCTGGCTTTGGATTTACTTTATTCTTTATTATCTATTTTCCTAAGGTGTAAGGTTAGGTTTAGGTTTATAATTTTTTATCTTTCTTCTTTTCAAATACAGTCAATGGCAAGTATAAATTTCCATCTAAGCACTGCTTTAGCTACATCTCAGATCAAGTTTTGGTATGTTGTGTTTTCATTTTCATTAATTCATTTAAGCATTTTCTAATTTCCTCTGTGATTTCTTTTTTGATCCATTGGTTATTTAGGAGTATGCTGTTTAATTTCCACATATTTGTGAATTTTCCAGTTTCCTTTCTGTTATGGCTTTCTAGTTTCATTTCATTATGATTGGAGAAGATACTTTATGTTACTTAAATCTGCTTAGGTATTGAACTATTAAGTTTTTTGGTTTTTGTTTGTTTGTTCAGAGGTACTGGGGGCCAGTAATCGAACCTGGGACCTTGTATATGGGAAGGTGGCACTCAACCACTGAGCCACATCGGTTTCCCTTGAGTTGATTTTATCATTTGTTTTGCTTGTTGTTTGTTTTGTTTTTTCAGGAGCCACCGGGAACGGAATCTGAGACCTCCCATGTGGGAGGTAGTTGCTCAACTCCTTGAGCCACATCTGCTCCCATTAACTACTAAGTTTTGAATTATTATTGTTGAATTGTCTGTCTCTTCAATTCTGTCAACTTTTGGTTCATAATTTGGGGACTCTTTTTTTAGGTAGGAATATGTTTATAATTGTTAAATCTTCCAAATAGATTGTACCTTTTATCATTATTAAATGTCAGTCTATCTCCACTAAATTTTTTTGTTTTAAAGTTTATGTTGTCTGATATTAGTATAGCCATTCCAACTCTCTTATTGTTCCTGCTTGCATGAATATCTTTTTCTGTTCTTTTACTTTCGACCTATTTGTATCTTTGACTCTAAGTTGTGTCTGATGTAGACAGCATACAGTTGGATCTTGCTTTTTTTATTATTCTGACAATCTCTGACCTTTGAGTGCATTGGTTAATGCATTCCTATTTAATGTTATTGCTATAACTGGATTTATATCTGCCATTTTGATTTTTTTATTTCTACGTGTCTCATGTCTTCCTTTTTTAAAAATTTTTATTTATTTAATTTTATATATTTTAAAATTTATTTTTAAAAGATACTTAGATTACATAAAATGTTACATAAAAAAATATAAGGGATTCCCACATGCCCCACTCACAATACCTCTCATGTCTTTCTTGTTCCTTTTTTCTTCCTTTTACAGCCTACTTTGCATTATGTGATTATTTTCTAGGGTGTTATAATATCATAACCAGGATATTGACATTGATACAATCCACCAATGTTATTCATATTTTCTCACGTTCACATGTACTCTCATTTGTGTGTGTTGTATGTGTGCATTAAGTTATATATATACACAGTTGTATAAAGTTTTATCATCTGCTTAGTTTGGGGTATCCACCACCGCAGTCAAGATAGTGAAGAGTTCCAGCACCAAGGATCCCTCATGTTGCTCTTTATAATCACGTCCACAATCCTCTCACTCTCCCTCATTCAACCCCTATTCCCTGCAACTACTAATCTGTCCTTCAAAAATTTTGTTGTATCAAAAATGTTACGCAAATGGAATCATATAGTATGTCACCTTTTGAGACTGCCATTTTTTGCTCGGCAGAATTTCCTGTAATTTCATCTAAGTTGTTTTTGTGTATCAATACTTTTGTTTGTTTGCTTTTTATATAGGTAGTATTCCATTGTATGTAGTACCACAGTTTGCTTAACCATTCAGGTGTTGAAGGATATTTGGACCGATTCCAATTTTGGGTTATTGCTATAAACATTTGTGTACAGGTTTTTATATGAACATAAATTTTCACATCACTCAGATAAATGTCCAGAAGTGAAACTGCTGGGTGGTATGGTAGTTGCATGTATACTTCTTGTAAGTAACTGCCAAACATTTTAACACAGTGGTTATACTATCTAGCATTCCCACCAGCAAGGTATGAGTGATCCAGACTATCTGCAACCTTACCAGCATTTGCTATTGTCACTATTTTTAAATTTTTAGCCATTCTGATAGGTACACAGTGATACCTTAGTTCATTTAAAAATTTATTTATTTATTTATTTTTTAATTTTTCTTTTTTTTAATTATTATTATTATTATTTGTTTTGTTTTCTTAGTTCATTTTTAATTTTCATTTCCCTAATGGCTAATGATGTTGAACATCTTTTCATGTGCTAATTTTCCATCAGTATATCTCCTTCAATGAACTGTTTGTTCATGTCTTTTGCCCATTTTTAAATTGGGTTGTTTGCTTTTGTACTATTGAGTTTTGAGATTTCTTTAAACATTCTAGATACCAATCCTTCATCAAATAAGGGACTTGCAAATACTTTCTCCTAGTTTGTACTTTGCATTTTCATCATCTTCATACAGATTTTCAGAGAGAAAAAGCTTTTAATTTTAATATAACAATTTTTCCTTTTAAGCATTTAGCTTGTACTGTCACGTCTAAGAACTCTTTGCCTACCCCTAGATTCAGAAAATTTTCTCCCCTGATTTTTTTCTAATAGTATTATAATTTTACATCTTACATTTAAGTCTGTGATCCATTTCAAGGAGATTTTTGTATAAGATGTGATATTTAGGTCAAAGTTCATTTACTGCCTTAGGATGCCCAACTGCTATATGAACATTTTGGAAAGGCTACTCTCCCTCCATTTAATATCCTGTCAAAAATCAGCTGAGCATATAGATATATGGGACTTTTAACAACTGTTTTTCTTTTAATTATTTTTAACTATGTTTCTAAGGTTATTTTCTAATTGGTGTACTATGGCTAACTATATACACCTTAACTTATCAGGCTCGACTTCAGATTTATACTAACTTAATTCCAGTGAGCTAAAGAAACTTGACTGCCAGATAGCCCTAAACTCTCCAGACTATGGGGCTACTAGTAAACGTATGAAATCTATATATGTTACAAACCCATCAACAGGTTTTTATACTTATTACTCTATATATTTTTTTGTCTTTTAAAGAAAGTGAGAGAAGAAAAGGGAATAGTTTGTATTTATAGAGTTTGTTATATTAACCTTATTTACCATTCCGGTTCTCATTTCTTCCTGTGGATTTAGGTTACCATCCGGGTGCATTTCCTTACTTTAATACAGCTCCTCCTTTGTGCTGTTATTGTCATAATATATTACAATCCAATATGCTTATTCTTAATTTCTGTATCTATATCATTATAGATTAGGAGCAAATATTTATCAGACCATACTTTGCTCTCACCAATTTTATTTTTTTGTTATCACCAGTGGTATAATGATCAAATCCATTAGTTGTTTCACTCAGTTACAAAATCCTACCTTACAGAACTGTCCTTTTATATATCCTCTGTTTTGTTTTGTTTTGTTTTTTTAGGTTTATTTTATTTACTTCTCCCCATTCCCTTGCTGTTTTTCACTTCCTGTGTCTGTTGTCTTGTTTCTTTAGGAAGTGCAGGGATCCAAACCCCGGACCTCTGATGTGGGAAGGAGGTGCCTAATTGCTTGAGCCACCTCTGTTCTCTGCTTTGTTGTGTCTCTCATTCTGTTTTTCCTCCCCATGTCTCTCGTTGTGTTATCTTGTTGCGTCAGCCCACTACGCCTGCCTGTCACATCAGATTGCTGCCTTCTCTAGGGAGCACCGGGAACCTCTGCTCCCTGCTTTGTGTCTCATTATGTTTTTTCTTCTTGTGTCTCTTGTTGTGTCAGCTTGCAGTGTCTGTCCGTCGTGCCAGCTCGCTGTCTCCTTTAGGAAGCACAGGATCCGATCCAGCGATCTCCCATTGGTAGGCAGGAGCCCAGTCGCCTGAGTCACATCTGTGTCCCTCCTCTCTTGGTTAATACTTTCTGTCACCATTTAGGAAGCATTCTCAAGATGTTGCATTTGGTATTCTTTTTATATTCTATCTCCTGGTAATTGCAATACTCTGAAGGCTTTTCCAAATTCATCATTATAGCTGACTCCCGAATCTGCACCTATAGCTATGACTTACTTCCCAAAATCCAGAGTTGCATCTGGACTACCTATGCATATACTGTTGGCATTTATATTGTAACATGCCCTGAAGCAAACTGATTATGTACCTAGACAATCATCTCTTCCAATCTCTTCCACTGGATTTATTAATGGATAAGTGATTCACTCAAGTTATACAAAAGGGTAACATCTAACTCATTTTATTCTAATACACAAAAATATTCCTTTCTAATACCTTGCATCACTCTACTGCTTCTTACTGGTATCTTAGGTAAGATTCTTACACTCTCTTGCCTAGGCCTAATCTTTCGCACCTCCAATTTAAGACAACCCAGATCAGGTTAAAACTTCTGGCATAGTTTTGATCCTATAATTTTCCTCCCTACTTAAAAATTTTTAATACTAGTTAATTGCTAAAGCCCTCCATGATAAGGCACAAATTTCAAATTTTACCTTTATCTGCTGCTTTCATATGAATCAATTTAGACAAGTCAATAATTCCCTTAACATATCTAGCAACTGTGAACATCAGTAAACAGCTACTGTATGGATGACTGACTTAACTGATGAAAATATGTGGATATAAAATAAGCGTGCAAATAAAAAATGCACTACTTACTGTTTATATCATGATTATATGCATTTATATTGCTATTCATCTTTTACTAAAACCATTCCATAGCCCAGGCTATTTTCACAGGTCTAATAATATCACTGCTAGTGTTACTCTTAGATGAAACACACTCTAGCCTCCTGCTGCTACTGTGAAATGTATTAAAGCAGGTCACGTGGTTTTCCTCATGTCAACAAATGATGGCTCAATTAGGCAGATAAGTATCTACAACCCTTAGCAGATTCTTCAGTCCATTCTCAGCAGTTCAGAAAAGCACTGTGGTTAGCATTAGAGCTAAGGAAAGGAACACTTATAATTCTTTAAGCATTCAAATAAATTTTTAAATTCAAGACTGGCTATTGAATGTTTCCAAACACAAACAGTGTGGAAGTAGACTTCCATCATGACTATGTACTCTAAAATCTATTGTGTATGTAAATTTCTTAATGAAATAAGATTATGATAATTCTATGTTAGGTTGATAATTAAGTAACAGTATTTGCTTTCATAGAGTTAAAGGAACTGCCAACTAAAAGACACATATGACCTAATGCTGACTCACCTGGCAAAGTAAAACCTTACATGTACTGAAAAGAAATCTGAGGAATGCAGACTACAAAACAGAAACAATAAGCAGAAAAGGTCCCAGAAAAGCCAAATGATAAAAACTTAGCCCTTGATATATTGTCTCTATTCTAAAATTTCTTCTTAGCTAGATTTTTCACTCTCCAAGAAATCAGAAACAATAGAGTATAATCCTGAGTCATGAAGAAAAATTGAAGTAAATTATATTCATAGAATTGAATAGAATTTGAAACATATCTACATAGCTTTATTTATGTATCTGAAATATAAAACTTTAAAGTGGGTTTCACTCAGTGTTTTCTTTGTTTTTTAAGATTCACTTGACAATTCTAGGTAAATGATATATCACTTAACTCAGTTTCAATAATACTAGCAGCAGTACTAAATTTATCCAAGTGAAAAAATTTTGTCTATACTCATATATCACTATTTTATCAGTCAGAGTTCTCTAGGGAAACAGAACTGACAGGAGATATCTGTAAAGATTATTAGATTTTATAAAATTGTCTCATGCGACCATGGGGATGCACGAGCTCAAATTCCATAGGGCAGGCTGTAATCTAGTAACTCCGATGAAGGTCCTCCATGAACTCCCCAGGAGAAGCTGTCTGTCTGAAGTAGAGATGGGAATTCTCTCTCTGACTGCTGAAATCACTTCTCCTTTTCAGGCCGTCAATTGACTGGATGAGTTTTCTCATTGCTGAAGGCAATCTCCTCAATTGACTGTATATGTAATCAGCCATAGATGCAATCAACTCACTGATTTAAATCCATGAAATGTCCTCACAGTACAATGAGGCCAGTGCTTGCTTGACCAAACAGCTGGGCACCATTTCCTGGCCAAGTTGACATATGAGCCTAACCATCACAGCTACTGTCAGTACAAGAACACAATGTTAGGCATCCTCAAAAATATGGAAATGAGGAATAGTAACACTGACTTTTAGTCAATCATAAAATAAATAAAGAAGGATAAGGTATGTAACATATCCTGTTTGAATGTATTAACAAATCTAGAGAAAGAATGTGTTGGGAGTGCAAGTGGTGTTGGTGTTGATAAGTTAAAAAAGAAGAATAAATGCTAATACTACCTAAAAAAGAGGACCTCAGGAGGCCTAAATCCACAGGCTTTGGTTTTTTATGTTCCTGGTGAGTAAATAAACACACCTTGCTCAGATGCAATTAAAGAATAACTTATTTAAATCTCCTTATTCTGATTCTATGTTTACCATAAAAAAAATATTTAGCTTCCAATGCAAGCTTGCCTGTAGATAAGGAATTTTTGGGTGAGGTACATATAAACATTTTGGTCCATGTGACAATTATATTTCCTACAATATAAAGAAATAAGGTGACATACTGGTTTTTATATATCATTCTCATGAACTTGGTAAATTGAGTCATCCTTACCTCCTCTTTTTCTATCAAATCAAACAATCAATCCATGAAAAGTTTTTGTGAGAAAAGGATTGAACCAAGGTGGCAGCATAAGACGCTCCAGGGTGCCCTACCCCACAGAATCTTTGAGTATGTAGCAAATCTGACAGAGCCATCTTCCTTAAAACTCAGGAAAACAGTTAAAGTGTTGTAATAATTGTGCAACTGCTGAATCACAAAAACAACTTTAAAAAGCTCCTGGCAGATGTGTCCTCTAACTCCTTCCCGGCATTGTGGGTCCCTGGCTGTATTGCAAAGGGAGTAAAATAAAACCTATGAGCACACACACTGGTGAGGGCATGCTGGTGTCAGTCTTTCAGGTGGCAACATCAAAGGCTGAACTAGTATACTCATATCTGACTAGCCTCCCAGACCTTGTCCTGTAGGCAAAAACAGCTTGCAGATAGCTAAAGCAGGGTAAGAAACAATTAAATCAAAACAGCCTAGGGCAAAAGATTACCTGCTTTAAGACATTCAAAGTGGGGCGGGGGGCAGGCTGTGGCTTAAGTTTACAAGGACTGTAAACAGACTTTTTTTTTGCATTTGTTTGATTTTTTAGCTACTGGCATGCAAAGAATCTCTGTCATATCAATAGCTGGATACAAACTTAAGAAATGGACAGTTCAGGGACTAAATCCCACAGTTAACATATTAAAAAATGTAGTGTGCAACAAAAGATTACAAGACCAACAAAGAAAAAGAAAGTGATGGCCCATCCAAAGGAACAAGATAAAAATTTGGAAACAATCAATGAAGAAGAACAGCCTATGGACATGCTGGACAAAAACTTTTTAAAAATAATCTTCAATATATTCAAAGAAATAAAGGAAAAAGAACATGGAGAAAGAAATAAAGTGAAATAAGTCTGACACAAAAGGACAAATACGGTATGTTCTCACTAATACGAACTAAAATGATGAGTAAGCTCATGGTTACTAGGAAATTGAGTGTGGGTTGAAAATGGGAGCTGATGTGGAATATATTTTTTTAAAGATTTTTAAAAAATTTATCTGCCCCCCTACACACACTGTTTGCACTCACTGTCTGCTTTCTTGTGCCTGTCTGTTTTGTGCTTGTCTTCTTTTTACAGGAGGCAGCAGGAACCGAAACCAGGACCTCCCATGTGGGAGGGTGGCGCCCAATGGCTTGAGCCACCTCCACTTTCACTTGTTATGTCTCATTGTGTTTCCTTGTTGTGTCTCTTTGTTATGTCATCTGTTGCTTCAGCTTGCCACTCCAGCCTGTTGCGTCAGCTTGCTGTCTTGCTTGTCTTCTTTAGGTGTCACTGGGAACTGAACCCAGGACCTCCCATGTGGTAGGCAGGTGCCCAACTGCTTGAGCCACACCCACTTCCCTATGTAGAATTTTTAATAAGGTTTATTGTAAATGTGTGGAAATGAATCGAGTTGATGGTAACACATTATAGTGAGTGTAATTAACATTACTGATTTATAAATGTGATTGTGGCTGAAAGGGGGAGTCAGTGGCTGTAATATTTCAATTGAAGAGAAGCTAGAGAATAATGTAGGGACTGTATAACAGTAATTTTGGTGGTGGATGAAGATTGTGGTTAAGTATAAGAATGTTCTTTATTTACAAAGTGTTACATATATAAGTATATGGTGATACATAGGAAAATTACAACTAATGTAAGTTATGGATTATATTTAACAGTAATATTGTAATATTTTTGCAGCAATGTCAAAGAAGATATATCAATTCTAAAGGATACCAATGGGGGTGATATAAGGGGGTATGGGATTTTTCCTTTTGGAGTAATGAAAACATTCTAAAATTGACTGAGGTGATTATAACACAACTCTGTGATGAATATGACAGCCACTGAGTGTACACTTTGAATGGAGGGTACAAAGCATGGGACTGTATAACACAAAGAATCCTGTGGTGCAGGATGGACTATGGTTAACAGGATAAATATGAGAATATTCTCTCATGAACTATAACAAAGATATAATACTAATACAGGGTGTCATTAACTGGGTGGGTTGGGTAAAAAATACACCAAATGTAAGATAATGTTAGTAGTAATGTTTGACAATGCTCTTTTATAGTTTGTAACAATTGTTTCACAACAATGCAAGGTGTTGGTGGGGTAATATGTGGGAGCCCTGTATGATGATATGCATGTTGTTTTGTAAGTTCATAACTTACACTATACACTTATTGTTTATGGATGTTCATGTATAAATGATAAACTTCAATTTTTAAAAAAGTGAAAAAAAGAAAGAAATCAAAGATAACATGCTACTACAAACCTAAGAATAAGATAAATCAATATTCAAAGGGAAGCACTTAAAGTGGGAATAAAGAGTGGCATTTTTAAAAAAAGGAAAGTATTCATTGTGTTTAGCAAGGTTTGTTCTGTATAATATAATAAAATAAAATAAAAGAAAAGTGAAAAAAGTACAGTGTGTAACAAAAGATTATAAGACAAACAAAGAAAAAGAAAACCATTGCCCACCCAAAGGAACAAGATAAAAATTTGGAAACGATCAATGAAGAAGACCAGACTATGGACATACTGGACAAAGACTTTTAAAAAATGATCTTCAATATGCTGAAAGAAATAAAGGAAAAAGAACATGAAGAAAGAACTAAAGGCTGCCAGGAAAACAAATGAATAACACATGAATTTCAATAAAGAGAAATTTTATAAAGAAACTAAATGGAAATACTGGAGTTGAAGAACACAATAATTGAAATGGAAAACTTAAGGGTTTCAATAGGAGATTGGAGCTGGTAGAATAAAGAATCAGAACTTAAAGATAAGGCAACTGAAATGATTAAGGTTGAAAAGCAGCAAGAAAAAGAGAGAAAAATAATGAACAGAGCCTAAGACACCTGTGATACACCATGATGCATACTAATATATGCATTATGGGAGTCCCAGAAGGAGAAGAAAGAGTAAAGAGGGATAAGAATTATTAAAAGAAATAATGATAGAAAACCTCCTAAATTTAACAAAAGATATGAATATACACATTCAAGAAGCCCAATGAACCCAAACTGGATAAGCCTGAGAAAAATGCCCAAACAGTAGTCAAACTGTTGAAAGCCAAGGACAAGGAGAGAGTTTTAAACGCTGCAAGAGAAAAGTAATGTGTTATGCACAACGAACCTTAATAAGAAAGATTAAGTGGCAATTTTTCATCAGAAACCATGGAGCCAAGAAAGCAGTGGGACAAAATATTTAAAGTGCTGAAAGAAAATGACTGCCAGCCAAGAATATTATATCTGGTGGGGCTTTCATTTAAAAATGAGGGAACAATTAGGACATTACTGGACAAACAAAAGCAGAAGGGGTTTGTCACCACTAGACCAGTCCTACAAGCAATGCTAAAGGGAGTTCTTCAGATTGAAAGGAAAGAGCATAAGCCAGTGGCTCAAGGAAGGATAAAGTAATAAAGAACTCCAGTAAATGTAACCATATGCATAATTGTAAATGCCAATACTATTGTATTGTATTTTTTGGTATATAGTTCCCCTTTTTACTTATTAAAGGTTCTAAAGTGAAAATGCATAAAAGCACTGAAAAAAATCTATGGTTTGGGACATAAAATATATAAAGACACAATTTGTAACAAGTAGAACAAAAAGGTGGGAAGATGGAAGGATATAGGAACAGTGTTTGTGTATGCTATTGAAGTTAAGCAGGTATCAAATGGAACATTATTGTTATAGATTTAGGATTTTAAATTTAAGCCCCATGGTAACCACAAAGAAAATATCTGAAAAATATAGAGAGAAGGAAATGAGAAGGGAGTCAAAGTGGTTTACTACAAAAAAATCAATTAAATATGAAAGTAAGCATTAATGGGAGACTATAAGGACAAAAAAGGCATAAGACTTATGAAGACCAAAAAGCAAAATGGTCAAAGAAAGTCATGCATTATCAATACTAAATCCCACTGATTGTACATTTTGGATAGATTATATGGTTTATGAACAAAAAAATTATAAGGTGGGCTGGAGGAAAAATACACCAAATGTAAGATACGGACTATAGTTACTAGTAATACTTTGATGATGCTTTTTCATAATTTGTTACAACAAATTTTCACAACAATGTAAGGTATTTGTGGTGGGGTGAGGTATGGGAGCCCGGTATGTTATGCATGTTTGTTTTATAAGTTCACAACTTTTACTATACACTTATTTTTTATGTATGTTCTTATATGAATGATACACTTCAATAAATTGTTTTTTAAATGGAAAAAAAAAAGGGAGGGAAAAGTAGAAAATTCACAAATATGTGGAATTAAATAAGACACTCTTAAACAACCAGTGCACCATTAGGAAATATCTGGAGGTAAATGAAAATGAAAATGCAATCTATGAAAACTTATAGGATGCAGCAAAGGTAGAGCTGAGAGGGAAATGTATAGATCTAAATGCTTACATTAGAAAAGAAGAATCGGGGGCGGATGTGGCTCAAATGGTTGGGCACCCATCTGCCATGTGGAGGGACCTGGGTTTGATCCCCAGGACCTCCCGGTAAAATTAAAAAAATATATATATAGAAGGCGCATGGGCTGCCAGGCTCTGCGTGCTGGTGAGCCGCCAGGCCCCTGGAGCCATGCAGCAAGATGATGACGTAACAGGAGAGACATGCAGAGGAGAGACAAGACGAGATGCTCCGAAAGCACCAAAAGCCAGGAACCGGGGTGGCGCAGGTGGCAGAATACCTCTCTCCTACATTGGAGGTCTCCAGGATCAAATCCTGGTGAAGGCGAGGAGGATGAGTAGAGATGGCAGGAAACAGACATAGAGAATTGCCCAACGAATGGACACAAAACAGCAATGGGGAAGGGGGGGTGGTTAAAATGGATAAAATAAATAAATAAATCTTAAAAAAAAGAAAAGAAAAGAAGAATGATCTCAAACCAGCATCCTAACTTCATACCTGGAGGATCTGGAAATAAATGAGCAAACTAAACACAAAGGAGCAGAAGGAAGGGAAAAAAAAAAGAGTGGAGGTTAATGGAATAGAGAATTTTTAAAAAAGAAAATAGGGAAAATCAACAAAGAGGAACATTGGTTCTTTGAAAAGATCAACAAAATAGACAAACCTTTAGTTAGACGATGATGAAAAGAGAGAAATGACATAATAACTAAATAATGGCCAGTATTATACTAAATAATATAATACACCACATTAATAGAATGAAGGGAAAAAAACTGCATGATCATCTCAATTTACACAGAAAAAGCATGTGATAAGATTCAGCATCCTGTCTTGATAAAAACATTCAGAAAAATAGGAACAGAAGGAAACTTCCTCAACATGGTAAAAAGCATTTATGAAAAACCCACAGGTAATTTCATTCTCAATCTTAAAGGACTGAAAACGTTCTCAAGATCAGGAACAAGATTGTCACCACTGCTATTCAGCATTATGCTGAAAGTTCTAGACAGAGCAATTAGACAAGAAAAAGAAAAAGCATCTAAATTGGAAAAGAGTTTTAAACTCTCTCTATTTACAGATGATTAAGACTATATATACAGAAAATTTGAAAAAATGTTCAATAAAGCTACCAGAACTAATAAATGAATTCAGTCAAGTGACAGGGTATAAGACCAATACACAAAAAATCAGTAGTATTCAAATTCCAAACTCTGCCTCCCTGCATTGAGAAGCAGTTGAAATCTCTGTTCAGTTCCTTCAGCTTCCAAGTGCTGCTTCTTTTTGCCTTTAAAAAAACTCAGTCCAGTAGTTGGGTGGATTTTTAACACAGATTTCAGGTCTCACTCCTTCTGTGTAGCTCTTTGTCTTTTAGGATTTCTCTCTTACATCTGGCCAGTATACCAGCCTGAACTCTATCTCTGGCAACCCAGAACAGTGGTTTGCTGAATGTGCTCTGGTAATAAGTAACAAATTTGCAAATCTTACGAGCCATAATTTCTGCCTTTAAGGGTGGACTTCTTTTCTCTCCATTTTGTTTGCTTTTGGTAATTTCCAATGTCTTCAAAAAGAATTTTTTTTTTTTTTTACATTTTTGTGTAGGTTTTATAATTGCTGTTTATGGAAGAGTTATCCGAACCAAACTACTCTGCCATTATCAGAATTTGGAAGTCATTTTCAAACATTTTTTAAAAGCTTACCACTTAAAAAAGAGTTTACAGAGGTGGCCTAGGTATGGTATAACCTAAGAATGTGGTTTCAGAAAAAAAACCAAGTTTCATTAAGAGGAACATAAAAATAGAGAAATATAAACCTTTATGGGAAAACCATAATTATCTCTATGAGATGCATATAATAGTTTTAAAAAGAGAAAGAAAACTGAAAAAAAATCTAAGCAGTTAAACTATTATGTCAAATCAGAAATTCAATCTTGTTTATAAAAAAGACTTTAAGAATTAAAAGACTGATGGCATTGCAACATGTAATTCAAAGTCTTAACTTTTAAAAAGATTCTCCCAAATTGGGGTCAATTACTATGTTAGATATCTGCTAGTTGATCCCACCCCACCCAAATTATCTGCAGCTATAAATGACAAACAACAAACATCCCTGAGACTGTGGCTAATGAGACTGAGGGTGACTGGGATAGAAAGTGATCCTACAGACTTAAGGCTCTAGCTGCTGGCAGGAGCACATCTAAGATTGGCTTGTTTGATGAGCAGAGGTCATGACTGATTTTGTCACTATAGAAACAAACAAAAATGTTAACAGAAATGTTAAAAAAGCTCACTCTTCAAAGGAACATAAAAAAAAAACCCACTCTCTACAATGTAACCTTCATTATGACCAGGATCCAATCAAAAGTCACTAGAGAGAAGTGGATGTAGTTCAGTGGTTGAGCGCCAGCTTTCCATGTATGAGGTCCTGGGTTTGACTCCCAAGTACCTCCTAAAAACAAAACAAACAAATGAAAAAAAACCTACTCTCATTGGGAGCAGATGTAGCTCAGTGGTTGAGCATGTGCCTCCCACTACAAGGTCCTGGGCTCATTCCTGGGTACATCCTAAAAAGTCACACATACACAGTAACAGGAAAATGTGATCCATATTCAGGGAGAAAAAAAAGAATCTGAGATTATATAGATATTATTGCAATAAACAGACAAGACTTTTTAAAGAAACCTTTATAAATCTGTGAATATTCTAAAAACCATCAAAATGTATACTTTAAATGAGTGAATTATATGGTATATGAATTATATCTCAATAAAGCTGTTACCAAAAAAATCAGTAATGTTGCTCTGTACTAGTAATGGACAACCTCTTCTTAAATCTGAAGTGGAAATCAAGAAAAAAATGTCATTTACAATAGTAACTAAAAGAATCAAATATCTGAGAATAAATTTAACCAAGAATATAAACTAAAAGTTGTACACATAAAGCTGATGATTAGGCTTTGATATTCAGCCACGTCAGTAGTACGTTAAGTCCCTGCTCCCGTGGTGGGTGGGGACTCACAGAGGAAAGTACACAGCAGAGAAGTTTAAATTTTTGATGCTGGAGCCCCGGGAAGCAAATACATAGGAGAAGAACACAGAGGAATAGACACTTCTCTGTAGACACAGCAGAGGCCCAGGGCCCCAAGTGGCCCCAAATAGCCAAAGCCATCTTGAAAAAGAAGAGCCAAGTTGGAGGAATCACATAAGCTACAGTGATGATGATCACATGTGACTGGCACAAGGACAGATATATAGACCAATGCAATAAAATCGAGAGCTCAGAAATAAATCCTGACATCTATGGCTAATTGATTTTTGACAGGGTGCCTCACTGGAGAAAGAATAATCTCTTCAACACATGGTACTGGGAAAACTGGATATCCAAATGTAAAGGAATTTTTACCGCATATCACATATAAAATTAACTCAAAATGGATCAATCAAAAGCATAAATTTAAGAATCCAAAACTATAAAGCTCCTAGAAGAAAACACAGGGAAGTATCTTCAGGACCTTGTGTTAGGCAATGGTTTCTAAACTTTATGACCAAAACAAGGAAAAAAAGAAAATATAGATAAATGGGGCTTCATCAAAATTTTTAAAACTTTTGTGTAGAGGACTTCATCTGGAAAATAAAAAATAATCTACAGAACAGGAAGAAATATTTGGAAACCATATATCCAATAAGGGATAGATCAGATTATAAAAAGAAATCCTGAAACCCAACAACAAAAAGACAAACACCCAATTTTTAAAAATGGGCAAAAGATTTGAATAGACAGTTCTCCAATGAAGATATACAAATAGCCAACAAGCACATGAAAGTATGATCAACATCATTAGTCATTAAGGAAATGGAAATCAAAAGCACAATGAGCTATCATTTCATACCCCTAGAATGGCTACTATTTAGTGGGAAATAGCTTCCTTTGATAACAGAGCTAGGAAATATATTCATGTATATTCACACACACATACAAATACCCGCATTTGCAAATAAATACACTTGCACACACATTTACAGAAATATCCCCAAACCAGTCCATCCTACAGCGTTCTTTCCCATCCCATATCTATACGTCCCTTCTTCCACAGAGAGACCCTTGGCTCATAATTACATCAACTCATTTACTCATTTGCTGAAAATTTCAGAATTGCCTCACCCATACCATGACAATAAACAAACCTACTAAAAAGAATTCAGGATTTTCTTGCGATTCTTCCCACTTCCCCTACTCTGTCCCAAACTGAGAGTATACTGTGTTCATAAACTACTTGAATTAGTCCCCTCTTCCTTCCCCACTTCTTCCCATTTTAACCTTAAGTGTGGACACAGTATTCATTTGAAAAACACGTTTGTTAGTTTCAGTTTGCTTACAATTTTAGGTACCCCATCCAGCCTTTACCATTTTTATTTTACTTTTTGAATATATAAGATATTAATATGCTTTCAATGTTCAAAACTATACCAAGAAATTATACCTCATGAAGTGCTATTACCTCCTATATCCCTTCTATCTCACTTTCCACTCTACCACTTGTACATAACTGTTTTTATATTTTTCTGTTTTATCCTTCCTGCATATGAGCATATTTTATTTTCCCTTTTTCTTACACAATATATATCCTCTTTGGTTCTTTCCTTTTCACGTAATACAACTTAGAAATCAGTCCATATCTGTTTAAATAAAAGCTGCAGAGTACTCCAGTTCATTGAAAGCTGTATAGTACTCCATTGTGTATATGTACCATAATTTATTCAAGCAATCGCCTGTGCTTGGTCATTTGTATAGTTTTCAATAATTTGCAATTATTAATAATACTGTAATGAATAACTTTAGGAAAGATTATTCCTGGATTATACTATGGATTTTTAATTCCTATCTGTGCCTATTTTGATCTTTACTCTCATATGTAATTTGGGGGAGGGACATGTTTATATAGGAATATTTAATACATTCATTAAATATTACTGACAAAAACATATAAAATAGTAGATATAGTATGATGCACAAATTATATAAATATTTCAAAGAGAGATTCATGTGTATGCATAGAAAATAATTGTGTGTGATGGAATTATGGGTGATTTTAATATTCTCTGTATTTTTTAATATTTTTCAAATCAGATATACTTACTATGTATTAATTTTACAATTAAATTCAATTCAATAAATTACATTTTCCAACAAAAAGGACCTCTATTTTTGGCACTAGAGTGGACAAGGTACCCTAACAATCCTTTTGCTGAAAACAAATGCTGGGTCTAAATAAAAAGAATCTTTTAAAAAATATATATATTGCTGTGTTGCCACAGAATACCCAGAAGCCTAAAGCAAAGTAAAAATGGAAATCTAGAGAGGTAAGCAAACACCCAAATATCTTTCATCCCAGGGGAATACCACACCCTCTGAACTGAGCTTCAGATTTCACAGCCATGTGCAGAGCTGGCAGTGTTGTGTTGTAGCTGGCTTGCAAATGGCTCGTGAGAGCTAATTACACCTATCTCTTCCCAACTTTCTGATCAATGACTTTTACATTGGTGGCTTGAAATCAACCAGAGTGTGAAATCAGTAAATGTTATAAATCAAGAGTTTCATTTTCCCAGAAGCTAGTTCCTAATTGTTTCCCACCACACTACTGAGCACAAGGTTTAGAGATAATTCTTGGGATACATCAAAGATGGCGAGTCTAATTCAAGACCGCCACATAAAGCTGGGACCCTGAAGAGCTACATGCTTAGTGTAGGAGTGAAGTAGAAGTAAGTTAACCCTTCAGAAGTAATCAGCAGGGAAGTCTGCCTATTTCAAACTTGATTCTGGGTGGAGGTAAAAATACCTTCCCTGAAAATTTCAGTACGTTATACAAGCCCACCTCATGAAAGTTTACAGACCTGAAACTCATGATACCTATTGAAAGTAGCTCACAAAGCTTTAAACCCAAATTGTATTTGAATGTGCTCCCAGGTTGACGATGTCCCTTCTGGAAGATTCAAATGCAAATCTTCTCTTTGGAAACATAACTTTATCTCAGCTTAAAAATTACCACAAGTAAAAAATATGAGCTAACAGTATATATTAAAAAATCATAGAACACACAAGAAAATAAGGCAGCTTGAGCAAGAGTGGAAACAAATCAAGTCTGATTTTGCTGTTTTCAATAACAGCCTAAGAAAAAAATAGAAAACAAGTAAATTTAATGTATTTAAGGAAATAAGAGAGGACTGTAAATATGAGAAAGAAGTGATAATTTATTAAAATAATGAAACAAACAGAAGATTTGAGAGAAACAAACAATAATTTCTAGAAATAGAAAATAAGGTAATGGCTATTAAAGTCAATATATATGGGAATCCTTTATACTTTATTTTTTTAATCTTTTTTAAAATCATTTATTGAAGTATATCATTCCTACATGAATATACATAAACTATAAGTGTTCAGTAAACATTGTGAACTTACAAAACAAACATGCATAACATCATACTAGGGCTCCCACATATCACCCCGCCACAAATACCCCGCATTGTTGTGAAACATTTGTTAACAAATCATGAAAGAGCATCGTCAAAGTATTACTAACTATAGTCTGTATCTTCCTCCCTATACATTTTTTTTAAGGGTTTATTTATTTACTTTTTTCCATTTTTACCCCCCACCTCCCGTTTTTGCTGTTTCTGTGTCCATTCACTGGGCGACTCTGTGTCTGTTTCCTGCCCTCTCTTCTCATGGTTCTCTCTTCACTGGGATTCAATCCTCGGAACCTCCAATGTGGGAGAAAGGCATCCTACCGCCTGCGTCACCTTGGTTCCTGGTTTTTTGGTGCATCTCGTCTTGGCTCTCCCTTGTGACACTCTCCTGTTATGTCATCATCCTGCTGCGTGGCTTGCATGGCCTGGTGGCCCACGTGCCTTTTATATTTTTCTTTTTTTAAGTTTTTACTGAAGTCCTGGGGATCAAACCCAGGTCCTTCCATATGGGAGATGGACGCCCAACCACCCAAGTCACATCCGTCCCCCTGTTATATCTCTTAAGGTTGACCAAAGATATCCAAAGTTACAGTCTTTTCCCATACAAGATGGTCATACAATAACCAGGCTTAGTTGATCACCAGCATTCCAAAAACCAGGCCTAGGGAGAAAAACTAGGTCTGGGGACATATGCATGGTTTCTAATATAGCAAATGTTTAGCCTACCCTGGTTATCACAAAATCAGGACAGCAAGAATATTCGGAACCCTTATATTTTAGATATAACTTTTCTGTAATCTAAAACCTCTTTAAAAATAAAGTTTATTATATAAAAAGAAAAGAAAAGAAAAAAAGTCAATGGACAGGTAAAACAGAATTTAAGACATTCTGAAGACAGAAAAATCAGAAGGCAGACCTGAAGAAATTATATAGACTGTAGAAAGAAGACAAAGAAAGGGAAACAATGGATAAGAGGTTAAGAGATATAGTAGAATAATTTGGGATACATATGTGATAAAGCTGTAAAGAAAAGCATGAGAATGATCATAAAATTCAAGATAATGGTTACCTTTGGGGTGGAGAGTTATGGGATCATGAGGGACACATAGAAATGAAAAGAAAATGGTAAAAACAAAAAAACAAAACAAAACAAAAAAAACGGTAATATTTTATTTCTTAAGATGGGTGCTGGGCAGCGGATGTGGCTCAAGTGATTGGGCTCCCATCTACCATATGGAGGATCCCAGATTCAGTTCCCAGGGCCTCCTGGTGAAAGCGAACTGGCTTGCATGGAGAGCTGGCCCATGCAGAGAGCTGGCGCAACAAGATGACACAACAAAAAAGAGACACAGAAGAGAGACAGTGAGTGACACAACAAACCAGGGAGCTGGAGTGACTCAAGTGATTGAGTGCCTCTCTCCCACATTGGAAGGTTCCGCCATTGGTTTCCAGTGCCTCCCAAAGAGAAGACAAGCAGACACAGAAGAATGTGCAGCAAAAGGACACAGAGAGTGGACAGCGAGTGTAAGTGGCAAGGGAGGTGGGGGGTGGGGGGTAGGAGGGGAATAAATGAATAAAATAAATTAAAAAAAAAAAGATAGGTGGTGAGTACACAGGAGTTTTTTGCGCATGTTTTAAGTTCAGTTTTAATTTGGGAATTTTAGATTAACAGAAAAATTACAAATATAATACAGAGAATTCCCATATACCCTTATCCAGTTCCCCCTAATATTAACATCTTACATTACCATGGTGCATCTGTCAAAACTAAAAAACGACCATTGGTGTATTACTATTAATTAAACTCCAGAATTCATCTGTTTTTACACTAATATCCTTTTCCTGTTCTGGGTTCCAATATAAAAAACCGTATTACATTTAATTGTCATGTCTCATTCTCCTCTTGCTTGTAAACAATTTCTTAGTCTTAGCTTGTTTTTTATGACCTGGCAGCTTTAAGGAATACTGTTTAGATATTTTGTAGACTGTATCTAGTTTGGATTTGTCTGATGTTTTTCTCATGATTAGATTGTGGCTACAGGTTGAAGGAAAATAACTGAAAGCTGAAGTTTCCTCCGCCTCAGATAAGGTTAGAAGGTACATGATATCCACATGTCTTCTCAACTGGTAATATTAGCCTTGATCACTTGCTTTTCATAGCTGTTTGTCAGATTTCTCCATTGGAAACAATAATAGTAAAGTGACTGGATGCAAATCACTAAATCCAGCCTGTACTCAGGAGAAGGTGATCAAGCTCCACACTCTAAAGAGGGGGCAGATGCTATATTATTATTTTTTATTACTATTTTTATAGTTTTCTATAAGGAAGATCTATCTCTTCTCCTGATTTATTTATTTATTCAATTATGAACTCATGTATCTCTATCTTACAACTTGGGCTTAATCCAATATTACGTGATTTGTTTTGTTGCTCAGATTGTTCTCACTCTGGCCATTGGAAAGTCATGTTGCTCATGTGTCTTTTTGATATCCTCCATCTTTTTCTTTTTTGAGTACTTCCTTGCTTTCTGGCACTACAAGATACTCTATGCTCATGTTATATTTTCCCTGCCCCAGCCCTAGAATCTGCCAGATCTGGGTTTGAAGTGTGATTGTTAATATTGGGTGTTGCTGCTTCTAGGCCCTCTCAGCAGACAGAGCTAGGAAATATATTTACGTATTCAAACCCATGTATATACACATATATTTCTGTAATTATTATTTCATCCACCATCCACTTACTTATCTCTTCAACCCCAGTATACATGCAAAGCAGGTTCAGAATTGTCAACCCATATCCCTGTGTATTAGTCAGTCAAAGGAGTGCTGATGCAAAATACCAGAAATTGGTTGGTTTCCATAAAGGGTACCTATTTGGGGTAGAAGTCCACAGCCACCATGCCACAAAGCACAAGCTACCTCTCTCACCAAAGTCTATAGCCACACATTGGAGCAAGATGGCTGCTCATGTCTGCAAGGGCTCAGCCCCACCCACCCCCGCTCCTCTCTCCCCTCCAGGGCCCGTCTCCCTCTGGGCTCAGCTGCTCTGCCATCTCCATAAGGCCAGCTGCAGACCATCAGGCAGATAGCTTGTCTCTCCCCCCACCGGGGGCCTCCGCCATGTCCTATCAAGCCTTCTCTCTGTTCCTCTGTGTGCCCAGTTCCCAGGCTCCAGCATCAAAACCCTAACCTCCCTTCTCTGCTGTGCAGTTTCTCTGTGAGCCCTCGCCCAAGAAAGGGGTGGGGATGCAACGTCCTACTGACGTGGCCCCAATCAAAGCCTTAATCATTATTTAATTAAGTAAAAGTGAAACCTCTGAATCCAATATACCCAGAGGGACAGACCAGTTTACAAACATAATCTAATATCTATTTTTGGAATTCATAAACAATATCAAACTGCCACACCCTATGAGAAACAAACTTACCAATTAGAATACAGTGTTTATATAGTGTTCCTTTAACTTTATATTTTACAATCAAAACATCACTTTCAAAAGTAGTGACCTAAGTTTACTTAGGTAAGCTCCTTTTATCCCCATCGATACATTTGTTTTTGGTTATGCCATACATTTGTAATACAGTTATACTCATTTGTTAGAGTCTGCACGCCATCCTGGGATCCCCGTCATTTAAAAATATTTTGCATTCTTTAATAAAGTTAATTCTTTGTGATATACAGTACTATGGCTTCAACAAATGTACAGAGCCAGGTATTCACCATTCTAATATCACAGAGGAGAGCTCTAGCACCCTAAAAATTGCCCTCTTTACCCCTTTGTAAACAAACACCTTTCTCTCCCATCCTTTGTAATTTTAATATCTAAACTAATAAAAGAAATCAGAGTACAAAAATTAAATTCATCATTCTTCACAGAATAAAACCTATAATTGCAGAATTGCAGGTAGAGATTATGCTTCAAAATTATTAGAGTTAAAAGGTTGTAATATATCAGTTTAGAGTTCTAGACTGTAGAAAACACACTCAAGTTCTTTAATTAGCTATACTATGGAATTATTCTGTAATATGTGAGATTGTGAGGTCACTTTTGATGTTATTCATGCTCAAGGGACTTGGGTTTTGATCCCAAGCACCTATTTTCTGTACATATAAAATATTCTTCAAAGAATCAGCAAGCTTTGCTTACGCAAATGTTTGGGACTGAATTTTCAATTATTTACTAGAGAGATATTAAATAAAAATACACTGTGGTAACAACAAACTGGAAAACTACCTGTGGTGGCTTAGAGGTACATATCCCTAAAAAACATGCTCTTAATCTTTTTTTTAAAAAAACAATTTATTGAAGTATATCATTCATACATGAACATATATAAACTATAAGTGTTCAGTAAACATCATGAACTCACAAAACAAACATGCATAACATCATACAGGGCTCCCACACAGCACCCCCCCCAAACACCCTGCATTGTTGTGAAACATTTGTTAACGTATCACGAAAGAGCATCGTCAAAGTATCACTACTAACTATAGTCCGTATCTTCCTCCCCTATACATTTTTTTAAAGGATTTATTTATTTATTTATTTATTTATTTATTTACTTTTATCCATTTTTACCCCCATCCTCCCGTTTTTGCTGTTTCTGTGTCCATTCACTGGGTGACTCTGTGTCTGATTCCTGCCCTCTATTCTCATCCCTCTCCTCCTGTCTTCACTGGGATTCGATCCTCAGAACCTCCAATGTGGGAGAGAGGTGTCCTACTGCCTGCGCCACCCCAGTTCCTGGTTTTTCGGCACGTCTCGTCTTGGCCCTCCCTTGTGTCACTCTCCTGTTACGTCATCATCTTGCTGCATTGCTTGTGGGGCCTGGTGGCCCATGCTCCTTCTATACTTTTCTTTTCTTTTCTTTTTTTACCGGGAGATCCCAGGGATTAAACCCAGGTCCCTCCATATGGGATACAGACGCCCAACCATTTGAGCCACATCTGTCCCCCTGTTATATCTCTTAAGGTTGATCAAAGATACCTAGAGTTATAGTCATTTCCCATACAGGATGGTCACACAATAAATCAGGCTTAGTTTATCACCAGCATTCCAAAAACCAGACCTAGGGAGAAAAACTAGTCTGGGGACACATGCATGGTTTCTAATATAGCGAATGTTTAGCTTACCCTGATTATCACAAAATCAGGACAGCAAAAATATTTGCATCATGTTCTTAATCGTAACCCATTCCTGTGGGTGTGCAACCATTGTAAATAGGGACTTCTGATGAGGTCACTTCAGTTAAGGTGTGGCCCAACTCAACAGTGTCTTAATCCTATTACTGGAATCCTTTTATAAGAAGACTGAAATTTAGATACAGAGAAAGCCACAGGAAGAAGCCAGAGAAGCCAGGAGAGGCCGCCATATGCAATGTCATATGCATAAGAACCAAGCATCATGGGCAGAAGCCCCAGGACACCACAGTCTTCTGAGAGAAAGCATCACCTTGATGATGCCTTGATTTTGGACTTCTAGCCTCACAACCGTGAGCCAATAAATTCTCGTTATTCAAACTAATACATTGTAGGGTATTTATTTCAGCAGCTAGGAATCTAAAACACTACTTTAGAAGCTATTCAATTTGCTATATCAATGTGATTATTTGGTCTTCATAGAAGACATACATAAATGATCAGTTTTATAGTTCTAAAGCACACTCATCTTCAGAAGAATAGCTCCTTACGTAGATTGATAGATAAAAGAAAAATAAAAATCATCAGGTTGCCTATTTATACTTTCTCTCCCTTAAAAAAAAAATCACTAGGGTATGGAAGTTTTCATTTTAATTTACATTTAAATAGTGTGTTAAATCTGCATAGATTTCACATAAGATTTGAGAATCATGTCCCAAAAGGCAGGGTCATCTGGGGAAAGTGGTTAGCTATATAGGTTTAAGCAGCAAAATCTATTTGTTGGTAGTGTCATTATCAGGTGAGGCCTTTAAGTTTTTAGCTTCTTCCCCCTGGTGGTAGTGTTTGGTTTGATAACTTTTTTTTAATATTCGGATACTATCTTCTTAAGGTTTATGGGTGCTATAGTTAATGATGGGTAGGCGATTGGGGGATAGAAGCAGATTTAAATGAAATAGATGCAGATTTAAAAACTTCTTATGGAAGCACTTGCCTCCTATAGTTCCTCTTTTTTTTTTTTTTCCAAAATGCAATTACAACCATTACATCATTGTAAATTACACGCTGGGGTTATCTCAGTAGGTATCTGCCAAATGTAAAACTTACAGAAGGTCTTCAATGTAATAATGATGTTTTATCATTTTAATTACAAACACTTTAAAAAACTCCCTAAAGTGTACCAATTGGGGTGGTCCAAATTAACAGTATCTTGGTAGCCCAAGGGTAGCAAAAATAGATTGAACTACCAAATTTCATCATACTTATAGCAGCTGTCTTCCTGCCTCTAGGAAGCTAAGTATTTAACAAAGCAGACAGCTTGACATTGGCATCTGATTAGCAGCAGTGTGTGTATTGTCAGATAGAATGTGCTTGGCTCTTTTGTTCCCGGGTTTGATTAGAAATCTGGAGAGCAGTGGCATCATGTAACTTTATTCTTAAGGCTTCTGAAAGGTAAATAAACTGTGAAGCTTCCTCTAGTATTGTTCATGAAATAATGGTCTATGCTTTTTTGGTAATATGCTTTATCAAATGCTAGAAAACTTAAATAAAGGACTTTTTTTTTTTTTAAACATCCCATATGTTTGGGTAAAACAAGCAGATCTTAAAATCACTTTAGTTAAATGTTTTATATATTAAACATATTTTTGCAACAGAGTGCTTTGATATATATTGAATCCTGTGATTAAAATACAATTGTTGGGGAGGGAGACTGGTCACTTTGAAGCATATAAACACAAGATCCTACTCCTAAAAAATATCAGCAGTCTTCTAAATGAAGATTCAGAATGTTTTTCCTAAACTAATATTCCTGGAAAAAAGCACGCTATCATATAAGAATAATATTATTTTGATGCAGGTACCCAAATATTAAATTATAAAAGGGTGGGTCTCATTATCTTCTCTCCACAAATTTCTTTGAAAATTTATTACAAATGATTGTGCTTATTGGCAGAGTCCAAAATCAGTAGAGTTCATGCAAACAATCTACTTCAATGAGAAGTACATTCTTTTACTCTATCAAATCCATTGGAGGTAATCAGACTGGATGTTTTATTCAACAGGGCTGAAGAAAATTGTTCTACAATAGGTTAATTCAAAATGGCAGCATAGAAAATGCATCTGTCAGTGGGGATCAAATTACAGGGCAAGCTCCTCTCAATGCTTAGAAAAACAAGTCTGCAGTTCTGCAGATTATGTGCCTGTGTGTGTTTAAAGGGGTGGGAAAGGAGCTAAATATCTGAGCTAACCTCCAATTAAAGTCAATCATAAAAACAGCCAATTTAATGAGTGCGGATTTCTTTGGGTAATTATAACACCAACCACTTTTTTCTCTTTTAAATCTGTAATTCTGCCTTCTTGTTATTGCTTGCTTTGTCATTAATCGCCTCAGGACCTTGATTTCCTAGCAACAGACTGCCACCAAACATTTGGCTCCTGTTCAACATTTTCTTTGTGAAAAATGGCACTGCTGTTGCCGCCTGGGCTGCTGCAGCTAGACTGGCTGTGTAAGTGCTCTAATAATGTATTCCACCGGAAAAAAAAAAAAAAATCACATGATATGGGGTGCAATGACTGAGCTCAGTTAATTACTGAGCTAGGAAGTTTATCTATAATCTAAAGGCTGGTTTGGGGAGAAAGGAAATATAAGGATTAAAAAGGTGCTCCTTCCATTATCAATAATTTGCAGGTTAGAATTTACAAAGAAATATTTTATTCTTGGGTTGACAGGTTTCTGTTTAACTTTATTTAGGAAAGGGTACAAAGGCCAATGTCCCCCAAATGTTGCTGGATAAATCCTTTCTCTACAAAATAGCCTCAAACACACAAAAGAATCACAGAACAGTTTGCTGCAATGTTAAAAAGCAAATTAACCTATATATGTCAGCTGTTTCTTTTCTACTTAAGGCAAAAATCATTTGTGTATGTAAATATGGTATAAAACATGGCAGAATGAAGTTGCTGTTCATAACATGAACACGAGGCACTAAAAAATAGTGATTCAAAATACTGTATTTTGATATATTGTGTACTTAGATAAATACTTTATAATACATGATAGGAAAAAGAAGATGCTTATCAGTTTTGAAATGATTCAAGTGGGATTGAAGAAAATCAGGTCTCATGATTAGAAAAGTAGATATTTGCTATCTTAGTGGATTTATTGAGATTCTCCATGCCTAGAAACACTACCACTCCTAGTTATGATAGGGAAATTAACATGGCTTGTCATATGTAGCTTGCTGATGCCTTACCTTAATTTTTAGAAACATGGCTTTATCAGAATGGTGTGTTTCAGGATTGCTTTTTGGATATGATAATTTAATATACACAAGAGTACCCTAAGTATTATGAAATCATCTGTGAAACTAAGAATGAGTGGATATTCTAAGTTTTACTAATGTTTACATACTGTATAACAAACCTCCCACCGAGTACAGTCTGAATTTAGCTCATCTGAGGAAGTGAAAATGCTACAGTCTACCTTAAAACATCACAATCACCACCTTGACAGCCTGAAACAAAAATAACATTAGGGAACATTTATAAAGGAGAACTAGGCATTAGAAGGTCTTTGGTTACATTCATATAGTTAAAATATGCAGATAATTTACAAGAAAACATATCAAAATTGTTTGAATAATTTTAAAGAATACTGCTTATTGCTGGCATTAAACCACATCATTTCACTATTGAATCTGTTTTCCCACTTTAATATACTTTTGCAAAACCAATTCTTGGCTGATAGAAGAAAGCAAATATATATCCACAATCAGAAAAGTTCTAGAAATCCAGAATGGACAATTCTCTAATACAGAACTACACATGGAATTACATACCAATTTAAGTCACTACTTACTATAACAGGGGTTCTTGATCTGCACTCTAAGAATTAGCAAAAACTCATTTGAAATCTATGAACTCTCAAAAATTGTATGAAAATTTTATGAGTAAATGAATTTTTTTTCTGGGAGGGTTCAGAACTGAAAAACCACTACACAAGGACAAATAGTGTAGGAATGGGGCGAAAATGCTTAAACTGTACAGTTTCTATTTGGGTTGATGGAAAAATTTTGGTAATGGATGCTAGCACATAATTGTGAATGTAATTAACAGCCCTGAATTGTATATTTAAATGTGGTTAAAAGCGGGAAATTTTAGATTGTATATATGTGCCACAGACTATAGTTAATAATACAAATATAAAAAGATGTTCTTTCATGAATTGTAACAAATGTACCACACTAATACAAGGTATTAATAATAGAGATATATGGGAGCTCTGTATTTGACATATGATTTTTCTATAAACCTACAACCTCCTGTAATAGAGAAACTATTTTTAAAAATAGAAGGAAAAAAAAGCCACTACACTAAGCATATCAATATACCTGGGAAATGCTATTTGACATTCGTAAATTCCTACATGCTATCCACCCAAATCAGAAAAAAAAATTAATTGACATTCCAAATTTAATTGACTCCAAAATATAGTGGTATTATATCAGGAAGAAATAAAAGAAAACAAAAGTTTAAAAGAGCCTTTTTAGTGTGCCTACAATAGAGAAAAAGCTAAGAGCAAGAGATCAGAAAAGAATTATTATAACTTCCATTATTTGCTTAATTTAGGAAAATGTATATCTTTTTAGTCATAACACCTGGATATCGCTGAAATTACTGAGTGATGTGGATATAAGATTCAATGAAAAAAAAAAGATTAAATCCAGGGGCATGAGGATTAACTACTAATGGACATGAAGTTTCTTTTTGTGGTAATGCAAATGTTCTAAAGTTAAATTATAGTGATGGTTGCAGAACCCTGTAAATATACTAAAAACCAGTGATTGTATACTTTAAACATGTGGACTTTATGATATATAAATTATATTTCAATAAAACCCTTTAAAAAGATTAAATCCAATTTTATTTATCTGGGTGGATAGATACAACAGAACACATAGGCTAAATAATACTAAATTATAAAGATTATATAATGTTGCACAGTATTCATGCTGGAAAACAGATACACTTCTACAGAAAATAGACTATTTATGTCCAGTTTATACACAATTTCAAAGATATGATAACTAGCATAGAAAAATGTACAGTCATCATAATGTTCATTAATTTTTCCTTGATTTAATCATGCTTAGTGAAGAGATTTAGATATTTTTCATTTTCTCAAGCAATTGCTGATTGGTCTGAAATACAAGTGGAAAAATTTCAGTGGATGGTTTGTTAATTCATTTGGGGCCCTATAAAAGGGCCTACTGTCTCAACAATTCAAGTGCTATATATATGTTTATTTTGTTGTCATTCTCAGGCAATTAGCACATAATATGGTTTCCAATCTCACATAAAATTCCAAGACACAAAAACTTCCAAACTTTATTTATAGGGAGCTATGGTTCTATAATCAATATTCTCTTACTTCTTCTAAGTGTGTAAAAAGATTATTTTGATTAAAGAAAAATAACAATATTCCCAAAGATTTTTCTCCCTTTTATAGATAATTTTACTTTTGATAGCAGGCAAAAATAAGATGTAGAACTTCCATCAAAACTTAAGAAAAATTATAGGGATAAGGGGTACAAAGTACTAACTTGGAGAAACTATCTACAAAAATCACAAGGTATTGCTCTAAGAAAATGATAGTGGTAAAATTGAACCTGCTGAGAAAGAACAATTCTAGAGAAATTGAAAATAAACACAAATAGGATTTCTTTTGAGGCAGGTTAGCATGGGAACATGGGAAGGCAGCTGGATTGAGAACAAAGCCGTAACCCAGCACAGCTGAAATCCCGCCAAGAACCTGGTCATGAGGTCCCATTTGAAAGTCCTGGCTGAGAAAGCCCCAAAGGGCCCCAAACAGGCAGGCTCCCCTATTGGTCCCCGGAAACAGATAGGGAGCAACCTAAGTGGGCTATGTTATAGGCCAATGGGAAGTCCAGAAAGGAGCCAATCCAAAACACTGGGGTCACAATCCTCCTAAGCACACAGGAAGGAGGAGAAGGAAAAGCAACTTTGATAAACCCTAACCCCAGCCCCAGCACACACAGCTCTCCATTGAGCATGCCTGTACTCTTAATTCAAATCTGTCCTCTTGCTTTTTTTCACTTCTCATTAAACTTTTTACTTGCTTGCTTAAAATATGGTGCATCCTTGAATTCTTTCTTGGCAATGTGGCTAAGAAGCTGGAAGCCCACCCCGGCAACACTGTAATAACACTCTCATTTGAAAAATTTTCTAGCAAGAATCAAAGGTTGTCTTTATTAAGGCTGAATCATTTGTGTAACTCACTAAACATCAATAACATATGGAATGTGAAAAAAATTAAAAATTGAGCTATAATATTAATGCTTAAAAAGCAACATAATTAAGTGAGTCTTATCACCATATATTGCTTACGGGTTAAACAAAGATGTCTTGAATAAATAGTTTTGTGCTTTATATGAAGGAATGTCAACTTGTCACATAAAAATCGAAACCCCTGAATAAAAAATATTCATATGTATTAAGTGTCAGGAATTATACGCAAACATGAATAGCTCCAGATAGAACAAACAACCCCACATGTTTCTTCTCATTTTATTCTTTGAATTTATAAATGTAGTTAAGGTCACCTGCAAGGACATTTTCTAATAAAGGTTTAAATCTTCAGAGTTTGATTCCTAAAGAAGTTAATAAAGCAATCCAGAATAGGATAGTTAAACATTTTGAGCTGAAAATACAAGAATAAAGCCATATGATGATCACTGATTAAAGTAAAACATGGTAGTTCCAATATATAAGAATTAAAAAACTGCATTTAGAGCAATGATAAAAATAAAGCTGGAGTTAGTTCAATAATCCCACTTCCCTAACTAATAATCTCAGAATAGTATAAAGACTAATTAATAAACTAGAGTGCTTTGAACTCTATTTAAATGCTTTATAAATACAAAGAACTATGACATTATTAAATTAACGGACACTCATAGAATAGTTTAAATTTTTTTTTAGAAAAAGGACCCATTATGGGAAACGGATGTGGCTCGAGAGGTTCGGCGTCCGTCTACCATATGGAGAGACCAGGGTTCGATCCCCGGTACCTCCTGGTAAAAAAAAAAAAAAAGAAAAAGGACCCATTAGTTCATGTACTCTGTCACTGTAAATATATTAAAATTGTACAGGTTTCAAAACATGATATCACAAAGGCTTTTTCTATGGTCTAATAGGCTTTAAGGAAATTAATTTAATTATCAATAAATTAGTGAAACTTTTTATATCTTCAACTGTCCAGTTTTTTAAAACGCAAATCTCAAATGTATATGTTAAAGTAATAATTATGTTTCCTTTAAATTTTACATCTATCAGGTTAGCATTATAAAAAATTTTTTTTCACTATAACCTTCATTTTCAACCACCTTTTTTGTGACAGAGCCAGGAATACTGGAAGTACATTCTAAAATTAAATAATCAAAATGATCAAAGTTTCTTATCATGTTTTAGTATAATCATATCTTTTAGTATAAATACTGATACCAAGCAAAAGCAGGTTCTTTTCTACCAATGCATCTTTAAAGCGAATCCTGAGATAGGGGGACTTCAAAGAGAGAAAGGGTTTTATTAGTTGCACAAGCAATGGAGTACAGTGGCCTTCTGGCCCAAAACTGCTTCTCTGAGCTACAGAAATTCTAATATTTTATAACATTGGGGTGCTAATGAATAATTGGGGTAAAGCTGAACACAGGTTCCTTCATTAATAAACATTAAGGGGCTGAACAGGACTGACTGGGGTGGGGTAGCAAACCAGGGTCAGTCACAAGGATTTGGGAGAGGGGTATACAGAACAAAGGTCAGTTACAAGGTCTTCCATGTGGATATTAAACAGAGGTAGGTGCAGTGGATACCGATCTATAGTAAGTATACATAAGAGCGAGTTCAATCTAGAATTTCCATCATAATAGCAAGCTTATACAGGGTGAGGTTAAGTCTAGACAGTAAAAACAGAGGTGTGACCACTCTAGCCAACTTCAGTAATGTCAGATATTAACCTTTTGCTATTTTATATATTATATAAAGACATCTATATAATGATTTAGCAAGCATAATTTTGTTATTCAGGGTTCACATACAACATTTCTAACTTACACATTTTCAAACATATGATTTTTTAGATTAGATTTCTTACAATTTATCACACCTCACTTGACTTTAATTATTAATTTCAGATTACTAACAAAGATATTTAAATGTAACTGGGTGTAAAAAATTGTTCTATTAAGATAAATGTTACTCATGACCTAGTTATAACCTTTAGGAGAAAACTTAAACAGGTCAAAGGATGCAGGAAATGGAAAACCTACATGTGTTACTGATTACTACTTGTCAATCATAACAAAGACTCATCCTTTCCAGGTATGAATTCTATTCCTTCCCTCCAAGGTTGCAACTTAGCTATACCATGTTTCCTCCACTGGTCTATAGTCAATCCCCCTATTCCAGAGGCAAACATTACTAATGCTTGAAAACATTGCCCTCAGAAAAACCAGACTCCCTGAGATGGTAAGATTCTAGGTTAAAATGGATAAAAGGGGTCAAGATGTAATAAGCCATGGAAATGATAAATTACAGAAAGAAGGAAATAGGCAAGGGAGCCAAAGGAAAATTTAAACTACAAGTCCCATATTCTGACACAAAATTGACAAACTATTATTATTATTTTATTTATAGTACTTAATTTTCAATCAGTGAAAGGCATCTTTCCAGTATTCTGCCCATGTGAATGCTAGCCACCTTGGCCTCCCTGAATTCTCAACTCTCTCTCCTCAACACTAGAGATTACCATCTCTATTTAGATCTCCCCCACTGAACTGCAGCCTAGAAAGTCCCTAGAAAGTCTCTTGGGGTCCCAGTGCCTCCTAAAAACAAAAACAAACAACAAGCAAAACAAATGAAAAAACCAACTAGGGGAGCCAGTGTGGGTCAATGGTTGAGAGCCGGCTTCCCACACATGAGGTCCTGGGATCAATCCCGGGCCCCTGGTACCTCAAAAAAAAGAGAGAGAGATCAAAACCATGGCTAATAAATGTGAGATAGGGAATAATCAAGTTTGGGTAAGAAATTGGTCTTAATAGTGATTCAACTCAAAAGTATACCAAGGTATTATTCTAAATTTGTATAAATTTGTATAAAATTCTTTAAAATAATTTTGAAAGCTGTTAGCTAATATATAGCTGTTTACCTTTGTATAATTGCTAACATTGTAGCTACTTTTTCATATATTTTTAGTCAGCCCTGTATAGTATTTTGACTATATTGTGACTACAGTAGGATCTTGCATAGAAATTTATGCACTATTCCTAATAACATTTTTTATGGCTAAAATGTCACAAGTTGCAAATACACTGTGAAGCACTAATCAGCTAGCAAGATTGGGCATCTATCTAGCTAAGTTAGTTTATACAAAGTTTTAAGCTATTGAAAGCCTTTGTTAATCTTTATTTCTTAAATATCTTTTTAATCTCTAAATTTCAAAATTTTCTTTATAACAAGCCCAATCTCTGGTGCCTCCTAAAAAAACCAAACAACAAACAAAAAAAACCCCCAAAACTACAAACGAAAAAACCAACTCTCACTGGGGAGTAGATGTAGCTCAGTGGTTGAGTGCCTGATTCCCACATATGAGGTCCTGGGTTCAATCCCTGGTATCTCCTTTAAAAAAAGATCAAATACACTGGACCGGATTAATAGAGGATTAGACACTGCAGAAGATAAGATCAGTAAACATGAAGACATTCTAATAGCAACTAACTCAAAATGAAAGATGGAGAGTAAAAAAACTGAATCAGCATTGCTGACCAAGTAGCTTAATATTAATTGGAGTTCCCAAAAGTAGCTATATAGAATGAAACATTATTTGAAGAAAAAATTTCAAACTGAGTGAAAACTTTAAATCCTGAAATTAGGGAAGCTCAACAAATCCCAACCACCAGAAACATAAAGCACAAAGAGGGGAAACTGAAGTGGAGCCCAGTGTACTCCCTGATTGTTGAGATAAAGCAGAGTGTATGGGAGAACAAAGCGGGGTTCAGATATCAAAATATCACAGAAGAGAAAGCTGCACAGAAAACCCTGAAGATCTACAGTATCCCTCTTGAGGATTCAACAGAATATTGATCAGTGTCTGGGAACGAACCATTTGAAACTATAAGAGTGAAAAGTATTTAGAGGGAGAATTTGGAGGGTACAGTGCTTGCAGTACACATATGGCAAAGAATAGTGTCCCCACCACCTAGAGTAGAAAAATTCATAATTCACAAGGCCTTGCATTGAGTACTCAAGAAAGTCTTGCCTAGTAGGAAGGAATAGACCAGGATTTCTCAATCTTGGCTCTATTGATATTTTGGGATGTATAATTCTTTATTGTGAGGGACTGTTCTGTGTACTGTAGGATGTTTGGCATCACCCCTGGAATCTAGTGGCAATCCTCAAGTCATCACAATTAAAATTGTCTCTAAAGAAAGGTAAAAAACATTCTCAACTCAAGAATGTTGGTATTCCCTGCTTGGGAAGTCTCACATACACACCTAGAGGCCATCTCCAACACCCATGCCTACTCCTATTGTTTTCTGTTGTTTGCAGATGTTTCAATATGTTTCCATTCCACAGCAAGGATGGGGGCGGGTGGGGAGTAGGGGGTGTTAGGTCTAATAGAGCAGCCTGATCATACAGAAACCTGAAACAAGCAGCCCCAGCTGCTTGCCAGGGTCAGAAAACTACACAAAGGTTGCTTGATACATGCTTTATAACCTCAGTGACAAGGGTCCTCCCCATGGGGTATAAATACTCAACACATAAACAACACATGACACATGGCCTCTGCTCTCTAATGCAAAGGGAGGTGTGTGGAGCTGCCATCCAGAGATCCTGACCCAAGCAGTTGGCCTCCCTGGAAGACCGGTCATGATGGGTTCTCTTTCCCTGCTCTTTTGGACCCATTGTGCTGTATAAGTAATAAAGTGGTCATTTGCTGAAAGTTTCTGTTGTGCCTGAGCCTGTGCTTCCGTGATAACATACTATACAGCAACTTGCTTCACATACCCATATTCAATTTCAGCTTTCTATCAGGGAAGTTTTTGATGTAAAATTCTACATTGTAGATTCATTGCATTACGTGACAAAGAAAATAACAACAACAATAATACTAAAGAATATAATGCTCATGATCCTTGCTGGTTTATGGAACAGTGGCAAGAAAAGCCAAGTAGATAGATCTAGCTTATTTTATGCAATGCAAAGATATGTCTTAACTGTTTGTTGAATAGATTTCTGCAGTTGCTTCTTTAGATCAACATTTTTGTAATTAAAGAGTTTAGAGAATCAAAATTTGTTAAACTGAAGTAGTTTATAAGACAGATGTTTGAGACTGCTAACCTAAAGCACCTGAAAGGATGGGGGGAACAGGACCTCTGCCGATTTGTCAAAATAGGTGGAAATATATCTATTTAATCTAAATTTGTGTGTTGAGCAAATGTAAGAAATGACTATATTAGACAATAACTCATTTCTGAGTGGTCTAAGCTCAAAGACTAAAGACTTAAAGGAAGTACAGAATTACTTTACAGAAATAACATTATATTTCAGAACAGAGTTCATATATTTTAATGAATAAGAATTGTTCTTTGTTAGCAAAATAAACAGTTGTTGAATGCCCACCAAGAACAGACAACATCCCTGGCATCCAATATGAATCTACTATTTTCCTAACTAATTTGAAATAGCCAGACTCTGAGCAAAGTATAGATTTACCTGGAAATGTGAAAGAATATTCTTTTTTATGAAATTACTGAAATAGAACCTAAGAGCCAACAGCAGGGATATCAATTAGGATCTATTTTTATATTTATTCTGTCTGAATATTCCATGAAAGTCTCAATAATAATTCAATCTTCTTTATTAATTAATTTGACCAAAACTGATCACTGACTATTTCTAGGCCTTGTATAAAATTGCACTGTGTATAAATCATTAATACTGCTATAAAAATTCCACTTATTCGAAGATGACTAGATACATTATAGTAATTATTAAAGCTATGGGTTATTTGCAAGTTGGATGCTCATAATTTGTAGTCCAACTACTATATATTGAAATAAAAGGAACTGTAATTGTCAAGTTAAAAAAACACTTTTTCATCAAAATATATTGCCATATTTCACAATGTAAATAATATGTAATATAACATATATCATGCTTTAAACCATGCACTATTTGACTTGAAAGAGTACATAAATCCCCTTTAAAGAATTACACTACCAAAGTATGCCACAAAGACATTAGCGAAAACTGAGACCATTTGAGAAATAAAATAACACTGATATAAAGAAAGTGATTGCCAGGGGTTCAGAAGGGAGGGGGAGGGATGAATGGGTGAAAAAGAGGGCATATTTAGGGCAGTGAAATTGTTATGTATGATACTGCAGTGATGGACACATGACATTATATATTTGTCAAAGCTCATAAAACTATACAGCATAAAGTATAAACCATAGACAGACTATAGACTTTGGTTAGCAGCAATGCTTCAATATTGGTTCATCAATTGTAACAAATGTACCACACTAACGTAAGATGTTAATAATCAGGGAAACTATGTGCATGGGGAGAGGAGGTATGGGAATTCCCTATACTTTCAGAACAATTTTTTTGTAAACATAAATCTAAAAATTCTTTAAAAATAGTTTATTACAAAAATAAAACAGAACACACTTAAGGGGCTAAAAATTCTTTAAAAATAGTTTATTACAAAAATAAAACAGAACACACTTAAGGGGGGAAATCTTGAATTTTTGAAATGCTTTCCTCACATATTGGCAAGAGAGGTAGCATGACTTTCCTTTATATCATCTTCTCAATGTACGCATTTTTTGAACAGTTATAAAGGGGTAGGATTTGTTACACAGATGAATCAATAACAACCTTGTAAAGCCTACAGCAATGCACATAAACATGCCGTAGAAGACATTAACACTAGACTGAAAGAAATAATTATATTTTCAATAAACATGTTTTTACTGGATAATCAATTTTTTACACTTCTTACCAGCTGTTCCACACAACTCAGGTAGTGGAATGGCAACAGCTGTTATAACAAAACCGCATATTATATGCATATGAGGTGCTCTTAATTTTTCTTAGATATCTATTTATTTGTGATCAGCCACATTTAACACACATTAGATAAAAACAAGCTCATCACAGGGTGATTAATTCAGAAGGATTTTTAGTACAGTCCTATTTTAGAAATGAATTCTTAACCAATTATTTTTATGTCAGAAGATTTAATAATTCAAATTACATGCTGCCCTCATTCACAGATTTAAGAGATTTGTCGTTATCAATGTTTCTGAAATATTAAATTAAAAGGTGTCATGGTAATTACTATGGAATAAATAGCAATTAAGATTTTTTTAGGCTGAGCTTGCAGTGAGTATTTATGCTAATAGTATTTTTCCACACAATGCATGCATCATTCACAAGTTGCCTAAAAATGTAAAACGTAAATTTGCAGAATTATTTCAAAAGACATCTTTAAGAAACTGATTTAATACATAATTCTGTGTTTTGATAAGAAGAATCTATCCATAGACACAGACCTGAAGGTAAACAGTACTAATTATGTTACTAAAGAATGTTCCTATTTTGTTCTGTATTTATAGGAGTGAACCTAACATATGCTTTGAGGTGGGTAAATAATTTTCAAAAAATTAAGACAATTATGAAAAAATCACGGTAGGCAACAACTATAATCTGTAGTGTAAAGAAGTGCCGGAAATTTGAATTAAGTAAATACTTACTGCTATATAACAAACTCTTGCTTTCTCTACCAACATCCAGTTTTTCTCCAGATCAAGATGTTTTTCCTTTTTATAACAATTGGCAGCAGCAAGATTAGCTACAAGGGATCTAAACCAAAGAAAAAAGGAAATAGATTTTACTTTTAGCATAGCCAAAGTTACCATGTTTTTGCACATAGTTAATTCTGAGTATTGTTTGAAACTTTTTTGTTTTATAACATCTCAATTCCTATTCCTCAAAAATGCTGTATATTTATTTTTAATAAAATATAAAATTTTGTTTTGAGAACATTTTGAGACTTCTATGTTGCCTCTGAGTAAACAGAGACATTATGTTAATCCTTGTTTCAAGCCTCACCTGGTGTTCCGAGAAACTGGCATTTAAGTATGCTTTTGATACTAAAACGATAAGATTACCTACTTTAAAATGTCAGTTCAAAATACAGATAAGAAATATAATTATGTTGTTATGCAAAAAAAACCCCACACATTTATGCAACTATAGCAGTAAAAATACCTTTATAAAAATAACCACCAACATACTATATATTGACTATTATGCTTTAAACATGTAAAAATGTGGACCACATTTATTATGAGGAGTTAATTTGCAAACCATTACATTTGAAGGACAGGAATCAATTAAAATTTGTATAGTTGCTAACTGCCAGTTTTGCAGTTGGTAAATCTAAGAAGGATACTGCATCCAAAATCTTGCTAGAAATTCCACATACATCTTTCAATTATTGCCCAACAAATAAACTTAATGAAATAATTATTTACATTACATATAAATTAATATAAATACTTTTCTTTTCTGACCCAAAATTTAGAAAATAATTTTGTCAATTGTTCTCATTTTCTAACCAAATGGTAACAGTCATGGGCCTATTTTTTTTTTTTTTTTTTTTTTTTTAAAGCATATGCTTTCCTCACTTGAGGCAAAGGTCTAAATAAATATATTTCAAAGCTTCCATGGTTTAGTATTGAAAACATAAATAGATGGAAGGATTATTGGAAACTTAAAACCATTAAGTCCTACATACCAAGAAATGGCTTTGATGCCCTAATTATTCTTGGAAGTTATATTTTTGTTATTTAAAGGAGAGAGAGAGGGAAGTGGATGTGGCTCAAGCGACTGGGCTTCTGCCTACCACATGGAAGGTCCCGGGTTCGGTTCCCGGTGCCTCCTGGAGAAGGTGGGCAGGTGCAGTGAGCTGGCGCTGCAAGATGACGCAACAAAAGAGACACAGAGTGGAGAGACAATGAGAGACACAACTAACCAGGGAGGTGAGGTGGCTCAGGTGATTGAGAGCCTCTCTCCCACATGGGAGGTCCCGGGTTCAGTTTCCCATGCCTCATAAAGAGAAGACAAGCAGACACAGAGAGTACACAGCAAATGGACACACAGAGCAGACAGTGACCTCAAACAACGAGGGGGGAGGGAGGGATAAATAAATAAAATAAATCTTTTTTTAAAAAAAGGAGAAAAAGAAAGGAAAAGGAGAGAAGGAGACAGAGTAGAAAGAATTTAAATATTTCTAACCATGAGGAAGGCAAAATTTTGTTTTTTTCCTTACAAAGGAGAAAAAAGCTTTTGTCAATAAACAACATGGTAAAACAATGTTAGCAATGCATATAATATACTGAAGAAATAACTCCATGTAGCTACAAAAAGAACAAATACAGCAAGCATGGAAGAACTTGACAGATATATTTAACTTCATGTAAAGAAAACTTTTCTAATAAGTAAAATTGTATGGAAATGTAATGAATTGTTTCTTAAATAGAACATTACCCATAACTGAAATTTTTAATATAGATAAATGAGTACTTAACAAAAATGCTTTAGATGAGCTAATTCATAGGAAACTGGATATCATGTAGTATTTTATATATAGAACATATATTTTAATATGTGTGTGTGTGTATATATACATATTTTTTTTTGTTTAATATTCCAAACTCAGGATATGTTGAAAATAACACTATTTCTAATCACAGCTCAGCAACAAACTAGGTACAAGATATTGAGTAGAATATTTTCCTTTTCTAACTAGAAAATGTGAAACTTCCATTCCATGTCTACAATCATATTGTGAATCCTGAAGATAACCGGAGGCCCAAAAAAGATCAATTAAAAAAAAATAAAGAAGGAGAAAGGAAATAAGAGTTTATCAAAGATTAAAAGCAATTATAAATGGGAGGTCCAAATTTCAAATTCAGATTGGAATTCAGATTTTACCAGTGTTTATAAATCCAATTAGTATAGTGTTTCCCTTGGAATTACACTGACCTGTTGTCACCAGTGATGCACGCAGCACAAGTTCCTGTTGGCTGTTCACTCTGCTCATAGTAATGAGCATCCACATTGGCTTCAGCAGCTTTTCGCTTCAGGATCTCCCCAAACTTATCAATTCCGATGCACCCAAAAAATGTTGCTGCTTTGTGTGGTTGCTGAATCATCCACTGAAAAAGAGGAACATAAATAATTTAATGGGTTGGAAAAATGGTATACATAGTTCAATATTCTGCCATGGACAGTGGCATAAAAAGGATGCTTTGTGAGAAGTTGTGGCTGTTATGAATAGAATTTCGATTTTGTACTGTCACTTATGATAACAAAGTTGATATGTTAAAAACCATGTAAAATCTTATTATACTATAACAAGGGGGAGAAATAGAGCATGGTAGTTAAAAGCTCAAAATCTGAACTCACACAGACATTGGGTCAAATGGTGGTTTGATCTAGGAATATAATAGTGAGTCCCAATAAATATATTATAGTACTGTCATAAAGAGCCTAAACTTCTTTATTTAGGACTGCTTGGGTTCAAATCTTGGCTCTACAACTTTCTAGTTGTGAGTCAGAACAAATCGTTTTATTGTCTCTGTGCCTCAGTTTCCTCTTATGTAAACTGTGCAAAATGAGGCTAATAATTATAAATATCTCTTAAGGTTGTTGAGGATCAAATGAAATAATATGAGTTAAAATATGAGTTAATGTATATACATTGCTTGGCATAAAGGTATATATGAACTGTGATTGTCACTGTTATTGTCATACTTACTGTAGTTATTCATATATAAATCAAGCTAATATATGCTTATATACAGTAAATTCTTTTAAAAACTCAAGAAATGTTAAGAATTCTAATTACAAATATCTCATCTTTTCATTAATGTGTCTCACAGACTTTAATTTCTTAGCTATAAATTAATGACACCAGATTTCTTATAAAATGCATACTTTTCACTGATTTGAAATACCTTCATCAAAATCCCTTCAAGCCCCTTAAGTTTGTAATACTTTTATTAGCTGTTCTAAAGCCACCACCTACTTTGTTTCAAACACTTATAGGAAGCAAGATTCTTAATACTTAAAGCTAAAAGATGTCAAAAACTCATCACATTCTCAAATGTTTGGAGTATAAAAGAAATGCATGTACATGTCAGAGGGAAAGCGATGAGGAGAGGAGCAATAAGTAACAAAAGGAACACTATAAGATTAAGATATGGTAACTACCTGATAACCTAGCAATTTTACTTCTAGGGATTTACCCTGAAGATACATGTCTGTAAATATGAAACAGCATATATCTATGCAGTTATGGAGACATTATTTATAATGGCAAAGTGTTGGAACAACTTAACTGCCCATCCATAAACAAACTATTTATGTCTATAAACAAACTACAATAAATCTACTCAATGGAATACACACATCCAATTAAAATAAAAAAAAAAAAAAAAAGAATTCAGGAAAAGCTCTATGAACTGATATGGAGTAATATCCAGGGTATTTTGTTAAATTAAAAAAGCAAGGTTCTAAAGACACAATCTACCAAAACTTATACAAGAACTAGATGATCTGAATAGGCCTTTATCTACTAAAGATATTGAATCAATAATTAAGTACCTTCCAAAACAAAAAGCACCAGGCCCACATGGTTTCATTAGTGAATTTGATCAAACATTTAAAGAAGATATGATACCAATTCTATATAATCTCTTCCAGAAAGCAGAAGAAGAGGGAACAATTCTAACTCATTTTATAAGGTCATTACTCTAATATCAAAAGCAAAGACATTACAAAAAAGGAAAAAAACAGACCAATATCTCTCAAGAACAAAGATGCAAAAACCTCTACAAAATATTAGCAAATCAAATCCAATAATGAATTTTAAAAGTTATATACCCAAACCAAGTAGGATTTACTCCAGGTATTCAAGGCTGGTTCAACATTAAAAGCCAATTAATGTAATCCATCACATCAACAAGCTAAAGAAGAAAAATCATAGGATTAAGTCAATGGATGTGGAAAAAGCATTTAACTAAAAAAAGCAAGTTTCTAGAACATATATGCTATGTGTTAAGAATGATTAAGGGAGTTCCAGCAAAATGGCATCGGCTTAGTTGGTGCTAGATTTGGTAAGTGTATGTCCAAGAGACCTGAATCTTTGGGTTGTCCATGTGCCCGCTGGGCCCTGAGCCTCAATGGAGTTGCAACACTTACTCTCCAGTTCATTGCACTCACCCAGGACAACTAACAAGGTAATGATGGACAACCACCATACTAAGGAACCGAGAGAGGCTACAACTGCAAGCAAGAAAGTCCCATCCATCAGCTGTATGGGACTGAAGCCCCCTCTCAATTAGAGGTGGAGTGGGCATTATCATCCCAGAATCCTCAGGACTAGGGAATGAACTATGGACTAGAGTGGACTTACTAATATTCTACTATAGACTTATAGACTTATTGTGACTCTAGCAATGAAATAACTTATATCAGTGGAGGTTCTGAGGTCAGGGAAATGGAAAACAGGTGTAATATGGAGAACATATTCAGGACTTGGAAATTGTCCTGAATGACACTGCAACGACAGATACAGGCCATTATATATCTTGCCTTAACCTACAGAATTGTGTGGGAGAGAGTATAAACTACAATGTAAATTATAATCTATGCTTAGTGGCAATGCTCCAAAATGTGTTCATCAATTGCAATGAATTTACCACACTAATGAAGGATGTTGTTAATGTGGGTAAATGTGGGCAGTGTAGGGAGTGGGGCATATGGGAATCCCCTATATTTTTTATGTAACATTTATGTAATCTAAGTATGTTTAAAAAATAAAAATAAATAAATGCACTACCTTCCCCTTGGCATGGGACATGACTCCCAGGGATTAGCCTTCCTGGCATCAAGGGATTATTACCAAGTGTCAACTAGCAATGCACCTGGAAAAAGACCTTTACCATAAGGGGGAAATGGTAAATACAACTGAGCTTATATGGCTAAAAGATTTCAAAGTGAGTGAGGAGGTCATTCAAGAGGTTACATTTCTGCACATTTCAGCAGGATTTCATTGACTGCAACAGTAAATAGTGCCTCAAATAGCGGGGCTCTTGAGGACTCTAGAGACATCCAGACACTATAGGCAGGTAAGACAGCTCAGGAATTTGGCGCCCTGCCAGTGGGCCTTAACTTGGAATTTATGTTCCCCAGTGTGAGAGTTGGAATCATTTGTGGTTTCCCTACACATGGCTCTTCTGCCCCTTCTATTTAAACCTGTAATTAGTACTACACTTGATAGGTGTATGTCCAAGAGACTTAAATCTTTGGTCTGTCCATGTGCCAGTTAGGCCCTGAATCTCAGCAGAGTTGCAATACCTACTCTCCAGTTCACTGGACTCCCCCAGGAGAACAAACAAGATGATGATGATGGACATTTCCCATCCCAAGGAACCGAGAGAGTCTACAACTCCAAGCAAGAGAGTCTCATCCATCTGCCCCATGGGATCAAAGCCTCCTCTCAATTAGAGGTGGAGTGGGCATCACCACCCCAGAATCCTCAGGATTGGGGAATGAACTATGGACTAAAGTAGACTTACTGGTATTCTACTATAGACTTATTGTTATTCTAGCAATGGAAGAAATAACATCATTCATGTGGCAGCAGTGGCCACTAGAGGTTCTGAGGACAGGGAGAGGGAAATACAGGTGAAATATGGGGGCATTTTAGGGACTTGGGAAGTTTCCTGAATGACATTACAATGACAGATAAAGACCATTATATATCTTGCCATAACCAGAGAGAGTCTGCAACTGCAATTGACTAAAGTAGACTTACTATTATTCTACTATAGACTTATTGTTATTCTAGCAATTGAAGAATTTGTATCGTTGATATAAAGGCAGTGGCCACCAGAGCCTCAGAGGGGAGGGAGAGCAAAAAATAGGTGGAATATGGGGGAATTTTTTGGGACTTTGGAATTGTCCTGCATGACATTGCAATGGTAGATACAGGCCATTCTATATTTTGTCATAACTTACAAAATTGCATGGGACAGAGTGTATCCTATAACGTAAACTATAATCCACAGTTAGTGGCAATGCTTCAATATGTGTTCATCAATTGTAACAAATGTACCACACTAATGAAGGATGTTGTTAATGTGAAAGAGTGTGGGAAGGGAAGGGAGTGGGACATATGGGAATCCCCTATTTTTTTTATGTAACATTTATGTAATCTAAAGTTTCTTTAAAATAAATAAATTTTTAAAAATAAAAATAAAAAAATAAAAAAATAAAAAAAAGAATGATTAAGATTCAAAGAAAATATTGAACTATAATATATTCATGCAGAAAAAAGCAATCTTCAACTTTACTTGGTAGGTTTATTGTTGGTAATGATATTGGTGTAGTACTTATGAAAAAAATTTGCGTGAATTGTAGGACAGAGCAAATGAATATAAAATTGATGTCTTTTGGAACTAGGCTTACACAGTAGGAGAAGGAGGCAAAATGAGGAAGAATCTGCTGGTGCAAGGTTTGAACAGGAGTTATCAGTTAAAACTTACAAATGCCTTAATTCTGTCCACTGAAAAGCCCTAAAAGAAATGATCCTTTTAAAACACACATAGTGCCTATATCTTGGCTATCTTTCCCCACAAAGCAAAGTCTACTTTGTCAAATGGCCACAGGATAGGAGAAGCGAAAATTGATGGTGAGTTTGGAACATCTGTGACAGAAATCAAGGAAGTACTCAAAGATTAATGGAGTCATGTCGAAAAAGACACAGGAGCCAGCTTGAATGGGCTCTTACTGGACAATGTGAGATAATTTGACACTCAAAAAGGAATACAGTTCCTAGTAGATTATAACACATTGAATTAAAACACACATGGGACTGTTTTGTTTTCACAGAAAACGTAGAAGGTATGATCAGAAAATCACCATTTTACATCAACTAATTGATTTAGGCAAATATCATCAATGGGTGTTAAAACCATGGTGGGGAAAAGGACTTGGGGGAATAGAAAATGCACATATTATCAAAGTATTGTTCCACAGATTACATGTTAGTAACAAAGGCAAGACATTTCCAAAGGAGAAATCTGAGGGATACTATCTCAACCAAATGATCAGACTTAGCCTCAACAATAAGGTAATAAACTGACATTAAATGCCTCCTGCTGTGAAGGGATCGGAATACACAGTTTCAGCTATGTAGTATTCTTGCCAAAAATGTTTAAACTGATTCTTATCACGATAATGCAATCAGAGACTGTGACACATTTTACAAGCAACTGGCTTGGACTCTTAACAGGAGGAAATGTCATGAAAGACAATAAAGTGTGGGAAAGGGACTACTGCAAATCAAAATAAATTAAAGAAACATGACAAATACATCATGCATTTGTGATCTTTACTGGATCCTAGAATTAGGAAAAAAGATAGCAAACCCAGCTACAGAGCACTGTTAAGAACAATTCCTAAAACTGGAAAATGAATCATAGATCAGAAAAATAGCATTGTATCAATGCTAAATTTCATGACTATGTTGGTGATTTTTATGGTTATATAACAGAATACTCTTGCTCTTAGGAGATAAATACTTCCAAGTGGTTTAGTGTAAAGATATATATACATATTTATATACAGAGAAAGAAAGCACAAATGCAGTGAAATATTAACTACTGGTGAATCTACATGAAGGGTATACACTTAATTTTACTATTATTTCTACTTTTCTGTAATTTAGAAAATTTTCAAAATAAAAGGGTGGGCCAAAGACACAGTAACTTAATCATCCCTTTTAAAGAATAACACTTTTTAAACCTAATTTATTCAATCTTTGATATAACTCCATTTATTAAAATGAGTAAACACATGAAACAAGTAATACCTTAAATTATATCAATATCAATATCTAATAGATTTTAAACACTATAAATCACATTTAAGAAAAGTATAAATTTAACAGCACAGACTATCTACGTGTTGTTCTGTAATTCACTTTTATTCATGTAGAAGCATGATTAGATTATCAAGCATATCTCCTTTATGTAGTAAAATATAAAAAACAAAGAGAAATAACAACTTCGTGATTATTTAAGTAATTTACTATGACATCAAAATAATAGGAAACTTCATTCAGTAAGAGAGAAGTCATTATAATGTAATTCAGCCTAATTACAGCCAGAGAGTTTATCTGTTCCAACTACAGTCTGAAATAAGAGCTATATCAAGAGCCAGACTCAAAAATGACTTAGAACGATTCCATATTCAGAATTTAAATGATTTGAAATGTCTCCATTAAAAATTAATATTACTTGAATCTGCAAGGCAAAATGGGGCAAACAAATATTTTGCATGCTTTATTATAATTACATTACTGAATATTTCAGGAGAGGAAATTCTGGCCATTTCTAATATCAGAGTATTAGGACATTAATAAAATGTGAGAATTTTACTTTGGATAAGTGATGACCACTCAGAAGTCAGTGAATCTAGCGTCAGAATTTAATAAGCCAAAGCAGAGATACAAAGTAGAAGCCACGTTCATTGCCTCAAAGCACTTAATCTAGCTGAGTAAAACATTGCCATTGAAAAAGTTGCAACGTTAAAATTTTAATTTCTAAATTAATTTGTTAACTGTTCTGTTAAAATTTTAACTCTAATCCAAAAACATTGTATCACCAAGGTCTAACTAATCTGTTTTCTACTATTTTGACATTCAATCAATAACATATTTAATGCATGCCTACTATGGGATAGAAAGATTAAAATGACAATGTTGAAAGTCATTGCCACTACATTTTCAGATTCTCCAAGAGAAATTCAACCTTATGCATAACTTCTGATTATGCTGCCTTTTTCAGCTAAAATAACCTGCCCAGCTTCTCTTGGTTTATATATGTATAGTATATCCTTAAAACTTATCTTTAACTTCTGTTCTGGCCACGAGGGAGAGCAGGGTCCAGAATTAACCTTGTACTGTAAACAACTAGAAAGCAGAACCGAAAGGAAACAACAACTATCCTCAGACATAGAACCATAGGCAGCACAGAGCTGTGATCTCTGAAAGAAAAGAAATAAGGTGAGCCCTGTCATCATGCAGGCTCTCTGCCACGAGGCAATTTCCAAACTCTGGTTCAGGAGGAAAGAAGCCAAACAGCCTGGTATTCTCATTGAAATGAGGGGATAGAGATAAGAATTCAAGAAGAGTTGGGAGACTAGAAATTGCAGGGCAGGGTTTAAGAGAGGAATGAGCTAAAATCTATATAAAGTTCTCCTTGAGGCTTTGACTGGATATAAACCTGCGCGGGCTTAGGATATATATAGCAAATCACAAGGAATATACCTAAACACTCTAGAATTTAAAAGTGTTTTTATCAAGGTCTTGGGATTCAAGATTAATATACAAGAATCTAATGTGTTTCCATATCTTATCATGGAACAGCTGGAAATCAAAATTAAAAGCACGTCATTTACAATAGCATAAAAAATGAAATATATCCAAATTTAACAAAATACGGGCAAGACCTATACATAGAACAGTACAAAAGACTGATGAGAAAAAAAACAAAAACAAAAAAAAAAAACACCCTATATAATTAGAGAGTTACGCCATGCACATAGATTAGAAAACTCGATATATTTTTTTAAAGATTCATTTTTTAAATTTATCCCCCCCCCCTTTGCTGTTTACACTCATTGTCTGCTCTCTGTGTCTGTTCATTGTGTGCTGTGTCTGCTCGCCTTCTTTTTAGGAGGCACCAGAAACCAAAACTGGGACCTCCCATGTGAAAGGGAGGCACTCAGTCGCTTGAGGCACCTCTGCTCCCTGCTTGTTGTGTCTCTCATGATGCTTCCTCATGTCTCCTCGTTGCACCACTTGCAGCACCAGACCATCACCTCAGCTCACTGTCTTGCTCATCTTCTTTAGGAGGCACCGGGAACCAAACCCAGGACCTCCCATGTGGTAGGAAGGAGCCCAACTGCTTGAGCCACATCCACTTCCCTCAATATTCTTTAGGTAGCAATTTTCCCCAAAACTGATCCATAGATTTCAATGCAATCCCAATCAAAATTTCAATAGTGTTCCTTAGGATAGTGAAAAGCTGATTCTATAAAAAATAGTGAAAGGCAAAGAAGCTAGAGTAATCAAAGGTTTGCAGGTATGTTGTAAAGAGAGAAACAAACATTGATAAACCACAATTTCTTGAAATATAAAATGTAGATAATATAACCTATGGTCTTGTGAGAATGTTGCAAAAATTTTAAATAAACAGGTTCAATAAATGAAACCTGGGAAGCAGATGTAGCTCAAGCGATTGGGCTCCTGTTTACCATATAGGAAGTCCAGGGATCGATTCCCAGGGCTTCCTGGTGAAAAGCAAGTTGGCCCAAGCAAAGAGCTGGCCCGTGCAGGAGAGCTGGCACAGCAAAATGATGCAAAAGAAAAAAGAAAAAAAAAGAGAGACACAGAAGAGAGATAATGAGAGATGCAGCAAAATCAGGGAGCGGAGGTGGCACAAGAGATTGAGCACCTCTCTCCACTCCAGAAGGTCCCAGGATCAGTTCTTGATGCCGCCTAAAGAGAAGACAAGCAGACACAGAAGAACACACAGAGAGCATACAGTGAGCGCAAAACAATGGGGGGGGGCAGGAATAAAAAAATAAGTAAATCCTTAAAAAAAAAAAAAAAAGAAACCTATTATTATATTTATATCACTTAAATACAGAGTATAAAGGGCTTTTACCTTTCTGTAAGTAACCACACCTAAATAGAAAGCAAGAAAGCCCCAGTCATAATTGGTAACTTTAAATAAATAGCTATATTCATTTAATTCAATTTAAAATAAAGGCAGAATGTTACAATTTACATAGAAAACACCCAAGAGGGAGATTAATTGCAGGTGAGGGGATCAGAAAAGGTTTCAGGAGATGGTGACATTATCAAGTGGTCTTTGAAGGATGGTTATGAATTTGAAAAATGGCTATGCACTGGAAAGAAAGTAGAGGCATAGATTGCAGCACACAGCTTTTGTGTCTCAGGAATTTTGTCATCATGCCTAGGGCAAAAGTAATACTTAATAATTCCATTTATTAAGTAGTTAGCCCTAAATAATTTAATAAATATTTATTTCCGAATAATTCAGCACCTGCTGGGCAATTTACAATTCTCCACCCTTGGTATCTGATTGGTTATCACCATCCTTACTTCCTGTTTCACATTAATTTTTTGTGCAGCACTGGCTTTTTATCAAAGAAACCATCAGAAACCCAGTTTGCAAAGATAAGATGCCACCTAATATTGAAATGTGAAATATCCATAGCTGGTAGTTCATTCGGTGTCTGACAGACGTCACTGTTTCCCTCACAAATTTAAGATATCTTGCAGACCCCCTGTGAGTCTCAAGCATAAAACTGGATAAACTAAAGAACATAGTGTTAACAAAAACAATGAAAAAGATAAATAAAGTACTAATAGGGGAATAATAATAGAGATACTATGTGGGAAGGAAAAAATTAATAAGAAAGGTAGATCTAGATGAGATTATTAAATTCTGAAGTTCAGGCAGCATTCTGTAGGTAGAAGGGTACACATGAGGGTTTTTGAGCAAAGGAATGAGATGATAAGTGATGATGTCTCATTAATAGCAGAAAATTTACAACTGAATTGAAATGGGGGTTGGAATAAATGGCATATTAAGATTCACATCAAGAGTCTTTAACAATATATAGAAAGATTTCGATTAACATCAACTTCACCTTCCAGGTGAATTTCCTCTGTCACCTAAATGCAATTTTTAGGATGATGTAACTGACAGTGATACTCAAGAGCCAGTCACTTCTAAAATAATGCCATATTTATGTTAATTCAATTCATAATAGAATTGTGAAGAATGATATCTAGATGCTAAAACAGTTGCAAGATAAAGAGAGGAAATCTTATACCAGAAAACTCAACGACGCATTTCAGGAAAATTGTAAAGCACAACTAAAATAAATTAAATGTCAAAACTGGGAAATAACAGCAACAAGCAGATTGCAAAGGGTGATGAGGAAATAAAAACTGAAGTAGATTGGTTAGGAAAATAGCATATATCACCCAGCTTACAAGATTAATTCTCTCAGATGATTGCCATACTACCAGTAAGAAAGGGTGAAACACAAAATTTTCATAAATTGTATTAAGAATTAATTCCCCTCAATACCTAGTATGCTGTAATCCTTTCCTACTAAAACTTGCAGTTCCCCTGTTCGCAAGCATGATATTAATAAATATCAATTCCCAGTAATTCTATTATTATATCCAGTAATGGTTCTTTTTTTTTTTTAATCGGGAGGTCCCGGGGATCGAACCTGGGTCCCTCCATATGGGAAACGGATGCCCAACCATTTGAGCCACATCCGTCCCCCACTTTTGTTATTTTTCATGTTAAATACCTGTTAACATCTATTCCCAATTCCATCTATTGGGAGCTTTGGCCTAGTAGAAAACAAACTTTAGACTCAGAAGTATATAAATTCATTCCCATATGGATGGTTGATAGCCCTGTAATGGTAAATCACCCACTCTATCAGAGATTACATTGCTTGCAGAATTCTTGCAAAGACTGTACGATATAATGTAAGTAAACTAAGGTTTTGTCTGCTAGAGTATTGATGATGACGATGATGATGATGATGATAACAGGGCACTGATATGAAAAGAATAATTTTTAATCTCTTCATTCAACTCATTCCACAAATATTTTTTGAATACTATTTTGGGAGCATCATTCTATTCATAATGGATAAAGGATAAAGGAGGCTTTCTTATCTCTTTCCCAGGCTTTTCCTCCCCATCCCTTAGTGTTCTTCAGGGCTGGATCCAAGGATTACCTGTTCTTTTCACTCTATACACTATTTCTAGGTCTGATCTAATCTATTACCATCCATGATTTCAGTTGCCATCTACACAACTCCTCGTTTCTATCTTTTTTTTTAGAGATTTATTTATTTACTTTATCCATTTTAAACCCCCCTTCCCCATTTGCTGTTTTGTGTCCATTTGCTGGGCAATTCTCCATGTCTGTTTCCTGCCATCTCTTCTCATCCTCCTCCTCCAGTCTTCACCAGGATTCGAACCTGGAGACCTCCGATGTAGGAGAGAGGTATTCTGCCGCCTGCGCCACCTCAGCTCCTGGCTTCTGGAGCTTTCGGAGCATCTCGTCTTGTCTCTCCCCTGTTACGTCATTCTTGTCTCTCCCCTGTTACGTCATCATCCTGCTGCATGGCTCCCCGGGCCCGACGGCTCAGCGGCACACAGAGCCTGGCAGCCCATGAGCCTTCTATATATATATATATATATATATTTTAAATTTTACCGGGAGGTCCCGGGGATCGAACCCAGGTCCCTCCATATGGCAGACGGACGCCCAACCATTTGAGCCACATCCGCCCCCCTCGTTTCTATCTTTAGGTTAGTCCTGACTGGGCTACTGAATGTCCAATGCTTACTGAAGCCTATTTGCCCTCTAACTCTACACATTTTTAAATTTCTCACAAATCTATCTCTTTCCATCTCTATTATCACTGTCTTAGTGCAGACCACCACCTTCTCTCATTTAGACTACTGAAAAAGCTTTTATTTTCCAGTTTTTTAAAAAATTGTAATATATTCACATACCATAAAACTCACCATTTTAAGTGTACAGTTCATTGGTTTTCATTATATTTACATGGTTGTGCAACCATCAACTATCTATCTCCAGAACATTCTCATCACCTCAAAAAGAAACTCCATACCCATTAGCATTCACTTCCCATTCTCCCTTCCTCTCAACCCCTGGCAATCATTAATCTACTTTCTATCTGTCTATTTACCTACTCTGGACATTCCATATAAACATAATTGTAACATATTTGCCTTTTGTGACTGGTTTCTTCCACTTAGCATAATGTTTCAAGTTTCATCCATATTGCAACATGCATTAGGACTTTATTCCTTTTTATGGTGGAATATTCCATTTGAAAAACATCTCATTCAGCTTTCAATTCTGCTTCCCTCCAAACTACTGCACTAAGACTGATCTTCCAAAAAGCTGTTTAAATAGTTTCCGATTTCTCTTAGGCAAAGTTCAAAGATAAATAGCTTTATGATTGGACCAACATAAGGTCTATGGACACCTATTAGGGCAGTGTATATGTGAGGGGAAGGAGGAATCCACGAACTCCTGAAATTCTAAGGAAACTTTAATGCATTTTTCAGGATTCACAGATTTCATCAGATTCCTAAAAGCGTCTAGGCTACCTACATGCAGGGAAAGGGGGCTGGGAGGATGGGATGTAACTACAGGCAGTCAAGAAGTCTTCTTTTTCTTTCTTTCTTTCTTTTTTTTAAACTTAAGAGTATAACAATTGCACTAAATTAACCAAGAATATAACTTAATCCAAGGCTATTTTTCTAAAATTTTAAATGTTTTTTAAAACATATTTTCCAAAACTTTTACTGAATTACTTTCTGTAAATTACATTTTTATAAAAAGGTAGCAAAGATTAATTTCCAAAAGTCTCCAAAACTATGTGATGAAAAATAATACCTGAATATGGTGTTACAGCAAGCTTCAGTCTAACTTTGGCCAGAAGCCTCTAAGCAACAAGAATCCTATAAAATGAATAGGATATATACCACTTTTATATTTTCCCACAATTTTCAAAACGAAGCCTACTTTTGCTTTTGGTTTCTTACTTATGTACTCTGAAGTGATTCTTTCTTTTTGGTTGGAATTTCTCCTGTTAAGGAGAAATCAGATCTTAAAAAAAATAAATAAGTTGTCTAGAAAATGTCATCAGAAACAGAATTCAATGTAGCTTGTCCACAACATTAATTGAAATCTCCAATTTCAAATCCCAGTAAAAGAACGTTGTAAATATACCTGGTGATACCCTCAAGCATCTTCAGGTTAAAGTAGCTACTCTGAAGTTTAAAATACTTCTTAGTCATCTATATATTTTTCATAATTTAAAAATAACGATCATATTTTCTATATATTCCAAATACTTTCACCCAATAATTTAAGGAAAATTGTGTTAAAAAAAAAAAAATAAACCAAAGTTTCAGCTAAGAAAACATGGATTAACCCAAGATGAGTTAAAAACAACAATAGCTCAGAGCTAAATTATTGTGTACTTACTACATGCTGGGCATTATGCCTACTATGTTATCTAATTTAATCTAAACCACCATTTTACAGATGAAGTATTAGAGAAGGTAAATCAGTGGCAGAGCTCAGATGAAAATCCATGACTGTCTGATTGATGATTAGAAGGTAACCTCCCAGTCATTACTCTAGATATAAAGAAAGAAAGGCAAGTAAAGAAAAGCATACTGGAATGAGTATCATCAGACCTAGATCTTACTGTGGCAAATTAAAACTGGGTCAGAGAGGTAGGGAGGCAGGAAGAAACCTTTTGAGAAAAATCACAGTGCTCTTGAGAGGTAAGAATGCATTCACCCAGAAACTCTACAAAAGCTGAATATTTGCCTCCAAACTCTAAAAATTCCATGGACAAGGATGCCAACTAATAACCAAAGAGCTAGAGAAGAACTGAGAAAAACCCTTCTCCTTTACTAATTCTGGCCTACAGTGTATAAAAAACAAAATCCCCAAGGCAGTAAGCATCTGCCCATCAACACCTACGAGCAGCAACATCAAAAACATAAGGCAAAGGTCAAGCCAAAGTTTATTGACAATGATGAACTATGACAGCCTCGATTAAATTACCCCTTCCTTCAAGGTGTATGTGATCAAAGCAGCAAAGAGATTTTCACTCAGTCACATAACAAGCTATTTGTTGAGATTGAAACATCTGGTCAATATCTCCTAACACTGCAATTTCATGCACAGTTAGCATTAGGGCACATTTCTTCTCCTCTTCTTACAGGGTCCATAAGGGTGGCACATATGGCTGATCATATCATTCAAAAAGATTCAATTCAAGGCATTACACACAATTGTCTCTGTTTTTTATGGTGTTGTAAGTCTACCTGCCATCGTTTTCTATCATCATTGCTGACTGCTGTTCCCTTCTGCTATAAAAGCCTGCAAATATGACAGAGCACTTAAAGCTTTCTTCTCCTGGACTTAGAAAGCATTTAAGGCAAAGGAATCTATAAAGTGACAGGTCATCTTCTATTGCCAAGAACTCCCAAAACATTAAACTATACATCATTTTATTTACCATTTAGCAAAGATCTAGTAGACATTAGAAAAGTAATGTTTAATGTCAAATCAAATGCTTAATCTTCTGCATGACAGATTTCTGAAACTGTATATTCTTTTAGCTATAATGTTTGTTATAATAAATGATTTGAAAACAGTATCATAGGAGCATTTAAAAATTAATTTTTAACAGGGGTTTTCAGAATTTTTTTTTAACTAGGCAAAGAGCAATTCTATACCAGAGAGAATAGTGATGCTACAATTTTACCAGTCCCATATGCTGAAAATTTTCCACATGAAATTCATGCATTTGTTGTCATGGTAACAGGGCCATTTCTTAAACACTTATTGCTGTAAACCTGAACTCACACCATAGATTTCTCTTTTTCCCCTCTCTTCCTTTAGGATAATAGTGACAAGGAAGAAAGAGATGGGGGAGGGGAGCATCTCTAAAAGCCACTGTTTCACATTTCATTTGACAACATCTCCCTGACAGGTAGTATGACTGTGTGAATATAATTATGTTCTGAAATTTAAAGATTTACCTAGACATTAATAATTAAAGGAATTTCAATGAAGAAATATTCTTCTAGTGATAAAGAACCACTTAAGACCTTTTAACAATAAACAGTATGAAATGGCTGATTAAGGAAGGGGAACATCATCATAATAAGGCTGAATCAAAACCTAAATTAGGTATAACATTCAGGGCTGTTAGTCTAGCATAGAATATAAATATTTTGTTTGTTCATTTGTTGATTTCTTTAGTCAGTCAATCCAATTTACAAATATTTATGGAGATGGTTCCATGGGCCAGACACCATTCTGGTGCTGGCAAAACAGATGAACAAGTCAGACATGGTCCCTATCTCATGGAGATTCCAAACAAAGCAAAACAAATGCAAAGCAAACAAAACATACAAAAACATTAACCAGAAATTAAATTATTGTAATAAATGCTATAAAGGAAAAAACAAATGGCTGAGAAGGACAGTGGTTCGGGGGGCGTGGGGGAAGCAAGAAGGAATCTACTTTAGATTGGTCAAAACAGGCCTAAGGACATTTATGCAGAGACATAAAATCACAAATAAGTCAATTATGCAAGGGGGAGCTTATGGGTGGAGAAGCTTTCCAAGCACAGGGTAGAGCATAGGCAATGATTCTGAAGCAAGAGAGAGCTTGGAATATTAAAAATAAACAAAACTGAAAACTAGTATGGGTGGAGCTCAATGAGGGAAATAGAGAATAGCAAAGATAAGATTGGAAAAATACACAGGTGCTAGATCATGCAGGCCTTGTTGGCTATAGTAAGGAGAATAAATTTTATTCAGAGTGCAACAGGTTGCCACTAAAGGGCTTTAAACAAGAAAGTGAAATTATCAAACTTAAGTATCAGTTTTGCTACTGTATGAAAGGATTAAAGGACAGGAAACAAGGAGACAGGAGGGTGTTACTCACATCCCATGTCCAGTCTATTAGAAAAGCTCTTGGCTCTATCTTCAAATTATTGCTAAATTTCAACCCCTTATGATCTCCACTGCTATCATCAATCCAAATTACCATATCTTATCACCTTGCTTCCATCCTTGATTCCATGCACACAGAACTATTCTTTTAAAATGTTAAGTCAGGGAAGCGGCTGTGGCTCAATCAGTAGGGCTCCCGTTTACCATATGGGAGGCCCCGGGTTCGGTTCCCGGGGCCTCCTGGTGAAGGCAAGCCCGCCCGCACGGCGTGGTTAGCTGACCCAGCGAGCACAAGCAGCAAGGGGGGGATAAATGAATAAATAAATAAAATCTTTAAAAAAAAAAAAAAAAAATGTTAAGTCAGAGCATGTGTTTCCTTTGTTCAAAACACTGTCAAGCTCCCCACTTCACTCAATAAAAAGCAAAAATCCTTACAACAGTCTTATAAAGTCCTACAGGAACAAAACACACCCTTACCCCCTGCCTACTACACCCTCTCTAACCTCATCTCTAAATACAACACACTTATTTTTCACTTCCTGCTACAACCATACTCAACTCAGATAGGATTCTGAAACATGTCAATCATGCTCTGCCTAAGAAACCAATGAATCCTCCATGAGAATGGACTTCCCCCAGATAAACATGGCTCTTCTTTAATCTTGAAAGTCTTTACTCAACTCTCACCTCAACGAAACTTTGTTCCACCCATACTATTCAATATGGTAAAATGCTCCTTCTGCTCTGACCTTCCCAATGCCACAAATGCTGTTCCACTTCTAATTTACTTACATATTACATTTATTTAATTTCTACCCCCCACCCTTACTAAAATATAAGCTCCATGAAGGCTGGGATTTTTGTCAGTATTACTTACAGATGCATCCCCAGCATCTGAAACATAGTATATACCAAATAAATAACTGATGAATTGCATTTTATTAACAGATCAAAGGAGAGAAACAGATCAATGGATGCTAAAAATTTATTTGGATGATAACCATCAAATATTCCTGAGAAAACAGTTATTGTTATTGAAGGATGCATGCTATCACTGCTATTATTTATTAACACTGTTGGGGCAATACAACTATATCCTAAAATTAAATAAAGCATTAAAAATATTGAACATTAGAAAGCATAATATCACAATTTGCAAAAGATATAGAAAAATGAAAAACAAAAACACACTTATTTTTCACCAATTATGGGAAATAACTCAATTGTCATTATAAACCCTATGAGGTAGGTACTATTATGATCTCCTTGTTACAGATGAAAAACACTGAGGCACAGAGAGGTTAAGTAACCTCCTTGGGACTTAACTCTAGAGAGTCTAGCTCCCAAAGCTCAAGTTTCAGTCACTATTCTGTAAGAGTCCCCAAAGAGACTCCACTGAAAAATTACTGGAAATAGTAAAAAGAGTTTGGTAAGATATCCAGTTCCTAAATAGAAAAGAAAAAAGAAAAAAATTCTATACACAATTGTAGCAAGGAGAAACCACACATGAACTCATTGATAAATCTTAGCATCACTAAAGGTGGGTCAAATGGGATACAAAAATAAATTACAGAGCACCTCTTTGAAAAGATTCTTGCCTAAAAGAAATGAAACTTGAATATAATCAAACCTCTAGATCTAACCACCAGAAGCAACTGAACAAATCCAGAAAGTGAGACATTTTATAAAATAACTCAGTTTCTCTAAAAATAGGTCATTGATACTTTAAAAAAAAAAGAGGGAGGGAGGATAATTAGCTACTAAAAAAGTCAAGGTACAAATGCCATGTTTGACTTCTTATTTAGATTCTGCTTTGAATAAACAGACCATACAAATATATTTTTGAAAAATTATGAAAATTGAAATGTGAATTGGATGTTAAATGGTATATAAGAAATTAACCTTGTAATATAATAGCATGGTAATTATATGTTTTAGTGTCACTCTTACACAGGCAATCTGAAGCATTTATAGGTGATATGACAAGGTATCTGGGATTTGCTGCAGAGGAAATAGATCAAACAAATTTGGCAAAATGTTGAAGATAGATAATGGGTACATAGGATTCATTATATACTTCTCTACTTCTGTGTAGGTTTGAAATTTTCTATACTAAAAAAGATACATACACAAACACAAACTAGGAAAATAAAATGACATAAAAAGAAGACATTTACCCTAAAAATTTATTATAAAGATGTACTGTTTCCCAATGAAACTATAAATTCCAAGGTAATATTTTGAATGCATCAATATGATTTTTATGTTAACCTGGAAGAATAACAGGTGATTAAAGTCTGAAAAAGAAGAGTAATAATGACAGGGAAGGGGTATTAAAATGTATTACATGGCAACTGTAATTGATATAACGTGAAATAGATCAATAGAAAAGAAGAGTCCAAACATAGACCCAAGTACCTATGGCAATACAATATAAGGTATAGATAGCATACCATTGAGATGGTAAGACAGGGAATTATTCAGTAAATTGAGCTGGGCAAGTATATACCATTTTGGGGGGAAATAGTCATTCCCTTACCTCACATTTTAACCAAAAAATGTAAAAAATACAACCTGAAAGGGAGTGGAAGAAAATTTGGCTATTTGCTTTAATAACTTTAAGGCACAGACAGATTTCTTAACCATGGCATAAACACCAGATACTATAAAGGAAAATACAGGTAGCTTTGACTAGATTGAAATTTAAGAACACTATCTAGGAAAAAGAAGTGTGTGTGGGTAGGGTGGGAAGGAGGGTCAGTATCCTTAATGTATGAAGCACTCTCAAAACTCAACAAGAAAAAGAACAGGAAGAACGGTGGTGACTGATGGAGTGATGCCCACAGTCACAGGCAATGATACATACACCCCTTTGATGTGAGTAAAGAGGATAAGCATTTAAAATGTACAGAGATGGCTGAACATAGTGAGAAAATCAGCACTTCACAGATAGAAGAGCAATCTTCATTAGCTTTCAGATCTGTATTAAGGGTGCCACTGTTGATGCTACTTCCTATTCAGGGTGAGGATGCCACAAAGTCTTTCACAAAGCTCCCTTTGCTAGTCTCATGGTGCTGTTAAGATGCTGATGCCATTCTTGTATCTCTTAACTTTATATATTATAAAGGGATTATAGCTTTGAGCCTGACTATCCACCAAGTGTAAGCAACTGGTATCAACTGCATCATACTCCCAGGATGTGATTGTGAGGCCAGGTGAGGCAAAGGGCAATTTCCCAGGTATATTCATATCACTGGAAGACCCATACTTTAGCTTACATGTATCTATTTTTGAAAAACTGCAATTAAAAAAAAACTGGGCAATGATATGAATAGCAATGGACAATAAACACATATATTTTTAGCACAGTAACTGAAGAATTGCAAATTAAAATAATGGGAAACCACTTTTTTTATCTGAGAGGTTTATCTGACAGGCAAAGATACCATTTTCATATGGAAAAGAGCAGAATGCCAGTATCAATTATGTGGGTGGTAACATTTTCTTTGCAAACTTGGGAATAAACAACTAGAAACAATATTGATGTTTTAGTTTTGATCCAATAATTAAAATGTATGGAGTGCTTTTAGGAAAAAGATTTAAATGCAGAAAGTTCAAGGAGAAGCTTATTAGTCAATTATAACATTGTCAAAATAAAAGCATTACAGAGCACCCACCATGGTATTAAACACTTGTTAATCTCATAATGTCTATTAAGCTCTTATTATAGCTAAAGTACTCTAAGAAGGAATACAAACATGGGAAAGATGTTGAGAAGTTCTCAATCTAGTGGAGGAGGCAGCACAGAAACAATTATAATACGAGTCTTATAATAGAGATATGGACAAAATATTCTGAAAGCACCAAGGAGCTTGGAGAGTAATGAATAGGACAAAGAGAAAATGACAGATAAGCTCATTCTTAAAGGCTGAGGATTTTACCAGGCTGAGAACAAGAAAAATAAAGTGAATTGTACACAGAGAAAGTTTTATGGGCAAAGATGCAGAGGTATACTCTGCTCGTGGCACTCTATGGGAATTAGTAAAATATGTGTTCCACAATAGCATATTGTATAAAGAACTAGTGGTCCATGGCACGGCAAAGCAGGTAGGAGTCAGAGAGTTATATGATAAATCTGCATTTTAGAAAGATAACTCGGGCAACAGAAGACTAGCCAGAAAATGTTGGGAGACAATTCTCCATGGGTCTCTCACATTTCTATCTTTTAAGGATATGTATATAGCAAACAGCCTTAGACAGCAGAGATAGTGTCTCCCCCGATGACAAAGGTTGAGCACGTTTCCAAGAAGTCCCATTAAAAGACTGAGATTTTTCTAAGTTCAGGACCTTCAAGTGAAATGCAAACTCACTGTAAGCACAGCATCCACCAGGGCCCACTTGGGACGTGACAGGCAAGAAAACAAATGTGAATGTGAAGCTTATACTCTCTGCTGTGACAGGCTGTACTGTTAAGTAAGGTAAAATCAAAGACCCTTCACAGTTATTGATAAAAAGGAAGAGAAGACCTGGACAGGACATAGGAAGACCAATCACAAGGCTATCCAGGATTTACAGGAGACAAGTTAAGGAATTCTAAGGAGAGGAGGCAACATTAAGAGACATTTTAGGATACAATATTGATAAGACTAGGGATTGAGTAAATGTAGGGGGTAAGGGAGAGTGTAAAGCTGAGTATGACGATAATGTTTCTAAATGGATGAGTGTTAGTTGATTATGTCATGGATGCAAAAAAGATAATGTGACTTGCAAAATTTTTTCCCCCATTCTCTAGGTTGTCTTTTCACATTATTGATGATGTCCTTAGAAGCAAAAAGTCTTTAACTTTGATGATATCTATTTTATTTTTTCTTTTGTTGTTTGTGCTTTTTGTATCATATCAAGAAACCACTGCCAAATCTAAGGCCATGAAGATCCAGTCCTATGATTTCTTTAAAGAATTTTATAGTTTTAGCTCTTTGATCCATTTTGAGTTACTTTTTGCACATGGTATGAGGTAGGGGTCCAACTTCACTCTTTTATATGTTGATATGTAGTTTTTCCAGCACCATTTAATGAAAAGACTACTCTTTCCCCACTGAATTCTCTTGGTACCCTTGCTGAAAATTAATCGACTGTAACTGTGAGGGTTCATTGCTGGACTCTCAATGCTATTCCATCGATCTATATGCTGTCCTTATACACGGACCACACTGTACTGATTACTGTAGCTTCATATTAAGTTTTGAAATTGGGAAGTATGAGGCCTCCAGTTTTGTTCTTTTTCAATATTGTTCTTATTATTCTGGGTCCCTTGGATTTTCAGATGAATCTTAGGATCAACTTGTCAATATCTAAAAAGAAGCCAGCTAGGATTTTGATAGGGATTGACAGGAATGTGATAGAAAATTTACTACACTTCAATTTGGAGATTCTTGGCATCCTAAAAATATTAAGTTATCAAATACATGGAATGTTGTCCCTTTTATTTACGTTCTCTTAAAGTTCTTCCAATAATATTGTGTTGTTTATACATTATAAGTATTACACTTATTTGGTTAAATTTATTCCTAAGTACTTTATTCTTTTTGATGCTCTTTAAATGAAATTTTCTTAATTTCATTTCATGTTTGCTCATTGCTATTGTATAGAAATACAATTTATTTTAGCATATTAATCATATATCCTGCAACCTTGCTGAACTCATTTATTAGTTGTTGTGGGGGTTTTTTTGTTTTGTTTTGTTTTTCATGAATTTCCTAGGATTTTTTTGCATAGAAGATCATGTCTTCTGCAAATGAAGAGTAGTACTTCTTTCTTTATAATCTAGATGGCCATTTATTCACTCATTTAAACTGTACAATTCAATGGTTTTAACTATATTTATAGTCATGCAACTATAAACACAATCACAAAAACAACTATAACCAGAATTCTCCTCACCCAAAAAAGAAACGTCATATTCATTAGCAGTCACTCTCCAATCTACTAATTCCCACAGTCCTAAGCAATACTTTCTGCCTCTGTACATATGTCTATTATTCAGACATTTTACACAAATGGAATCATATAATATGTGGCCTTTTGTGACTGTCTTCTTTCACTTAACACAATGTTTTCAAGGTTTATCCATGTTATAGTATGTACCAGTACTTTTCTTTTTTAAAAAACAAATCAATTTTCTTGATGCATATTAATAAAGCATACAATTCATCCAAAGTGTACAAAGTGTTCAAAATGGAGTGGGTGTAGCTCAGTGGTTGAGTGCCTGCTTTCCACATATGAGGTCCCAAGTACTTCATTTCTTTTTATTATGGAATAATATTGTTTTATGGACATACCATCACTTGTTTATCCATTCATCAATTGATAGACATTTGGGTTGTTCTAATTTTTCACCATTATGAATAATGCTGCTATGAATATTCATGCAAAAATATTCAAGGAAACATATGTTTTCTTTTCCGTGGGAATGTACCTATGAGTAGAATTGTTGTGTCATATGTTAAAACCATCTTTACCCTTTTGAGGAAATGTCACTGTTTCCAAAGCATCTGCACAATTTTATAATCCCAACAGCACAATTTCTCTAGATCTTCACCAACAATATTTGAAAATAGTGTGTGGTAGATGTCCAACTTGAGTCTTTTGCATGTGGATACCCAGTTCTTCCAGAATCATTTCCCAAAAAATATATTCTTTCCCTAATGAAGTGTCTTAGCGCACTTATCAAATATTAATTGACCATAAATGGATAGGTTTATTTCTGGACTCTCAATTCCATGACAGCTGATTTTGAGGTTTAAAGGCAACTCAGTGGACACAGAACAGCTTTTCAACAAGTAACTGTAGTTGTGTGTGTGTGTGAGTGCGTGTGTATATATATATATGCAGAGTCATTATATACTTTTGTGAACTTTAACCTGTTCTTGAAACCACAGACAAAAGTATCTCAAAATAGACCATAATCCTAAATGTAAAAGCTTAATTAAAAAGCCTCTAAAAGAACATAGGGGAAAATCTTTGTGATCCTAATCATATGTGACCAAGGCTTTTCAAAAACATACTTATGGATATAAAATTGACAATCAATAAATGTTATCTGCTATTATACTTTTGTAAATTAATAGCTGGATAATTTTCCATATAGTATACACTAATGTTGGGGATCTAGATTGTCTTTAGTCTTCTATATTATAAATACTGTTTCAACAACCTTCCCTGTATATTGTTATATATTATATATTACTTATCCACATATGCATATCTATAAAACAGATACCTAAACTAGGAATTACTGAGACAAAGATTATATGCATTTTTTATTTGTAAAGGTACTGTCAAATTGCTGTATTATAAAGTGTACCTTGTTTTCATACCTATCCAGAAGGGAATAAAAGTATCCTCTGTTTCATATCATCTCTAACACTGTATTCTAACCTGTGTATTTTTTACCAATGTGATATACAACTATAGTAACATTTATTTTAACTTCAAAATTTTTGATTGTTCATTTGGTGAGCAGATTCATCTATTAGCAATTAATATTTTTTTCTTACATGAATTACCCATCACATCCTTTGTTGGCTTTTTCAGTTGAGATGCTTATTTTCTTCCTAATGATGTCAAGAATCTGTTTTAGGGAGGAATGTAGGAAGATAGTAAAGTAGGAAGTTCTAGGAATCAGTCACTCCACCAAAACAAGAATTAAACTGGCAGGAACTGTCTGAATCAACTATTTTGGAACTCTGGAGTCTAGTGGAACACTGCAGCATCCAGGGAAGAGTTGGAGAAAAGGGGCTGGTAAATTGTGGTCTATTATGAATTTTATTCTCTGTGCAGCCTCTATCATACCCCACCACATAACCGTGCAGCAGGAAGCAGTGGGAACTAAAGCTCAAGTTCCTGGTGCAGCTTGCTGGTGCCAGGGTGGGCAATAAGGACCCAGTCCTCCAAGATCCAGGAGAGTGTGGTCTGATCACTGCTTTGGATCAGCTATTTCAGAGAGCTGGGGGCCAACCTGGAGGGCATCATTGTTCTAACCCCCAGTCAAAAGCTGAATAGGATTCTTAAAGAGGCACTACTTTTGTTTTGTCTTCTATCTGACAGTTTCCATTTCCATTTAGTTACACAAGTAACTAAAATCAGGAAATGAAAGTGGAGACATAACTAGCAACCTGACAGAAATAAAAAGGATTATAATATCTTACTATGAACAATTATACACAAGCATATTAGAAAACCTAGATGAAATAAATATATTTTGAGAAACATAAGTAAGTATACAACTTACTTAATTTGAAACAAGAAGAAGTAGAAAAATGCCAACAGACATATGGAAGTAAATCAATTTAATCAGTAATCAAAAACTTCTCAACAAAGAACAGTCCAGGACCGGATGGTTTGCTGAGTTCTAACATACAAATAAAGACATAAAAAATAAAAGAGTAGAGTTTGCCTCAGAACCCATTCCATGAGGCTAGGATTATCCTGATACCAAAGCCAGATAAAGACAGCACAAAAAAAGGTAAGTTAAAAAAAGGAGAGAGAGAGAGAAAATGGCAAATTTTATGTTACATTTATGTTACTACAATTTAAAAAAGCTCAAAAAATAAAAGAAAATTTCAAACCAATATCTCCTGAACACAGATGCAAAAATTCTCAACAAAATTCTGGCAAACCAAATCTAACAGTAAATTAAAATAATTATACACCATGATCAAGTGAGATTAATTCTACAATTGGAAGAATTGTTCAAAATAAGGACAGTGCTCCTTCAAGCTCTCCAGGCAATAGCAGCCACTTTTGGCCAACATGGACTAGATTGCTGGACCCACGGGTGGCTCCATCCCCATCCCTGATGCAGCAGAAGGAAGGGGAGGTGCTGTATCAGTCTCTCTAGGCAAGTGCAGTCAGTTTTGGCCCTCGCCACTTATGCAGCTCCATACCCACCCCTGGCAGAGGAGGAAGAGAAGTGAAGCTAATCAGTCACTATGCAACTACAAATGGGCAACTACAAAGGGTATTGGCCAACACATCTTGGATTACTGCACATGGCTGCGGCAAGGTAAAAGAAGCGCCATCAGTTCCTGGGGCAACACAGGCAGCTACAGCCTCCACAGCGTACAGTACCAACTGCATCCTCAGCTCCTACTCTGCCACCAGCAAGGGAGAAGGGGCAAGAAACAGATGATAAAGAGCTCGGAAAAAATCAGATTGGCTAAAGACAAGCCACTGTATATTTCCAAAATAAGTTGAGCCAAGTATCAAAGAGAGGCTGTAGCACAAAGTCAATCACATAGAAAGTCCTACAATAAAAAGAGAAACTGCACCCAGAATAAAATACATTTAGTAAATCAGATGCCAAGACACCAACAAAAATTTACAATCCATATCAAGAAACAGGAAGATATGGCCCAAAGGAACAAGCTAAGCCTCCAGACAAAGGACTCAAGACAACTAATCATAGATGTTCAAACAAATCTCCTTAGAAAATTCAATGAGATGGCTAAAGAGATTAAGAATACTAAGACACTGGGCTTGGAACCTTAGTAAAACTCTGTTTGCAGATGAAATGATACTATAATTAGGAAATTCTGAAATGTCTACAACTAAGCTACTTGAGCTAGTAAACGAGTTCAGCAAATGGCAGGATACAACATCAACATGCAAAAATTCAGTAATGTTTCTGTACAGTAGTACTGAACAATCTGAGGAGGAAATCAGGAGGAAAATTCCATTTAAAATAGCAATAAAAAGACTCAAATACCTAGGAATCAGTTTAACGGAAAATATACAGGACCGATATTCAGGAAACTACAAAACAATGCTAAAAGAAATCAATGAAGAACTAAACAAATGAAAAAACATTCCAGTTCATGGACTGGATGATTAAATATCATGAAGATGTCAATTCTACCCAAACTGATTTATAGATTCAATGCAGTATCAATCAAAATTCCAACAGCCTACTTTACAGAAATAGGAAAGGCAATTACCAAATTCATTTGGAAGAAAAGTGCATCCAAAATGCCAAAAGCATTCTAAAAAAGATGAGTGACATGGGAGAAATTTCACTGACTGACCTTCAAACATACTACAATGCTACAGTGGTCAAAATAGCATGGTACTGGCATAAAGACAGACACATCGATCAGTGGGATAGAATCGAGAGTCCAGAAATAAACCCTCACCTCTACAGCCAACTGGTTTTTGACAAACCTACCAAGCCCACATTAACAGGACAAAACAGTCTCTTCAACAAATGGTGCTGGGAGAACTGCATATTCATAACCAAAAGAATGAAATAGGACCCCTATCTCACTCCCTATACAAGAATCAACTCAAAATGGATCAAAGATGTAAATATAAAAGCCAGGACCACAAACTACTAGAAGAAAATATAGGAAGACATCTTCAAGATCTTGTGGTAGTTTCTTAGACCTTACACCCAAAGCACGAGCAATAAAAGAAAAAAGAGATAAATGGGACAGTCACAAAATTAAACAGTTTTGCACCTCACAGGATTTTGTCAAATGGGTGAAAAGGTAGCCAACTCAATGGTAGAAAATATTTGGAAATCACATATCCAATAAGGGTTTACTATCCTTATATATAAAGAGATGCTACAACTCAATAATAAAAAGACAAACGATCCAATTTAAAAATGGGCAAAAAACTTGAATAAACATTTATCTGAAGAAATACAAATGGCAAAAAAACACATGAAAAAAAATTCAACATCACTAGTGATTAGGGAAATGCAAATCAAAGCTACAATGAGATATCATTTCACACCTATTAGAATGGCCACTATTAAAAAGACAGAGAACTACAAGTGTTGGAGAGGATGTGGAGAGTTAGGAACACTTATTCACTGTTAGTGGGAATGCAGAATGGTACAGCCACTGTGGAGGACTGTTTGACAGTTCCTAAAGAAGTTGAATATAGACTTGCCACATGACCTGGCAATACCACCACTGGGTACACACCCAGAAGAACAGAGAGCACAGATACAAACAGACATCTGCACACCGATGTTCATAGCAGCGTTATTCATGATTGCCAAAGGATAGAAACAACCCAGGTGTCCATCAACTGATGAATAGGTAAATTGTGGTGTATACATACGATGGAATATCATGCAGCTGTAAGAAGAAATGAAGTCATGAACGTGGATGAACCTGGAGGACATTATGTTGCATGAAGCAAGCCAGACACAAAAGGACAAATACAGAATGAATGCCCTATTATGAACTAAATATATTGTAAATACATTGTATAATCTCATGCAGTTAATAACTTGAATATGGGTCATGAAAATAGAATGAGGTTAGAGAATGGAAAGCTGAGTGTTAACTTTTACAGAATTGGTAAAAAGGCTGTATATTAATCTTTGGAAATGAATAGAAAAGGTGAAAGTGCAGCATAATCTTTGTACCTAAGCAGTGGGTTTGACAGTGGTTGAAAGGGAAAGTCTAAGGTCGTCTATATTATTAAAAGGAAAGCTAGGTGCGCAGGTTTCCATCAGCCCCCAAGCAGCAGAATGGCAGTCATCCCCTCCAGAGGCTCGCTCATGGCCACTCACTACTACTACGGTCGCCACCTGGGCTCCACTTCCAGGAACAGCTTCTGCGGAAGTGCCGAGTGCTCTGGGAAGGCTAGCCTCCAGCACCCTGGTCTCACTAAGGCCAACCAAGGTCACTGGTGGGCAAGCTGTTTCTTCGGGAAGTCCACCTTCCCATTTATGGCCACAGTGTTGGAGTCCCCAGAGCACTCGGAATCCCCCCAGGCCTCCTGTGGCGTGATCACCCCGTGACCTGCAGAGGCCGCAGCCAGCCCGGCAGCGCCAACACCGGTCCCCGTTCCTGAAGGCCAGGCCAGGTCATTCCGCTGTCACAGCCTGCGCCCCCCCACCCCCGACCCACTGGGCAGGCTGTGGTAAGCAGAAATAGTTGGGTTCTTTTATTACATCAAAAAAGCAACACAAAAAAGGAAGTCGAGGGAAACCCACTCTATGCTCTAAGTCACGTGAAAGCTCCCTGACACCTGCAACCACTCACCTTGTACCGACTGCAAAATAAACCCAGAGCAGCTGCAAAAAAAAAAAAAAAGGAAGCTAAAAAAATGTAATGTAACATAGGACTGTGAATTATGAATATGGGTAATACTGCATATATGACTGTTTTTCTTTGAAATTGAACAAAAGTGTGTTAATGTTACAGGATGTTAGTATCAGAAAAAAAAAACCACATTATGCTAAGTGAAAGAAATCAGACACCAAGTACTACATATTGTATGATTCCACTCATATAAAATGTAAATATAAATCAATTCATAAAGAAAAAAAAGATACATAGAGCTTGAATACTATGATAAATGAATTAAACCTAATAGACTTAAACAGAACATTTTACCCCAAAACAGCAGTACATACATTCTTCTCAATTGCTCAAGGATCTTTCTCCAGGATAGACCATACTTAGGATCAAAAAGCAGATCTCAATAAATTTAAAAAGATTGAAATTATACAAAATACTTTCTCTGATCATAATGGACTAAAGCTGGAAAATCAACAGGCAGAAAAAGGGAAAATCCATGAATATATGGAGATTAAACAACACACTCAAATAATCAGTGGATCAAAGAAGAAACTGCGAGGGAAAACAAAAAATACCTTGAGATGAATGAAAATGAGAGCACAACATATCAGAACCTATGGGATGCAGCAAAGGCAGTGCTAATAGGGAAAATTTATAGCTCAATACTTACATTAAAAAAGAAGAAAGAGTTAAAATCAATGACCTAACTACACAGCTAGAAAAACTAGAAAAGGAACAAACTATTCCCAAAGCAAGCAAAAGGAATGAAATAACAAAGATCAAAGCAGAAATAAATGAAATTGAGAGCAAAAAACAACAGAGAATTAATAAAACCAAAAGTTGGTTCTTCAAGAAGATTAACAAAATTGACAAACCCTTAGCTAGACTGCAAAGAAAAAGAAAGAAGATGCAAATAAATAAATCAGAAATGAAAATGGGGAGATTACTACTGACCCCACAGAAATAAAGAGATCATAAGAGGATACTATGAATGACTATATGCCAACAAACTAGGCAATGTAGATGAAATGGAAAAATTCCTAGGAACGTACCAACAACCTACACTGACTCTAGAAGAAATAGAAAACCTCAAGAAACCAATCACAAGTAAAGAGATTGAAAAAGTCATCAAACAACTTCCCAAAATGAAAAACCCAGGACCATATGGCTTCACAGGTGAATTTTACCAAGCATTCAAAGAAGATTTAATATCAATCCTACTCAAACTCTTCTAAAAAGTTAAACAAGAAAGAAAGGTACCAAACTCATTCTAGGAAGCCAATATCATCCTTATACCAATGTCAGAAAAAGATATTACGAAAAAAGAAAATTACACACCCATTTTCCTAATGGATACGAATGCAAAAATCCTCAACAAAATACTCGATAATCGAATCCAACAACACATTAAAAGAATTATTTATTCATCATGATCAAGTGGATTTTATACCAAGCATGCAAAAGGGTGGTTGAACACAAGAAAATCAATCAGTCTAATACACATTATTAAATCAAAGAAGAAAAATCACATGATCATCTCTATTTTCTCAGAAAAGGCATTTGACAAAAGATAGCATCCTTTCTTGATAAAAATACTCCAAAAGATAGGAATTTAAGGAAACTTTGTCAAAATGAAAAAGGGTATATATAAACAATCCACAGCTAATATTGTACTCAATAGTGAAGACCGAAAGCTTTCCCGCTGAGATTGGGAACAAGACAAGGATGCCCAGTGCCACCACTGTTGTTCAATATAGTGTTAGACGTTCTAGGTAGAGCAATCAGGCAAGAATTCATTCCTTTTTTGGAAATGCACAAACTTCAAGTGGGTAGATAACAAAGTATTTATTTAAGATTCTATGAGAAGGATATTTTCAAAAGAATTTCTAGAAAGAAAAACTATTACACAAAATATTACAGAAAGAGCTTTCTTAGTGAGGGTTTAGAAACCAGCAATTTGTAATGAGACTGATTCATATAATATTATCATGGTTTTCCTCTAACAGCCTCAGTATCCAAGGTATAAGGGAAATAGATGGTTAATCAGACAGATCTAAAATTGATGGCTAGACTTTGAGGAGTGAAAAGACAAGGGTATATAAGAAATGAGAGGAAAGAGTTCAAGTGCAGTGAAATGGCAGATTCTGTAGTAGTCTTGGCAGGAAGCTTAGAGATGTATGGGTCAAGAGAATTTTATGCATGTAAAGAACTGTTATAATAGAAGAGTCTGAGAAGACTGCAAGGGATGAAAGCTTTTGGTCAGAGATTAGAATATTATATTTCATACAAATAGCTATAATGGATGATAATGTACAGTGTGAAGACATGCTGCAGGAAAAGCAGAAGAGAGTTAAATTCTGAAGCTAGGATGATTGGGTTAGAACAATGAAATCAGACCTCTGTCAGTTAAATTATTGCTCACCTTTGAGTTGAGGGATCCTTGATAGCTATCTATACAAGCCACAACAAAATTCATTTAAACATCTTTAGATTTCAAAAATATAAAAGAAAGTATAATAAAGATTTATTTATTTATTTTTTTTTTTTTAAAGGTTTATTTATTTATTTATCCATCCATCCCCCCCTTGCTGCCTGCGCTCGCCGGGTCAGCCAACCACGCCGCGCGGGCAGGCCCGCCCCCACCAGGAGGCCCCAGGAACCGAACCCGGGGCCTCCCACATGGCAAACGGGAGCCCCACTGACCGAGCCACAGCCGCCCCCCTATAATAAAGATTTAAAAAGATAATATTATCCCACACTGTGTGTGACAGTTTGAGATTATTTATGAATCTCAAAAAGAGAGAGATTATGCTTGTAAACTAATCTATTCTTCTGGATTCAGTTGAGGGATCCTTGATTATATTACATGTTAAGATTAGGGCTTTGATCTGACCAAGTCAGTAAGGTGGTGACTCAGGTTGAGTCCCTGCCCCCTTGGTGGGCGCATATAAAGGGACACTCACTCAGAAGACAATGAGAAGAGAGAGGTCTGTCATGTTTGTTCCTGGGGCCCTGTGAGAAATGAGCCATTCACCTGATAGTTTACAGCTGACCTTGTGAAGAGAACAGAGCAGCTGAGCAGCTGAGAAAGCCCAGAAGAAACGAGCCCTTTGCCAGAGACTGATATAGGAAGCTCTGAGAGACAAGCCCTATACCAGCCTATAGCTGAGATCGGGAAGAAGCTGGGCCCACGGAGCCTTAAGAGAAAGAGGAAGCCCAGGAAGGAAAGACCAGGCAGAGATGAGTGACCATCTTACTTCAATACGTGGCAAATGACTTTGGTGAGAAAGCAACCTTGAGTTGGACTCTTTATGGCCTTGTAACTGTAAGCTTTTACCCCAAATAAATATCCTTTACAAAAGCCAACAGATTTCTGGTACTTTGCATTGGCACCCTTTGGCAAATTAATACACTGTGGCTTAATTTTGTTGGTGTTTTTGTTTTCAATTAAATGTTCGTTTTTCTTGCTTCTGATGTATTCATAGCAGGTATACAACTTTTGAAAACGATTGCCAAAAAAATTAAGTGTTAAATTTGTCTCAATCAGGCAATATTAGAGTATAATCACCATTTCATAAGATATTTTAGTTTATCAAATAATTTCTAACACGAATAAAAATCTCAAAGTATTTTAAGTAATTTAAAAGCAAGTTTTATTTCTTAAAACGCAGCTGTGCCACAACAGTCTATTCAACAAATGGCACTGGGATAACTGGATATCCTTATCCAAAAGACAAAAAGAGGACCCCTATATCTCACACCTTATACAAAAAATTAACTCAAAATGGATCAATGTTTGTTTTATAAGTTCAAAACAAAGGTTTTTTTTTTGTAAGTTCACAACTTGTACTATACACTTAAGTTCATGTATGAATGATAAACTTCAATTTAAAATAATTTTTAAAAAGCTAAAAAAAAACCAAGATAAGTGATTTGAAAATAAGTAGTTTAAAATTCAAGAATCCGATTCTAAATCAATGTTACAAACATACTAGGTGTTCAATAAATAACTGTTGATTAACAACAGAAGGCTCTGAAGCATATCTACAAAAATCACGTTGGAATTTAATATAAAGTGGTTATTTTACAGAGAGAAGAAAAATAATGACTGACAAGGTATAATTAAATAATTATAATTCAAAGGATTGTAAGTCTTCATTTAGTTAGCTTTTAACAACTATGATCATTATTTAGATTCCAAGGAGTCAACTGACATCAAAAGATACTAATTATTAATAGCCACAGAAAAGGTCTATTATTTCAGAGAAACTGCTACCTTGTAAAGAAGACACAGAATAAAAAATCTTAGTTCCAGGACAACTCATTACTCATTTCTAAGAAGTAGTTGGTACACAGTGGGATTTCCCTGATAGCTAAGGTATATATCTTACTAAAAGATATAATTAGCAGGGAGTTTATGTAGCTCAAGTGGTTGAGTGCCTGCTTCTCGTGTATAAGGTCCTTGGTTCAATCCCCGGTACCTCCTACAAGAAAAAAATAATAAAATAAAGATATAAATAGGATCCAGGAATTATATGCAACCACAGGAAGGAGGTATTCAAACAATTGTGTAAAGTAAACCCTTAAATAAAGCAGTAAAAATGTTATTACCTGCAAACTTAACATTTGGGAGTTAGAGTCATCACATCTTTCAAAAATTATTTAGAGGTTATATGAGCCAGATATTAAGGATATATGTGAATTCACTCTTACAAAGAACTATAGTAATCTCTTTCATAAACTATGATTATAAACAGATATGCTAGCATTATGGGTAAACCTTTCAGTTTTTCTTGAACTGAAGGCAAAATAAATACACCTTCTTTCAAAATGAAGATGTTAGAAATATAATCTAAACCGTATTGGAGGGAGTGGATGTAGCTCAGTGGTTGAGTGCCTGCCTCCCACATACAAGGTCCTGGGTTCAATCTCCAGTACCTCCTTAAAAAAAATAAAATAAAATAAACCATATCAGAAAGCTGAAGGGAAACAACTTTATCTTTCTTTTGGGGGAGAGGCAAATGTTAGATTATGATTTTTGCAATATGTAAATATGGCTGATTTTGATATTTCCTCTCCAAAGCCAAAAGTTGCAATTGCTAACACATATGCAATTTTACTGTCAAAATGATTCCTCATCATAATGTGTTGTTTGAAAAAGAAATATTAATATTAAAAATTTAGATGGTTTGGGGAGCGGGTGTAGCTCACTGGCTGAGCGCCTACCTCTCATGTTGCAAGGCCCCGGGTTCAATACCCAGGACCTCCTAAAAAAAAAAAAAAAAGTAGACAATTAGTAAAGATATCCTGAAACTAATAGTTAAAATTTAAATTTAAAATAGTTAAATTTTTGCCAAAATAAAAATTTCAAAAGATATTATTTTAAAATCACCTCAAAATTATTCCATGTGGTCTTTTTTTTTCTTTACTTTTTTTTATTTTTAAAAAGATACTTAGATTACATAAATGTTATGGACAATATATAGGGGATTCCCATATGCCCTGCTCCCCCCAGCTCCCACATTTTCCCACATGAGCAACATCTTTCATTGCAATTGATGAAGACATTTTGGAGCATTGCCACTAAGCATGGATTGTAGTCTACACTGTAGTTACACTCTCTCCCACTCAATTCTGTAGGTTATGGCAAGATATATAATGGCCTCTATCTGTTGTTGTAATGTCATTCAAGACGATTCCCAAGTCCCAAAAATGCCCCCGTATTACACCTATTTCTCCCTCTCTCTACCCTCAGAATCTCCAGTGCCCACTACCTCCACATCAATTATATTTCTTACATTGCTAGAATCACAATAAGTCTATAGTAGAATACTAGTAAGTCTACTTTAGTCCATAGTTCATTCCCCAATCCTGAGGATTCTGGGATGGTGATGCCCACTCCACCTTCAGTTGAGGGGGGGCCATATGGTCTTTTAAAAAATAAAGATATTAGTTCTTGGCAAATGTATTTAACAAGGAAATAAACTTGTTAATGTGATAACTTCAGCCAGTTCAGATTTCCCAAGAAATAACACTAGTTGATATCTATGGCATTAATGGAGAAAATTAATGCTCAACACCATACTTAATGTTTGCTCAGTGATGTTCAGTCATTTTTCAAGAATTGAGTTGTGCTCAGACAACTCATTTTGTTCCTTTAGTTTTTTTTTGTTTATTGTTTTAAAAGCTTTATGGATGTTAAAATGGCATAAAATAATATGCATATATTTAAGGTGTAAAATCTTAAACTATGTACATACCTGATGGTGTATCACAATCATCATGGTTTAAAAAAAAAAAAAGAACATTTTTTCATGAAGAATGCAGAATCTGCATTCTTCTCGCCTCTTTGTAATGTATTCTCCATGCCCCTTTGTAATGCCTCCCTACAACTCTTTCCACCACCATTACCCTGGTCCCCAGACAAATTCTATCTACTTTCTGTTCCTCCAATTTAGTACTCATTTTTTGAAATTTTATACAAGGGGAACCCTACAGGATGTACTTGTTGCTGCTGCTGTTGTTAGTTTCTGGCCTGGCTTCTTCCACTCTGAATAATCATTTTGAAATTCATCCATGTTGTTGTATATATCAGGAATTCATTCCTTTATCTTGCTGAGTAGTATTCCATTGTGTGGCTATACCACCATTTTATTTATCTATTCACCTACTGTTGGACATTTGGGTTGTTTCCCGTTTTGGACTATTGAATATTTGTGTATAAGTCTTTAAGAGGACATATGATTTAATTTTTACTGGGAAAAAAACTAGAAGTGGGTTGGCTGGATCTTATGATAGATGTATAATTAACTTTTTAAGAAACTGCCAAACAGTTATTATATAAATAATTGCTTCTAACTACTCATTTATTAGCAGGCCCTTAGGTAAAATGGATAAATTCAATCTAAATGGTAACTGTTGCAACTGGGCAGTTTGATGTAATTATGAATTCCAAAAATATAATTGGATCATGCTTGTAAACTGATCTGTTAATCTGGGCATGATTAAGTTATGATTAGGATATTGACTGGGCCACTTCAGTAGGGTGTTGAGCCCCAGTGGGGAATCAAATATAAAAGGCATGACAAGAACAGAGTTGAAGCAGTTTTTTGAGAAGCAGTTTTGATATTGGAGAGAAGGCCCCAGGAGAAGAGAAACAAGCTGTTCACCTGATCATCGAACAGCTGACCTTTTGGAGGAAACAGGAGCTAAGCGTGGAGAGAAAAGCAGCTCCGGGAAGAGAGGAACCCAAGAAGCCTGAACCCTGGCAAAGGTCAGCAGCTGTCTTGCTCCAACACGTGGCAATGGACTTTGGTGAGAGAAGAAACTTACGCTTTCTGGCCTGGTAACTGTGGACTTCTACCCCAAATAAATACCCTTTATAAAGACCAACCCATTTTTGGTACTTCACATTAGCACCCCTTTGGCTGACTAATACAGTAACCAATAACATGTAACAAAATATGGTGTTATATTGCAAAATATACTGTATGATGCCTCGTGAGAATATTTAAGACAGAAATTTGAAGTAGGGCAGTAAATTCTGACAGACCTTGAAAGTGTCAATATGAAGCCCACTTAAATCAATAACATTTATCATGTTTATGTTAGAAGCATCAGATGTGCTACTGTTAAGAACTCAAGGGAAGCGGATGTGGCTTGAGCAGTTGGGCTCCTGCCTACCATATGGAGGGTCCCAGGTTTGGTTCCTGGGGCCTCCTGATAAAAGCAAGCTGGCTAGCATGGAGAGCTGGCCTGCGTGGAGAACTGGTGCAACAGGATGACGCAATAACAACAAAAAGACACAGTGAGAGACACAGAAACCAGGGAGCTGGGATGGCTCAGGCGATTGAGTGCCTCTCTCCGACGTTGGAAGGTCCTGGGATTGGTTCCCGGTGCCTCCTAAAGAGAAGACAAGAAGAGAAGACAAGCAGACACAGAAGAATGTGCAGTGTGTGGACACAGAGGGCAGAGAGCAAGCACAAGCGAGGGGGGCGGGGGACGGGGGGGAGAAAAATAAAATAAATCTTAAAAAAAAAAAAAAAAGAATTGAAATATGCTTAACTGCATTTTAATGTCAGTAAATGCTCACACAAAAAGAAAATCAGTAATATTAATTAAAAAAAAAAAAAAGATGTCAAAAGGTCATATAGGAAAGCCTCCATGGCTCTGATCAATTATATATGATGCAGGATCCACTGCACCCTTTATCAATACTTCAAATCAGTGGTTCTTAACCATTTTTTGAGTCTCGGATATCTTTTAAGACTCTGATAAAAATTATATGTCCACAGAAAAAATGTACATATTAATAGGTTATCATTTCAGTGGATTTATAGATCCCCTTCGTAAAAGTACATTCCAACTAACAATACTAAACCATGCCAGTTTAATAGTTATAGGCAAAGGGAAAAAAAAAGTTACAGGCAAATAATTTTAAAGCACCTTTTTGTTCCACTTTAGATTTAAACCATATTTAAATCTTTTCATATTTGCAAAAGTCATTGCTCTATGATCATATTACATTTTCCAATGCATACTGTAACAATGATTAGTATAGATAAAATACATTCAGTTTTCCTTGCTTTCTATAGCAAATGTTTTTTGCCATTCTTGCAAAGTTACTATTTTAATAATCCACAGAACATATGCAGAAAGGAAATGTATAAACTAATTTAGAGATCTCTTCTCGCTTCTTAAAAATGCTCCAATTTTGTTATATGGGCACATAAGTGTGTTTTACAGGATATTGATATCAGTTTTATAATTTTGTTTCTTTCTATATAAGACATCTAAAATGCTGATTGTGGGGGATGGATGTGGCTCAAATGGCTGGGCATTCGTCTCCCATACGGAGGGACCCAGGTTCGATCCCCAGGACCTCCCGGTAAAAAATAAAATAAAATAAATACATAAATAAAATGCTGATTGTAATCCAGTATCCCTTTAGCCTCAAAGAAAGTCAAAAGGTAGCCTTTCTTTGATGACTACTCTGAAGCTGTTCATTAAAAAGATATTCCTGGGTTTAAAACTAGGAAATAGTCATCACTAAGACAATGAGTTTTAAGAAAACACAAATGATACAACACTAGCCTTGTGGATCTGGAAAATATTGTAGGTACTGGGTACTTGGATTTTAACAAGTATTTGATAAATGTTCTCAATATGTTTATGTTTTTTTGACAGGAAAATCTTGAAGGTTTCCCAGAGTGATGCTTGAGCTAAACTTTGAAGATGATTGAGAGTTAGCAGAACAAACAAACCCAGAAAGCAAAGAATATTACACAAGAGGGAACAGCATATTTGAGGGCACGCAAATCTGACAGAGAATAAGCCTAGGAAAAATAAGTCTTTAGTTTAATATGGCCGGAAGAATATGTGTGGGGAATTGTGTGGAAGTAAAGTGGTAATGGCAATGAGGGGCAAGATCCTGAAATTTCCAAACCATCAATTTCTGGGTTCTTTGTGCCCAGCAGTTCAGTTCTCAGCTTATCTCTTTCCTCTTGCATTTTCTTACAAGAAGCCACTTGCATCTTCCACATTTAGTTTGGAAATCTTCTCAGCTAAATATCCAAGTTGATCACTCTCAAGTTCTGTCTTTCTTCCAACATTAGAACCCAATTCCGCCAAGTTCTCTGCCACTTTAAAACAAAGGTCACCTTTCCTTCAGTTTCTAATAACACATTCATCATTTCCATCGAAGTCCTTATCAGGATATCTTTAGCGCCCATATTTTTACCAACAGTCTCTTCAAAGCAACCTAGGCCTTTTCTATCAAGCATCTCATAATTCCTCCAAAAATATGCCTTACTCATTTATAAAGCCATTCCAACATTTTTGGTAGTTGCAAGCAATGGCACCCTACTCTCCTGGTACCATTTCTGTCAGTTTGCCACAGGCTCCAATGCCATAGAAATGGGTTGGCTTTTTAAATGGGAGTTTTATTTAGGGTAAAAGCTTACAGATCCAAGGCCGTGAAATGTCTAAATCAAGACATCAGCAGAGATGCTTTCTGCTCACCAGTCAGCTACTGCTGATCCTGGGATCCTGCCACATGATAAAGCAAGATGGCAGCTGATCTCTGCTAAGGAACCTGACTTCCCCTCCAGGCTTACCATCTCCCGAAGCCCAGCCATGCATGATCAGGCATATGGCTTGTCTCCTTCCAGGCCTCCTCTCCCAATCTAGGCTGCTCCACTTTCTTCCCGAGTTCAGCTGTGGACTATCAGGCATGTGGCCAGTCTCTTCAGCCTTGAGCTGCTCCATGGGCCCAGTCTCTTCATGTTTCAACTTCAGCTGCTTGTGATTCTTGAGTCCTCTTCATGGAGCTGAGTCAAAAAAGGCAGTTTTCTTTTTCTGTGTTTCTTCCTCTGTGTCTCCATTTATATAAAGTTCCAGTAAGAGGATGGAGACCCAACCTGAGTCATACCTCACTGACGGAGTCCAATCACAAGGGTCCCATACCCACATGAATGGATTAGTTCAAGAACACAATCTCAAAAAAAAAAGAACACAATCTCTGTTTGAGATTCACCAAATTCAAACTGTCAAGCATAGATGCAAAAGTACTCACAAATTAAATATAGTAGCATATTAAAATTATATACCATTATATTCCAGAACCAAATGGTATTTATCTCAGTATGCGAGGATAGTTCAACATATGAAAATCAACAACAGAGTAAACCATAAAGTGAATAAAAAGACACAATCATCTCAATTGATGCAGGAAAAAATCTTTGACAAAGTCTAAGAATCTTTTATGATAAAAACAATCAACAAACTAGAAGGGGATGTCATAAACACGGTTAACAGTATCTATGAAAAGTCCACAAGCAACATCATACTCAAAGGTGAAAGATTGGAAAGCCCAGAAGTAATAATTTTTCTATGTACAGATAACATGATCTCATATTAAGAAAATTCTAAAGAATGCACCAAAAAAATTATTAGAAAGAATGAATGAATTTAGCAAAGTTGCAGGATACAAGGTCCACATGCAAAAATCACTTGTATTTCTATACAATAAACAATCCCAAAAGGAAACTAAAAAACAATTCCTTTTAAACTAGCATCAAAAAGAATAAAACACTTAGTAATAAATTTAATCAAGGAGGTCCAAGACTTATACACAGACAACTTTAAAACACTGCTGAAACAAATGAAAAAGGACCTAAACAAATGGAAAGATATCCCATGTTCATAGATTGGAAGACTAAATATTGCAAAGATGGCAATACTCCTCCAAATGATCTACAGACTCAATATAATCCCTATAAAATCAGAATGACATTTTTTTCCAGAAATGGAAAAGCTGATCCTAAAATTCATATGGAAATTCAAGGGCCCCAGAATAGTCAAGACAAGACAATATTGAAAACGAAGAATAAAGTTGGCAGACTTATACTTACCAATTTCAAAACTTACTCCACAGCAACAATAATGAAAACACTCTGGCATGGGCATAAGATCCATTGACCTATGGATCAATGGAATAGAATTGAGAGTCCAGAAATAACCCCATACATGAACTAGGTGGCAACAAAGATGCCAAGACCATCCAATGGTAGAAGAAGAGTCTCTTCAACAAACAGTACAGGGAGAACTGGATATCATGTGCAAAAGAATGAAAGTGGACTCTTACTTCACAACTGTATTAGTCAGCCAAAGGGGTGCTTATGCAAAATACCAGAAATCTGTTGGCTTTTATAAAGGGTATATATTTGGGGTAGAAGCTTACAGTTACCAGGCCATAAAGCATAAGTTACTTCCCTCACTAAAGTCTGTTGCCACATGTTGGAGCAATATGGCTGCCACCATTCAGCCTCCCTCTTCCTCTTAAGGCTCCATGTCAGGCTCTCTAGGCTTTGTCTCTCTCCCCGGGGCTTGGCTCTCTCTGGGCTCAGCGGCTTTGTTCTCTCCACAAGGTCAGCTGTGAACTGTCAGGCAAACAGTTTATCTCTTTTCATGGGACCTTCAATCCTTCCTCCTGACCAGTCTCCTCTGTGTGCTTACTTCCGGGAGTTCCAGCTTAAAAACTCCGCATCAAAACTCCAACTCTCTTCTCTGCCGTGTAGTTTTCTCTGTGACTCCCCGCCCATCAAGGGGGCGGGAACTCAATGTCCTACTGACGTGGCCCAATCAAAACACTAATCATAATTTAATCATACCCAGGCATAGACCAGTTTACAAACATAATCCAATATCTTTTTTGGAATTCATAAACAATGCCAAACTGCCACACAACATATACAAAAATTAACTAAAAATGGTTTGAAGAGCTAATAAACATAGGGCTAAAATTATAAAACTCTTAGGAAAAAACACAAGGATAAATTATCATGACTTTGGATTTGGCAATGGTTTCTTAGATAGGATGCCTAAAGCACAAGGAATTAACAAAAAAACAATAAATTGGCCTTCATCAAAATTAAATATATTGTGTATGACTTTTTTTTTTTTTTTTTTGCATTTTATGGTAGTTGCATTTTTATTTTTTTTTTAATAATTTTTTTTATTTTTTAAAAGATACTTAGATTACATAAATGTTACATAAAACTTGTAGGGATTCCCATGTGCCCCACTGTAATGGAGATTTTTAAACAGAGTAACACTGATGGAAGTTCCTAAGGCCCACAAAACCTGCTTAAAACAATACCCCGGATATGCATCCGTGCCTGACCAGTCACGCCACCATGGATATAACAAAACCCACCCCTAGTAAAGATTAACCCAGACCCCCTTAACGCCGATGCTAATCGCAAAAATTAGCTTCTATAATATTGCTTGCTTGCTTTGCTGGATATGGACAATTGAAGCTGCCCCTCACCCTTTCTGGCGCAAGAGAATTAATGCTTTGTTTTAATCAACTAACTGATATCTGAACACAAAGAAAAGTTGCTTTATCATGCTGACCTTACTAAAATTCCCGATAAAAACCCACCGCGGGAAGCCGAGGTCGCTTCTCTCCATACTGCTGGAGGAGGCCCCAGCCGGCCGGAAATAAAGTTTCCTCTCCTAAACACATTGTCTGGGTGCTGAGTTTCTCTCTGGATGAAGTGTCCCACTTTACCACCTCCCACTCCTCCCACAACCTCCAACATAAACATCTTTCATTAGAGTGGCACATCACCTGCAATAGATATACACATCTTGGGGCTTTGCCACTAAGCATGGACCATAGTTCACATTATAGACCACACTGTCTCCCACACAGTTCTGATGTTATATGATGATATAAAATGGCCTATATTTGTCATTGCAATGCCACTCAGGATAATTCCCAAGTCCTGAAAAAGCCCCTGTATTACAACTGCTTTTCCCTCTCCCTGCCACCAAAGCGTCCAGTGGCCACTGACTCCACATTAATGTTGTAATCACTTCCATTGCCTGAATCACAATATGTCTATAACAGAATACCAGTAAGTCCACTCTAGTCCATAGCTCTTCCCACAATCCTGAGGAGTCTGAGATGGTGATGTATCACTATTAAGAGAGTAAAAAGACAACCCACAGAATGGGAGAAAATATTTACAAATCATTAATATAATAAGGGCCTAGAAAACAGGAAATATAAAGAACTACAATTCAACAACAAAACAGGTGTTTAAACAAATACTTGTACACAATGTTCAGAGAGCACTATTCATAAGAGCCAAAAGGCAGAAATAATCCAAGTGTCCATCAACTGATGAATGGATCAACAAAATGTGTATTTATACAAAGGAACATTAGTCATGCAAAAAACAAAAGTATAAAGTACTGATATGTGCTAAAACATGGATGAACCTCAAAACATCATGCCATGTGAAGGAAGCCAGATACAAAAGGACATATAGTGTATGATTCTATTTACATGGAACCTCCAGAATAGGTAAATCCATACAAAAGCAGGCTAGTGGTTGCCAGGGGCTGGAGGGAGGGGGAAATCAGGAGTTACTGCTTAATGAGTAAGGAGTTTCCTTTGGGGTGAGGAAGATATCTTGGAACCCAATAGAAGTGATGTTTACACAACACTATGAATGTACTAAATACATTAATGGTGGGAAATAATGATACCTAGAGTAAATTTTGTAAGCCTGCCAGGCAGATAAAGGACAGGAAATCACAAATAGTGCCAGTGACAGTCCAGCTTAGTGGTAGAATCCATTAGAAAGAAAGTTGGAATTCATCTGCAAAGAGATTTTGAGAACACAAAAGCAAGTATGATAGCCTTGGGTTAAAGACTGAAGGAACGAAACACTGGAGAAGCACTAGGAATAGGAAGATCCATTTACAGAAAAGGAGGCATAAGAATAGGAAGAGGAGGAAAACCTGAAGGGAGAGGTATCACAGAAGCTAAATAAGATAGAAAAAAGTTTCAAAGGTCAGCAGTGATAAATGCCATAGATTAGTCAAATGAGATAACTGAAAAGTATTCAGTAGATCTGGCAGCCTAAAGGTGAGGGGTGACTCCTGCCAGCTGAGTTTCAGAGAAGTGGTGAAAGCAGTTGAGTAAGAAAGAGATAAAGAAGTGTGGACTACATTTTCAAGAAATCTAAGGGAAAAGGAAAGAGGTTAAATAAGGTGAATGATGGAGAGAGATTTTCTTAATTTATATTTGGATGGGAGAGAATTCAAGTACATTTATAACAAAGCTAGTGAAGTCCTGGGAGTGGATAAATTTTGAGAGGAAACTCACAGCTTGAGAAGAAAAGCACAGATAAAAAGTTTAAATACAGAAGGAAAGAAGAAAAATATCTATTTCTCAGACATTGGGTAGCAAAAAGAAAGTATAGCTGTGGATGCAATTATGGGTGGCTATATACAATACATTGAGATTACTTTTTTAATGCCTCAAATGATTTCTTAATAGAAGTTGAGAAGTTGTCAGCTGAGACATAGGAGTCTGCATAGAATAGGAATAAATTATTCAAGTAACTTCTGAATAAAATAAAAAAGATAGCTGATCAGAAACAAAAGGATTGAAGAGCAGGCTGGAGTCCCAACTGTGTTTGGAAACATTTAACATCTGCAAGATTTTATGCAGGTGCTAGTTCCCGTCCATTATTTATCTGCTATCATATGACATATATTTTCAAATAACTGTAATTTAGTTAATAAGTAACTAGTCAATACATACAAATTTTATGCATGTGTGTAAAAACTTTTTTCCAATTAATTTGTAAACAGTTCTAGATGTACTTAGATCTATAGAAATGAAACAAATATTTGTTGATAATAGCTCAGAAAATAAAAAAATTCCTTTATCTATCTGCTATAATGAAACACAGGTTAAAGATTTCCTAACTCTGAGGATGGAGGCTGTAGTCACAGTTTCCTACCTCCTGCTCTAAGAATATTTATGTTTGTGTGGGTGTGGAGGGGTTGCTATTATAAAATTATACTCATAAAAGAAGTAATCCATATGCTTTTGCATAAACTATTGTCTAGATTTTCAAAATACAATGAGGAATAGTTTTCTGGTCATAAACTTAATCTTCACATACCCTGTATCTGTATCTGACAATAAAATTTGAAATGAATGGACCTTAGGTTTGTATTAGGCACAGATAATGTTAAATCAAGTGTTCTTCATCCCAGTTGGCTTTAAAAGTCCATGCTAACGCTTACATTAAGGAAATTCCCTTAAAGTTTCCCCAGGGGTAACTTACATTATAAACTACCCACCCAAACATAGGATTAATATTACTTAGAATATCACATAAACACTGTTACTTGAAACCAATATTTGTGACTATAAGACAAGTCCATGAAAAGCATAAAGATGTACTCTAATTTTGTTTCTCTCACAATTATGAGATAAATCCACAGTTTTTTGGTCTGCATAACAACCCTAACTACTGAGAAAAATGATAAAAATTCTAGTGTTACTCTTCTGTGGCCATTAGTAAGTAGTTTTTTAATGAATAATTTATTTATATTCAATGTAAAAAATTACTTTTTTTCAATATAGTGTAAAGCCCATATATAAATTTATTGATATAAATAGAATTTCACTCCTAGATATCCCAGCCTATCACGTTTTTCAATTAATATCTAGGGTGAGGAGAAAAACATTCAGACAATGAAGGCTGCTCATAAGTCATAGATTACACACATAAAATGTGATATAAAATATTTATTTTATCTATTTACACCAAACTAAAGTCATTAACACCATGTTTTCTAGTTTTATTCATCAATGTAAGAAACAAGCATAAAAAATGTTCCAGATTTTGAAACAGACAGGTTCAAATTGCAGTTTTGCTGTTTACTAACCACATAGCCTTGTGCAAATAACTTCACTTCTATAAACCAGTGTTAAGTCAGATATTTAACTCTATTTGCAAGCTAACAAATTAGTCTGCCCACCCCTGCCCACACACACACTGACAGAAGGACCCAAGACTTCTGAATCAGAGACAAAGACAATTTATTACCCATGGCAAAAGGAGCAACCAAAGCAATGTCTTTAGTGCCAATTCCCCGAGCTCCAACGCAGTAGAGAGGATAACAGGAAAGTAAGCCTAAAATTAAGAAATTATTATGTTATGTAGGGCTGCAGCTCTACTCAGCTAGAGAAAGAGAGATTTCTAATTACCCTAGAATGTAAGCAAATCTACTCCAGCCAGGGGAAAGAGACCCTTATTTTTATTACCCTGGGATGTCTCCGGGGAGGGACATGTCTCTAGCATTACTATGCTGGAATGTCTCCATTTACAAACATTTGCATTGTAAATGCCTTTGCTTAGAATACCGGGACTGCACAGAAACTTGAGAGATCCATGGAGAACTGTTTGCCAACACTCAGTTTCCCATCTGTAACTGGTGATAAAAAGAGTTGCATTGAAGCTAAAGATTAGTATTTTAAGGTTTAGATGTACTAGCCAACAGAAGATAGTTAATAAACAATTAACTATTTGTGACACGAGGACTGCGAATGGATTTCTAGAAATGTACTAACAGGAGTCCTTTTGACTCAATTGCTACAAAATGAAAAAAAAAAAAAAAAAAAAAGGAAAAACCTACTATCCATTTATAATAAGATACAGACCATCTTATGAGATGAATGATGCAATAATGTCTACTATACAATCAGGACTAAGAAGAGTTTTCCATTTATTCTAAATAATTTCTTTCAGAGTGATTTTCAAACTCTAACTGGTGACAACCATCATTTAAAAATCTAATAGAATGGAAATGATGATATCTGTATGGTAACTGTACAGATGATGATTGTAACTAGTGACGACCATCATTTAAAACTCTAATAGAATAGAAAAAATACCAAAGTGCATTGCAAATATATATGTAATTTTTCAGTTACATATGAGATTTTTCAGTTACATATACACATATACACATACCCTTGATAGTAATGTAAATTGAATTTATTAGTGTGAGTAGGCAGAATTGGTTATATAAGATAGAAAAGTAACTATACATACAAGAATTAGGAATTTATATATAGTGGTACTTAGTGTTTATCAACAAATAAATGCTTGATAAAATAGAGGAAATTTGAGTTTTAAATATTGTAAGATTTAGAAGAGATATAGACTAATTGTCCAAATTCTAATGGAAGGTAAGATAAAAGGAATAAACTATAATAGAAAAATATGTTTAGATGGTCCTGAGTGAGAAGGATTAAATATTTTAATAAAAGAAGTAGACAAGACAACTTTTAAAAGCCTTCCAAGGATAGTATTAATTTCTGTTCAGTTTCTGAGAATTCAACTAATCTGTTCCCATGCCCTACATTCTAGCATTATACTAAGCATTAAAAAAGATAAAAGCCATATGAAACAATCACTACCCCTAAAAGGGGCTATAATAAAATTAAGCCTTAGTTCATACATAATTATATAATTAACTCTTGATTATATAAGGCTGAATATATATTTTATATACAATATAAAATGTTTTTCTTCTACCACGTTGGGTCATTTCATTGTTCCTCCAGTTAACAGTGAGGTTCCCCCTCCCATCCCACCCCCCGATGGTTCTCTCATTTGTTTGCTCGTTGTTTTTGCTCATTGTCTGTTTGTTTTTTCTTTAGGAGGCACCAGAAACCAAACCTGGGACTTCCCATGTGGGAGGTGGGCACTTAATTGCTTGAACCACATCCGCTCCCTGCTTGTTTGGTTTTGCTCATTGTCTGCTCATTGATTTTGCTCAATGCCTGCTATTTTCTGTTTGTCTTCTTTATGGAGCACCAGAAACCGAACCCGGGGCCTCCCATGTGGGAGGCAGGTGCTCAACTGCTTGAGCCATATCTGCTCCCAGAGACGTTTTTAAAAAGTCAATATATATATATATCTTGTGAACTACTGCAAGAAGTGATCTGATGAGAAAGTAAGTACTTTAACAAGTAGGTGGTTTATCTTTTAAGCATAAATTTAGTCGGGAAATCTTGGTTTGTACTCTTAGCCTGACCACAATATCTAGCTATGTAAGTCAGGCCAAATAACAAACTCTCAAGATATGCGTACAAAATTAGAAAAAAACTGACCACATTAGAAAAAATAACCCAAACCAAGAATGAACAAATACTTGAAGTTTTACTGATTTACTACAGTCTTCAAACTTTTCCTTGATGCTTGTGCTTAATCGTTGCCCTACAAATACATTTGGCTTGAATAATCATACAACATAACTGAAAGCAGAGTGAAAAGTGGGAACCATAAGATAGTTATCAACTAAAATGTAAGTGCTAATATATCTTTCCTTTGGAATCTAATAATAAACAATATCACTGAAAACTGGGAGTTGCCATGAAATTTTGGTCCCATAATGGAACTTGGGAATCGGTCTAAAATATTATTTAAATAGGTAAAGAAGTTGAGACTTAGATAGGTTAAGTCACTTGCACAAGATTACACAGCAGTTGGTGACAAAGCAGGAAGTATTCCTTCTATATTACAGTCTATGAGTTCTCATCATACCTGGCTTCTCCTTGTTATGACTGTTTCTATCATCCTAGATCTTTATAAAGTTTATATTAAGATATACAAACAGAGCATTCCTCTCAATAAAAGACATGACATTTATCATGATTTTCCTTAAGCAATATTCCAGAGTTGATATTCATTCAAAACTAATGATTGTTTAAATACCCACTTTAGGATCTCATGGATAATTACCAAATAAAGTTAAGGATAAGGAACTGTTTCAAAGGGAAATTTTTTACCACTTAGGAAAGAATTGTATAATTGTATAGGGAAAACAGATATGCAATGTTCAGAGCAAAAAATTTTGCACAGATACTGAGATATGTCTGTGAGAGTCAAGGAAACTGTGCATGTGATTCATTTTAGGGCAGCACAGGATTTGCTGAACTGATAAGAAGATAAAAATTACTATCTTGCCTCTGGCAGGAACTTATTCCAGATGCTCAAGAGAATGATGAGTTCCCTTTTTCCTACTCTCATATGCAACTTCTGCTCAACCGCAGTAATCAGTCAGGGACTAACCAAAGCCATAGACTTAATTGCCTATATTACAATCCACACACCAATTTGTTTAATGTATATTTTAAATGCCGATTAAAAGTGATGGTTTTTTTTGTGTGTGACAGTGAAAATCTTTTTCATCTGCAGAAGGATTTAGAGATATTTTAAAACTGTTTCTGTTGCAACTTTTTTTTTTTAATAATTCAGAAAAGCATTCTTTAAATCCTTAAGGAAGCCTATATACAATATATACAAAGTCAAATAAATGGAACCTTTCAAAATCAAGTTTTACTCATCCTTTACATTAGGGAACCCTTTTAATCTTCGATTTAAATGTTTTTAGTGGTTCACACACCCCCACAGTTTTAAGAAATTCTTATTTTAAGAAAAAATAAAACATAAGAAATATAACACAAAAGTCAAACTGATTAGAAACTGGAAATCGCTGAAAATTTAGATTAGTTAATATTAATTATTATAATTGTAAAATTGATCGATATCACTAGCAGAACACTATTTTAAATGGCAATACACTATCAATAAAAATATAAATCTACTTGTATGAGAAACATCTAAGTGTCACATGAATTTAACTAAAAATTGTTAATTGGGTTATATTTAATTATGATTTTTAATTATGATCTTGAATAATAAATCTAATGTACCTTGGCTTTAACTTTCTTATTTATAAAATAAGTGTAACACCACCCATTAAGTTATTATGAGGGTGAATACAATTCAATAAATAATCACTGAACAAACAGTTATAATGTACCCAGTGTGGGTTCTAGGAATAGAAAAGCAAATGAGGGGGCGGATGTGGCTCAAATGGTTGGGCATCCGTCTGCCATATGGAGGGACCTGGGTTCGATCCCCGGGACCTCCTGGTAAAATAAAAAATAAAATAGGGAAGCGGCTGTGGCTCAATCAGTAGGGCTCCCATTTACCATATGGGAGGCCCCAGGTTCGGTTCCCGGAGCCTCCTGGTGAAGGCAAGCCCACCTGCATGGCGTGGTTAGCTGACCCAGCAAGCACAAGCAGCAAGGGGGGGATAAATGAATAAATAAAATAAAATCTTTAAAAAAAAAAAAGAACCATTCTATTAAAAATAAATAAATAAATAAAATAAAAATAAATAAATTTAAAAAAAAGCAAATGAGACACAATCTACGCATTTCCTAACTACCAGGATAACAGGCAAAATACACTCAAACAAATAGTTATAATGCAATAAATATTATTATACATAAAAATACAGTAGGATTGACTTTTAGCCATGAGAGGGTAAGGACCTCTGCTGACCTATTCCCCTGTGACACTAGTGAGAATTCTGGAGGAAAAAAAAACAAACAAAAAACCCGACCATTGAAAGCCTTTGGAAATGGTCCCAAGGGGAAACAGCAAGTGAAGAGACATCTATTCAAGAAAATCTGCGGAAATTCTGATCAGGGACTTGTATCTGTCTTACAAATAAATAATAAAAAGGTTAAGAGGACTTCCGGGAAGATGGTGGACTAGTAAGGCACGGGAATCTCTTCTCCAGAAAAATAGCTAGAGGACAGGCTGAAACAGCCCTGAAAAAGATTTTCTAGGGTTTAGGACAGCAGGTGAATGCTGTACACCACCCAGAGGAGATAGGGACAAAAGAGGGAAATCACAACTACAGAACCCTAAGTTGGAACCAGGAGCAGCTGCTGCTGCCAGAAACCTCCCCCACACTAAAGGCTCTTTAGAATTCTCAGGGCCACAGGCCTGAGACTACAAAGGGGGCTCCAGGGATCTATCTCCCCAAGAAAGGGGAGAGAGGGGGATACAGCCTAAGGCTGAGTCAGGTTCAAACCCAAAAATTTGGGCTGCGGTGCCCCACGGGCCCTTCCAGGCCAGGTGGGAACACACAGTGGTTTGCCCTGGGAGCCTGTGAAGGACTGGAGAAATCCGACCCTCCCAATCTCCCTCTCTTCTAGCCTGGACTAATTGTTGAGGACTCCACGGGAGAGGGGAGAGAGAGCCTGGGGCTGACTCTGCTTTTGACTTCTAGGTTTGGTCTGCTATGTCCCCAGAGCCCTTCCAGGCTGGGCAGGGCTACGCCATTGTTTGCCTTGGAGCCTGCAAGGGGCTAAACACATACAGACCTCCCAATCTCTTCCTCTACTAACAGGGACTGATTGTTGAGGACTCAGAGGGGAGTGGAAATATTTCCTAGCTGGGAAAAAGGAGGGGCTGCCACAGAAGACGGGAGAGCAGAGTCAGAAAATTTGAATTATAAGGCTCTTACCCTCCAGACAAGAAGCTCTGTAACACTGATCTGGTCTGCTTTGCAACAAAAACACTCCGACCAGGCATTGAATTGAGAGCTGCTAAAGAGCACTATCTCCTGGCAGACCAAGGAAGTGCATAAAAGAAAATTAAAAATAAGTAGGAGAGGCTTTTCCTGGCCTCTATAGCCTCCCTGCCCAAGGACCTAGGAAGCAACTCTACAACCAATTACGGGGTCCAGTGCCCAGTTTTGAGCAAACAGCAGGACAATCCTAACAATCCAGGTCAAGCCAAAAATCAAAAAGCTGTGGTAACTCACAGCCTCCTGCCACTAAATCCCTATAAAAGAGAAAGAGATTGAGGATCTGAGTAAACTACATCCTAACCAGATGCCTAAACACCAGCAAAAAAAATTATGAACCATACAAAGAAAATTGAAGACATGGCCCAAGAAAAGGAATACATCAAAGTCCCAGAAGAGATGCAGAATTTGAGAGAACTAATCAGAGAGATGAGCACAAATTTACAAAATCAAATTAATGAGGTAAAAGACAATATAGTTAAAGAGTTAAATGACATCACGGAGACATTGAGCGAACACAAAGAAGAATTTGAAATCCTGAACAGAGAAGTAACAGAGCTCATGGAAATGAAAGACACAATAGGTGAGGTAAAAGACATTTGAGGCATACACAGCAGACTCGAAATGACAGAAGAAAGAATAAGTGAAACCGAAGACAGAGCAGCTAAAATTGAAGAGAGAAAAGAACAGATAAAGAGAAAGAATGGAAAAAATTGAGCAAAGGCTCAGAGAGTTGAATGACAACACAAAACGCAATAACATACGTGTCATGGGAGTTACAGAAGGAGAAGAGAAGGGAAAGGGGGCAGAAAAAGTATTTGAGGAAATAATAGCTGAGAATTTCCCAACTCTCACAAAAGAAATGAACTTACATGTCCAGGAAGCACAACGTATCCCAATCAGAATAAATCCAAATAGACCTACGCCAAGACACATACTACTCAGAATGTCAAATGTCAAAGATAAAGAGAAAATTCTCAGAGCAGCTAGAGAGAAGCAAACAATCACGTACAAGGAATGTCCAGTAGGACTTAGTGCAGATTTCTCTTCAGAAACCATGGAGGCGAGAAGAAAGTGGTATGATACGATTAGGAAACTGAAAAAGAAAATCTGCCAGCCGAGAATTCTTTATCCAGCAAAACTGTCCTTCAAATATGAAGGTGAGTATAAAGTATTCACAAACAGAAACTAAGAGAGTTTGCAAAAAAGAATCCACCTTTGCAGGAAATATTAAAGGAAGCCTTAGAACCTGAAAGGAAAAGACAGGAGAGAGAGGCTTGGAGGACAGTATAGAAGAAAGAATAGCAGAAAGGATAACCAAAAGAGTAAAAACAGAGACAAAAACAAGATGATATAGGAAAAACAAAGAATAAAATGGAGGAAGTAAACAGTGCATTTATAGTAATATCATTGAATGTGAATGGAGTAAAGTCCCCAATCAAAAGATACAGGCTGATAGAATGGATAAAAAAAACATGAGCCACCTATATGCTGCTTACAGGAAACTCACCTTAGACCTAGGGATACAAAACGGCTGAAAGTGAAAGGTTGGAAAAAGATACTCCACACATATAGTAACCAGAAAAGAGCAGGGATAGCTATACTAATATCAGACAAAACAGACTTAAATGCAAAAAAGTTATAAGAGATACAGAAAGCCATTATATATTAATAAAAGGGACAATCCACCAGGAAGATGTAACAGTCATAAATATCTATACACCTAACCAGGGTGCCCCAAAATATATGAGACAAACTCTGGCAAAACTGAAAGGAGAAATAGACATTTTTACAATAATTGTTGGAGACTTCAACACCCCTCTCACATTATTAGAAAGAACAACTAGACAGTAGATCAACAAGGAAACAGAGAACTTGAACAATACGATAAACAAGTTAGACCTAACAGACACTGCATCCAAACTCAGCGAGTTATACATTCTTCTCCGGTGCCCATGGATCTTTCTCCAGGATAGACCACATGTTAGGGTTCAATGCAGCTCTCCATAAATATAAAAAGATTGAAATTATACAAGGCACCTTCTCAGATTATAATGGAATGAAACTAGAAATCAATAATAGACAGGAAAAAAGTAAATTCACAAATGTATGGAGACTGAACAACAAATAATTGGTGGGTCAAAGAAGAAATTGCAAATGAAATCAGTAAATATATTGAGACAAATAAAAATGAGAACACAATGTATCAAAACTTATGGGATACAGCAAAGGCAGTGTTAAGAGGGAAATTTATAGCCCTAAATGCCTATATTAAAAAACAAGAAAGAGCTAAACTCAAAGATTTAACTGAACAACTAGAGAAACTAGATAAAGAACAGCAAACCAATCCCAACCAAGTGGAAGGAAAGAAATAATAAAGATTAGAGCAGAAATAAATGAAAATGAGAACAGAAAAACAATAGAGAAATCAACAAAACCAAAAGCCGGTTCCTTGAGAAGATCAATAAAATCGACAAAACCCTAGCTAGACTAACAAAGAAAAAACAGAGAAGATGCAAATAAATACAATCAGAAATGAAAGGGGGGAAGTTACAAATGGCCCACAGAAATAAAAAGAATCATAAGAGGATATTATGAGAAACTATATGCCAACAAACTAGACAACCTAGATGAAATGAACAAAATTTCTAGAAACGCACAACCAACCTACACTGACGCTACAAGAAAAACAAGAACTTAACAAACCAATCACATTTAAGGAGATTGAATCCATCATCAAAAATCTCCCAGCAAAGAAAAGTCCAGGACCAGATGGCTTCACAGGTGAATTCTACCAAGTATTTCAAAAAGAATTAACACCAATCCTGTTTAAACTCTTCCAAAAAATTGAAGAGGAGGGAAAATTACCCAACACATTTTATGAAGCCCGCATCACCCTAATACCAAAGCCAGATAAAGATTCTACAAGAAAGAAAATTACATTACAGAATTAGAGAAGGCAATTACCAAATTCATCTGGAAGGGTAAGTGTACCCAAATAGCCAAAAGCATTCTAAAAAAGAAGAGTGATGTGGGAGGAATTTCACTGCCTGACCTTGAAACATATTACAAAGCTACAGTGGTCAAAACGGCATGGTACTGGCATACAGAGAGACACATCGATCAGTGGAATAGAATTGAGAACCCAGAAATAAACTCTCACCTATACAGTCAACTGGTTTTTGACAAACCTACCAAGCCCACGCTAATGGGAAAAAACAGTCTCTTCAACAAATGGTGTTGGGAGAACTGGATATCTATAACCAAAAGAATGAAAGAAGACCTCTATCTCACCCCCTATACAAGAATCAAGTCAAAATGGATCAAAGATCTAAATATAAAAGCCAGCACCATAAAACTACTAGAAGAAAATGGAGGGAAACATCTTCAAGACCTTGTAGTAGGTGGTGGTTTCTTGGACCTCACACCCAAAGCACGTGCAACAAAAGAAAAAATACAAAAATGGGACCTCCTCAAAATTAAATACTTTGGCACCTCACAGGACTTTGTCAGAAGGGTGAAAAGACAGCCACCTCAATGGGAAAAAATATTTGGAAATCACATATGTGATAAGGGCTTAATATCTAGGATCTATAAAGAGATGTTACAACTCAACAATAAAAAGACAAACGACCCAATTAAAAAATGGGCAAAAGACTTGAATAGACATTTCTCCAAAGAAGATATACAAATGGCAAAAAAACACATGAAAAAATGCACAACATCACTCATGATTAGGGAAATGCAAATCAAAACTACAATGAGATATCATTTCACACCTATCAGAATGGCTGCTATTAAAAAGACAGAGAACTACAAGTGTTGGAGAGGATGTGGAGGGATAGGAACACTTCTTCACTGTTGGTGGGAATGCAGAATGGTATAGCCACTGTGGAGGAGTGTTTGGCAGTTCCTAAAGAAGTTGAATATAGACTTGCCACGTGACCCTGCAATACCACTACTGGGTATATACCCAGAAGAACTGAGAGCAGTGGCACGAACAGACATCTGCACACCGATGTTCATAGCCACATTATTCACCATTGCCAAAAGTTGGAAACAGCCCAGGTGTCCATCAACAGAGGAATGGATAAACAAACTGGTCTATTCACATGATGGAATATTATGCAGCTGTAAGAAGAAATGAAGTCGTAAAGCATATGACAACATGGATGAACCTGGAGGACATTATGTTGAGCGAAGCAAGCCAGACACAAAAGGACAAATATTGTATGAATGTATTACTATGAACCAAATATATTGTGTAACATATTGTTTGATTAAAAAATAATTTTATATGTACCCAGTACATTTAATTGAGAAATGTATATATTTATTCTTCTGTGTTTACTTTTTAGTTTTTAATTGTTTATATTTTCAATTATTAAATGTACAAAATAAAGTTAAAAAAAAAAAAAAAAAGGTTAATAACCCAGCTAAAAAATGGCAAAGTATCTGAATGGGCATTTCTCCAAGGAAGATATACAAAAGGCAAATAAGGCCTTGAAAAGATGCTCAGCATCATTACCCATGAGTAAAATGTAAATTCATAATAAGATACCACCACTTCACATCCATGAGGTATAAGATGGAGAAATCAGAATCCTTATATGCGGGTGGGAATGTAAAATGGTGGAGTCTTTTTGGAAAACAGCCCAGCATTTCCTCAAATGATGAAACATAGAGTTACCATATGATCCAGCATTTCCACTCCTAGCTATATACCCAAGAGAATTGAAAACATATGTACATGCAAAAACTTGTACACAAATGCTCATAGCAACGTTATTCGTAATAGCCAGACTGGAAACAGCCCAAATATCCATCAAGTGATGCATGACTGACAAAATGTGATATATCCGTACAATTGAATTTATTTTGGCCAAAAAAGGAAATAAGTACTGATACATTCTACATCATGGATAAAAACCTTGAAAACATTAAGCTAAGTGAAAGAAACCAGTCACCATGGACCACATATTATATGATTCCATTCATATGAAAGTCCAGAATAAGGAAATCTACAGGGACAGAAAATAGATTAGTGGTTGCTTAGGGCTAGGAAGGATACAGGAAGAGGGGAGAGATAGCCAAAGGGTACGGGGTTTCCTTTTGAGTTGATGAAAATGTTCTAAAATGACTATAGTGGTGGTTGCACGTATTTATGTAGGTACTAAAATTCATAGAATTGTATACTTTAAATGGGTGAATTGTTTGTGAATTATATGTCAATAAAGCTATTAAAGTAGCATGAAAATAAAGATAAAGAATAATTTCCTTTGGTGGCATTTACGGAAAGGTACCAAGGAGGGGTGATACTTGTGCTAAGTATATTTTTATTGTTTGCTATCTTTAAAAATGTGAAAATAAAATATAGCAACAATTAACCAGAATACTACTTCTCAGAGAATGCTGGCCTTGCATCGCAGATTTCTGTACTAAAGAAGTCCATAAATTAAAAGTTGTCAAGACAGCGATCAATATAATGACAGGGAAATAAATAAACAAAACACTAATACTAGTTATTTGTATTATGTAAGCAACCTTATAACGTGAGGAACAACCATAAAAGCCACCATATAGTGTCTTTTAGAATAAGGAATATCTAACCATTAGAAAACTCTCAAGCCATAGATGGATATAGTAAAAGAAAACAAACAAAAACAGAGACAGCAAGATGGGTAAAAATTGCAAAAAACCCTTCCAATGTATACAATATACCATAGCAAGTATAAGAAACCTTGTTAAAAGCAGAGTAAAAATGAAACTACATATGAAGGAAATAAATGTAGGACACTCATTTTGAATATACTTGTGGTAGTATGGTATTAAACAGAAAAAAAAAAATAACTTTGGGCAAAAAACTAACTCTGGATATCACAAAACTATAGCATAATAAAATAAGAAGTGTTCTTCAAGCAGGTCCTAAAATTTCTCTCACTCTCAATTTCTGACATAAAGAATAACTGTATATGTCCAATGAATAGAGTCAGTCTTACAATCATTAGGAAATATTTCTTAGGGAAGAAGTCAGTGGGATTTATAACACAGTATTTCAAAAACAATCTTTCAGTGTTCTACACATTATACTATTCCTAGTATAATTGTATTTTGCATGTGGGCAGTCATTAAATATTTAGTGAAGAAATTGTTTCTTCATAGATTTAGTCCAAAAAAAGGGACATACTTTGTTAGTGGATTGAGGTGCCTTGTTTCAAACAAGTTGAATTTTACAGCTGTACAAATTTGCTAGCCATTTTAAGTTTTCAGAATTACATATTTATTTAAAATTTCTAACACAGCATTATAAAAATGAATAAAACAGTACAATGAGTAGAAAATAAGTCTTCCACAAATACCATTTCCTCAATTTTTTACCACTTGTTACCAGTTCCAAATGGAATCTTACCAAATTTCCATTTCTATGTGTCTCTCTCTTGACTCAATTCTGATACCCTGACCTGTCAGTCTAGGCACCCAGATAATTATATACACTGAAACTATATCCTAGATATTCGACAATAGTTCAGACTTCTATTCTATCAAACTAAATACGACCTATGCCCTCATTTTCATAAAAGATCTGTTTACAGTTTTGAATAATATCAGTCAGAGTTTTCTAACTAGAAAACAGAATATATCATCTGAAACCTAGATTAGAAAATATTTTAAAAATGGAATTTCACTAGTTGCATAAACAAAGGACATTATTCTATTTAAGCTGTCTAAAAATAGAGAGAAACAACTAAGTTTTTCTCATATGAACATTGCAAAATACAGATTCATGATGAAACATTAAAAAAACTTCCTTAGACTTTTTTTTTTTTAAGATGCTTAGATTACATAAATGTTACCCAAAACATTACATAAATGTTACCCAAAACTTTAGCTCTAGTGGTTACTTCTCAAGCCGGACTGTTCTTTAGATTTTTAACCAGTGTTCTACACATTTTCCTTACCCTACACTCTTCTGGTTAAGAGTTTAATCCTAAAATTAGGCTAAATGAATATAAATTAATATGCTATTTTTAAACCAAAGTAAAGACAATTTAGAGTAATGGAATCCATCAATGGTAGCTCAGATTGCTTAAATTCTCTTACACATAAGTGAAAAATGGCCCATCAAAAATGGAACACAATTTCATCAACTGGTTTTAAAATAACAATGAAATAAAGAACTGCACAGACAAGACTACCCTTGACTTCTTGCTTCCTTCAATATAGAAGTATAAAGGAGAGGGTAAGGCAACATTGATATAGTAAAGAAACCAGCACTTTAATAAATCATTTTTTCCAGGAAAAGAAGAAGTCTGCAAAATCTGTGAAAGTGATTTATCTTTAGGTGAATAAAATGAACAGCAATTGATCTTGTATCTAGGGAGTGATTCTTCTTATACCAGTTACACATATATCTCCGTTAAATGTCACTAGAATAGGTTGGGTGGTCTCATGTTCTGAATAATTTATTTTTACATTTAAGATTTAGTTAGTATTTGGAGCCTTACACCCACAGTTTCATTAGGGTGATTTGGGCACTTTGCACTTGCAAAATGAGCTCAGCCTGGTATGGGAGCAAATAGGAGGAGCACCAAACTCAGATTTGGGAGAAAATGGCATATCAGAGGTAAAACCACCACAGAAAGTGATGTTTAAAACCTGAGGCATATGAAATAGGTAAAAATTGGTCATGCATATAAAAAGAAAGTTATACCTATGTTACTCTCCTTTGTTAAGATAGGCTAACAAAGGAGAGTAAGAGAAGAGCAGGCTTTGAGCCATCACCCATATGGACATAATCTATGGTAAAGGGATAGAGTGTGGTTGCATGTTGGGGGTGGGGCAGATGAGTGGTGGTGTTCCTGGGTTTGGAGGTGCAGCACTGAGGGGTGGGTGGATTAGGAAGGGCAGGTTCAAATCCCCAGGGCATGTAACTGTGAATCTTGACATTCCATGGGTAGGGAAAGGGTGGTATCATGGGCCCTGGGGGGCTGGGGGGAAGGGAATAGTCAAGATCTAATGGGGTGTTTGGTGGTTATGGGGAAGGTTTTTCATTACCTTACAATAATGGACACAGCACATGGTAAATATCATCAAAATTATTAAACTGTATCATCTAAATTGTAAACTATACTGTAAATCATTGACAATGTTTAGTTGCTGTATTTTGCTATCTGTATAACAGTTATAACAATGCTAACATTAAAAAAAAAGGGGGGGTCAATATGGGGTGGGGAAGTTGGGGTGGTTTGGTATCTGGGAGTCTCCGGCACTCCGTATGTGACTTTGCTGTGACCTAAAACTTCTTTGAAAATCAAATGAAAAATTGGGAGACAATGGGGATTGAGAGGGGGAAGGTGTCACAGCACACCAGACATCCGATAACACAGTGATAAAAGGAAGGAAAGAAAAAAAGGAGAGAAAGGAAAAAAGAATGAATATATATATATATATATTTAAAGGCATTTCCTTTGCCTTTTTACCCATTTTCTGAAAGTCCCAATCCGCTAATTATATTTTATATCGTTTTGTTTTTTGTTTGATTATTTGTTTTTTTTTCCTTTCCTTTTCTTTTCTTTCATTTTTTTTTTCCAGAGTTTCTTTATGTTTGTCTCTTGCATGTAAGCTTATCATAATTGTTTCTTTTTCCTAGTAAGTGTATTTGATTATTTTATGGACTACATGTTAATGGAGGATTTAGATCACAGAAGGGTTATAAAGGGTACTGCAGGGGATTATTGGTGGGGGGGGTCTGGGAGGGGGGTTTCATGGGAATTAGTTCATCTGAATATACATGAAAAATATACAAAATCGATCAAAAGAGCAAAAGATGGGGCATGGTCACGATGGGTGGATAATCACACAATAAATGAGGGAATCTGAATTCCTAGCCTGGAGAGCTCTGCCACAGTCTCCAAGGGAGCAGCAATAGTCCTCTGAGTGCAGGGACAGTGTCTGTCAAAAGAGGATGACCCACTGATGTGTTCTTTTTATTGATGACTACCATTTTGAGTCTTTGCTCTTGTAACTGAGACTTAGCCTGCAGTTGTGGGGTGCCTAAGGGTTGCCACTTGGGAGCCTCCTTGTTGCTCAAATGTGGCCTCTCTCTAAGCCAAACTCAGCGTATGATCGCATTACCTTCCCCCCAACGTGGGACATGACTCCCGGGGATGAGCCTCCCTGGCAACGAGGGATTAATACCAAGTGCCAACTGGCAACACAACTGGAAAAAGACCTTGAATTAAAGGGGGAAAAGGTAAAGACAAATGAGTTCAAGTGGCTAAGAGATTTCAAAGAAAGTCGGGAGGTCATCCCAGAGGTGACTCTTACGCACACCTCAGTAGGAGCTCATAGAACATCTAAGTGCCTATCACCCCACATAGAGGGGCTCCTGAGAGCTCTGGAGACACCCAGGTCCTATATAAGTGGGGTTAGACCCAGAGACTGATGCCTTATCAGTGGGCTCTATTTTGGAATCTGTGCTCCTGAGAGTGACAGAATTGGACTCAAATAAGTCCTCCCTGCACATGGTTCATCAGTCCCTTCTATTCAAACCTATATGTGATGCTGAAGTTTTTAGGTATACTTCCAGAGACTGGAGTCTCTGGCCTACCTATGTGCCAGGTGTGCATGGAATCTCGGTGGAGCTGCAACTCCTACCCTACAGCTCAATGGACTCATCCAAGTCACCTGGCGAGGAGACAACGATGGGCAATGGCCATCCCAGGGAATGGAGAGGGCCTGCATCTGCAGGCAGGATCATCCCACCCACCATATCCATGGAATATAAGCCCTCTCTCACTTGGAGGTGGAGTGGACATCACCATCCCAGTCCCCTCAGGATTGGGGGAAGAACTATGGACTAGAATGGACTTGATGGTATTCTGTTGTTCACATATGGTGATTCTAGCAATGGAAGAAATTATAACAATGAGGTGGAGCCAGTGGCCACTAGACACTTTTGGGGCAGGGAGGGGATGAGCAGTTGAAATACAAGGGCTTCTTTGGGATTTGGAGGTTGTCCTGAGTACCTTTGTGGCAACGGATGTAGGCCATTTTAAAATAGCACATACCACTAAGAACCGTGTGGGAGAGAGTGTTGTCTACGGGGTGAACTGTGGTCTATGGTTAGTGGCAAGGCCCCAGGATGTGTAAGTCCACTGAGGGTGGTGGGCCACACTTGTGGGAGATATTTATGTGGGATGTGGTGGGAGGTGTGGGAGCTGGGCAACAGGGGAATCCCAGTGGGTTCCGTGTAATATTTTGGGTACCTAAGCACCTCTTAAAATATATTTATATATATACATAATAACATTTTTATAAGCAAATGCACATATATGCATATACATTTATATATCATTTTGCAAATGTTGGTGTGTATTGTGAAAATTTTGATTTTTACCCACAATAAAAAAAAAAAAAAAAGAAAAAAAGAAAGTTATAGACGGAGGAGAGTGTATATTTATATCATTGAGATAGATGACCGTTAGAATTAATTTACAGCATAGAATTCTGGAGAAAAAGGTGCCTTTAATTTGGTCTATAAACTGTATCATTTTGAAAATAAAAGCTATTTTATTTATATTTGTAATACTGGAATTTTGTGAAGCGGTTAAGAAATTAATAGGCAAAGTGAAAACAGTTACAAAATTTATTTTTAAGCAATAAGTTTCATGGTACTTTTAAGCCTTTGCACAAAGGCTCTTTCAAAAATACATGTCATGTGATTACTCTGTCATGAAGAGAGAATTATCTTAGATTTAAGATACAAAGAGTATGAATAAATAGAACTTAGTGAATAACTAAATATTAATTTCATATTCATAAGAAGTTACAGAAATAGTACAGAGGTTTCCTGGTTTCCCCTAATGGTAACTTATTATGTAACTATACTCTATTATCAAATCCAGGAACTTGATAGTAACAGCACTAAACTATAGACCCTATTCAAATTTCACTCGTTTTCACATGCACTCTTTGATGTGTGTATCTAGTTCTATGGAATTTTATCAGTTGTATAGATTTGTGTAACCACTACCACAATCAAGATTCAGAATGTGTTCCGTCACCAGAAAGAAGCTCCCTCATGCAGCCCCTTTACAATCACGTCCATTTCCCTCTCCCCCATTATACCTAAACCCCGGCAACCAGTGGTCTGTTTTCTATGACTATAATGTTGTCATTCCAGGAATATTACAAAATTGGGATCATACTCTAGAACTTTCTGAGGTTGGCTTTTTTCACTCAGTAGGATGCCCTTGAGGTCCATCCAAATTGTTGCCTGTTATCAATACTTTCTCCCTTTTTAAAGTTGAGTAGCATCTCATTATTTAGATATATGACAGCTTATTTTATCATTCAACTGTTAAGGACATTTGGGTTATTTCCAATTTGTGGCAATTACAAATAATGCTGCTATAAATATTTGTCTAATAGGTTCTGTGTGAACTTAAGATTTTGTTTCTCGATGAGAAATACCTAGGGATGCAATTGCTGAGTTATATGGTAGCTGTGTGTTTAACTTTAAAAGAATAGCCAAACTGCTTTCCAGAGTGACTGTACCATTTTAGATTCCCACCAGCAATGTATGAGAGATCCAGTCATTCCACATCCCCACCAGCATTTGCTATTGTCAGTAGTTTTCTCATTTTGGCTATTTGATAATGTATGAAGGAGTATCTCTTTGTGGTTTTAATTTGTACTTTACTGATGGCTAATGATATTTAAACATAATGAGTTTATGTTAACTCAAAAATATGTACACAAATGTTTAAGAATATAGCAGCTTTATTCAAAAGCACCAAAATCTGTAAACAATCCAAATGTTTCTCTAGTAAGGATGGATACCAAAAGGGTGGAATAGTACTCAGTGATAAAAAAGAAACAAACTACTGATAAACAATAAAATGGATGAATCTCAGATGCATTTATGACACCTGAAAGAAATCAGACTAAAAAAAGCTGTGTGCCATATGATTCCATTTATATGAAACTCTGGAAAATACAAAACTATAGGGACAGAAAACTATGGAGTATGGAATTTTATTTTACCATATTTAAAAGTTAGTAAGTTGGTCTGCTACTGCTTCATAGAAGCTGGCAGAAGACACAAGACTTATGGGTCAGAGACAAAGGGCTTTATTACTCATGGTAAGGCACAAGAACATCAGCATATTTACATCAGTTTCCTTAATCCAAAGTCATGTGTGGGTTCTGTGATATTGCCAAGATGGATGCTGTATATGCAGTGCGTTTACGTAACAGCTGAGGGACACTGAGCTTGGGGAATCCACCAATTTTACAGCAAGCAATAACTAATCCTGCTCTTCGTCTGGGGACAGACGTTACCTCATCTCTCAAATATACCAGCTGTATAAACAACTCTAATAAATGCCCCCAGGAAAAAGAGCAGCCAGAGCCTTACAGTCTTGGCACATCAAGCAAAGAGGATTGTCTCTGACAACCAAAACAGAGAAGTGATTGCTAAGAGGTGAGGCACAGAAAGATGTTGACTACAAAGTAGCATGGGAAAATTTAGTGTGACGGAACTGTTTTACATATTGTTTGTGGTAGTGGCTACATGATTGCATGTATTTATTGCTATAACTTATAGAAATGTACACTTAAAAAGTTGGACTTTACTGTATGTAAATTATACCATAATTTTAAAATGGAAGAAAAGTAAATCTTAAAAAAAAAAAAAAAAAAAAAAAGATACTTAGGACCTTGTAATAACATCTCTGGTGCCCCTTTATGCATCTGTTTACTTTCAATTGCCAACTATTTAGCAATATTTCCAAGCATTCATTTGAAGCTAAAATAATTTCCCTTTCAGATAAACAACCTTCCCAAATTTATTAAATCAGAATTCATGGTTTCTAATCTTTTGGCCTTTACAAAAATTTCTGAGGAAAAAAAATAGCTTAAATTGGTAAAACAATACATCAAAAATCTATATAGCTTACTACTGGCTTTCTTTTCTGTAAATTAAGATATACAAAATACAAAAGCCTTTGGCAGCCTTCCCTCTACCCTCCCACTACAATATTAACTGGCAAACAGGATAAATTCTGAAAATTATTAAACCATTGTTCATGGTTTTCCTATTGACCAGTGATCTAAACATTCATTGTAGTTAAGAAGGTTTTTAATAGAATGTACCATCTGTTTTATGTTACATGAGAGAGAACAAAATTCTTCCTCTCTGACTGGATTATTAATGCCCATTCCTTCTATGAAATTATATTCTTCATTTGTGTCACCATACTGGCTCTCTAAAGTACTACATACCATCTGATGTAATACATTTTCCTGCTAACTGCACAATACAGTAGACACTCTAATTTTAATGTGATATCTTTTTAAAACTACAAATGCACTTCTCATTCTTAATCACAAATTTAAATTTTCTACTAGGCATTTTTCTTTTAAAAGAACTGAATAAAAAAAGACAATTTCAATTTTTATTTGTCATCTCAGTTTTTACAGACCTCTCTCCACCTAAATCTTAGATTAGAAAAATGAAAGATATTTGTTTTTTATCCTTTACTATTAAACCAGCTTAAGCCTAAGAAACATTATAAAATACTTCTACTTATTGAGAGGTATATTTATATATATATAAGTATTTAAAATATTAGATTTGCATTAAATTTAAGACAAATACCTTTAACAAAGGCATTCTTCCAGGGTTCAAGCCTAGAATTATTTTAACACGAACATGAAGCCGTCAAAATTGGACATTTATTTCTCATCTCGTTTCTGAGACTTACACCAAGATTTATGTGAAACCATTTAACATTTCACTGATGAAAATGAAGATAATAATGATACTTCAAATGGAGTTATTGTTGTATTTCTATTACATACGGTTTTTCTTGGTGTACAATATTTTGTTAATTATGAAAGAATTCTAACAAAATTGAGACAAACCACATCATTACTGATGACTCTCAATTAGTTCTTCAGTTCATTTCTCTTGCCTCACTCTAAAAGAACTACATATGGTTTAAACCACTTGTAATTTCTACTTTCTGCCAATACACAAACCATGCTTTCTTGTGTTGAATACATTCCCATGAATAATTATATGAGTCTCCAAAGAGACCAGATGGTAATATACTCTAGAGCAGATCTGGAAGCTAACCATAAATTTATCTTTTCATAGTCTCATCATAATACAGTTCTTTATGCTACACCATTTAAAAAATTGGTGATAGAAAATATGTGAGTATATTGTGTACTTTAAAAGATATACAAATCATAATTACACACATAGACCCAATACACACACCACTAATGTGATATTGTTATTGTGAATAATTTTTAGGACAGTATCAGACTGACAGAGTATGACTTTACTAATCACAATATATAGTGATTTTTTACATTAGCAAAATTTATTTCTATTCAATTAAAATTCAATAAATATAATCCAGCCAAAGGCAACAAATGATTTAAAGTTAAAGAAAAAGAAATATAGACTAATGTTATATAGTATTGCCACCAATTTATTCTGTTGTTCTTCTGAAAAACATAATTAAATTATTCTGGTTTTCCTATTTGAATTGCAGTAAAATGACTTGTATAATCATGCATCACACTATTTATTCAAAAATATCATGTTCATGAGTAATAAAAATCAAAAGGGTATTTCAAAACTGGAAGCATGATTGAAAACTTCCAAAACACATTGTAGTATGTAAAATTAAATTTGGCTGTTTCCCTGCATCTGTAAACAATAAAACATTGCCAGAGAAGCTTATGTATGCACTTTTAGACATAAGGTGTAATAGTGATATAAAATATCAGCCATACATTTTTGGGAATTAAATTACTCTTATGGTTCAATATTATGAATGTATAAAATTACATGGCAATAGGAGAATAGGGGAGAAGAGAATAAAAACAGGAAGAAGGAAAAGTTTAAATAAAAACAGGAAATATACATGGGGGAGGGGAGCAGAGACTACAGGGTTAAAAATAATGTCTGATTACTATTGTAAATCAGATTTATAGATGATATATATTGTCTGTTAATTTAAGTGCTTCAAGTAATTTATTTATTTTTTTTTTATTTTTATTTTTTTAAAGATTTTATTTATTTATTCATTTATCCCCGCCCCCCCTGCTGCCTGTGCTCGCCGGGCCAGCCAACCACGCCGCGCGGGCGGGCCTGCCCCCACCAGGAGGCCCCAGGAACCGAACCCGGGACCTCCCATATGGTAAACGGGAGCCCCACTGATTGAGCCACAGCCGCTTCCCTCAAGTAATTTAAAAACCAGTCACTGTACTGATTCTCTGTAAGTTTTTCACTTCATTCTATTAGGTATTCTACAATAGCATCAACAGTGTTAATTTTATTTAATTATTTTTTTATCTTATATCTAACTTTCTTATCTATTTGAATTGGCTAGCAATGTCAGAATAGTGTTAAGTAATAATAGTGATAATGAAAACCCTTGTCTAGTATTTATACATTAAGTATAACACTGGTATTGGAGTTGAGAAAGTATACATCTGTTACCATGAATGGATTTTTCGGCTACAAAAAGGCAAATCCTATTTTGGCTTTTGTTTTATTGATATGTATCTGAAATAATAGATTTTTCTAATATTGAACCATCCATGCATTCCCAGAATTAACACAACTTGGTCATCATCTATTATTAATCTGCTCATGAATTGTTTTGAAACATTTTATTAGAAATTTTTTATAGCAATAGTCATAAGTAGTATTAAGCTGTAGTTTTCTTTCAGTTTTATGCTCTCTTGTTTTTCTTTCCGCTGTCTTTGCTGGGTTATAGTATGCCAGGTGGATGCCAGCTTCTTAAAAACGAATCTAGAAGGTTTTTTTGTTCATTTGAACCTATGCTTCTGAATGGTTTAGAATTCTCTTGGAATTTTCTGGTCCTTTATAGGTTTAGTATATTTTCCCAGTGAAACAACCCAGGAGACTGCTTTTCTGGGGAGGAAGCTCTTTGATAATTTGTTCTATTTTGTGTATAGGCACAGCATTCACTCATTCATATTTTCTATGCCTTTTTAAATGAATTTGAAATTTTATTTCTCGTGGGAAATGATCCACTTCATCAAAGTAATTCATTTCATCCAGAAAATATAAATGCAACCTATCAATGGAAGATTATTTTTCATATATCACCTTGGTAAACAGCACTCTGATTAATAACACTGAAATGGTGAGGGTAGCTTAAACCACACCAATTCATTTAGTTCTGGTGGAAATGAAAGTTGGTAAAACCTTCATGTGTTGAAATCTGGCAACTTCTACAGAAATTTACCATGCCTATGCCCTTAGACATATTGCATAATGTCCCCCCCTCAAAGAGCAATCAGGTTCCAACCCCTGGTCCTATGGGTATGAACCCATTTGTAAATGGGACCTTTGAAAATGTTAAGTTCAGGTATGCCCAAATTGAATGAGGTTGGCTTGAATCCAATATGGCTGAAATCTGGATAAACAAAGGAAATTGGACATGAAGAAAAGCCACGAGGAGCAGTCAGAAGCTGGAATTCAACAGAACCTGGAAGAGAAAGGAGAAGAGGCCACCATATGCATTGCCACATGACAGAAAAGCCGAGGGTCAAGAATTGCCAGTAGCCAGTCCCAGTAGTCTTTGCGGGGAAAGCATGACGATCTGACACCTCTGGTTTGGACACCTAGTTTCAAAACAGTGAGCTAATAAATACCCGTTGGCTAAGCCAACCCATTGCATGTTATTTGTTTTAGCAGCCAGGAAATTAATACTGCCAGCAATTCTACTTCTAGGAATATATTATACAGATATACAGGTAGAAAATGACATGTATAGTAATGCATTCACTGAAGCATCTTTGTAAGCTACCCAAAAGTCCAACAATAGGGGATTCACTAAGCAAATATTGAAGAGAATAACAATTAGAGAATCAAATGGGCTATTATTGCCATTAATAAGAATTAGATCTATTTTGCACTGATGTTGAACAATCTCCAAGATATACTATTAATAAATAAAAACCCAAGACACAAAAGTGTGTACCCACTATGCTAGTATAAGAATAAAACACACATTTTAAGAGGGAAGGACCTAATTGTAAAGGACTAGAATTTAAGGATACACAAGAAACTGGTTACAGGGATCATATCATAATGATGTCAACTGGGTGAGTGGATTACAGGGACAGGGAAAAAATTCTACTTTTCACTATATATCCTTTTATACATTTTGAATTTTGGACTATATGCATATTAGTTATCTGTCACGGTAAAAAACAGTGGCTTAAAACAGCAGAAAATAACTCACACAGTTTTTGTGTGTTAGAAATTTGGGAGCAGACTAGCTCAGCAGTTCTGGGTCAGGTTATTTCATGAAACTGTAGGCATAAGTTGGCCAGGACTCCAGTCCTCTGAAGATTGGATTTGAGCTGGCTCATTCACATGGCTGACATGTTGGGGATAGTTGTTGGTGAAAGTGTTTAATTTCTCCCCATGTAGGCCTCTCCATAGGTTGACTGAGTGGCCTTGTGACAAGGCAGTTGACTACCCCAGTATGAGTGTCCAAAGAAAAATAAAGTACAAGCAGCAATGTCTTATAAGAAATAGCACACCATCATTGTCAAACATTCTGTTTATTAGAAGCAAGGCATTTAGTCTGGCTCATATTCAAGAATAGGGAAATTAGTCTCCACCTTTAAAGAACTAGTGGACATAACTTTTTAAATATGTATATTCTACATTTTAAAAATCCATTTAATTCTGTGGAAGATGAAATTTCAGGAATAATCAAAAGGAGAGTGGAGAGTATTGGCAGATAACACTTATGAAATGAAGACACACACACTTCAATTCAAGATGAACATTTGCTGATATCTAAAATCAACTTCTAAGACCATGAATTTTAATGGACACAGTAGTTAGAGGAGAAATTTAAGGAATATAAAACTAAAAATAAATTTAGAAGTACCTGAGAATATTAATATATAACCAATTGAAACTGAGTTTGTCCAATGCATATTATTTACTTGATATAAATATTTTGTGAAAATATTGTGAAGTTAAACCACAAAATCGTTAATGATTATGAAGATGCTAATGAAATTGGATAAGAATTATCATAATGCTTTTATGTGTCATACATACTGGTACATACTATCCATATCCTTACTTTATAGTTTATAAGTGAACAAAGCAATGCACAAAACAACCAAGTAAATTTGCCCAAGGTCATATGTGCAACAAGTAAAATGTTTTCCATGTACTTCTAAATATATAGTTCCCAGAATTGAGCACCAGTCTCAGAAAATGTGCTGTACTTGGTCTACTTTTTTGTATTTGGAATACTATTCCTAAATTATTTTTCCTAAGATAGTATTTTAGTGGCTCTGTAAAGCTACATGACACACACTGGGCTTACTTACTTAATTAATTAATTAATTTTTAAAGACAATACTGGGGATTGAACACAGGACCTCGTACATGGTATGCAGGCACTCAACCACTGAGCTCCTCTGCTCTCCTGTGCTTACTTTAAGAAACAGAGCAAAACATTTTGCTCCCCCAAACTGATAAAAATTGTAGAAACTATGTAAACACACACACACTCACATACAACTGGAGGAAAATGAAAACAAATAAGAGAGGGAAACAGATGTGGCTCAAGTGATTGGGCTCCCTTCTACCATATAGGAGGTCCAGGGTTTGATTCCCGGGGCCTCCTAGTAAAAGGTATGCTGGTCCACAAGGCCTGCGCAGGAGAGCTGGCCCATGCAGAGAGCTGACACAGCAAGACGATGCAACAAAAAGAGACACAGAGGAGAGAAAATAAGAGATACAGCAGACCAGGGAGGTGAGGTGACGCAAGAGATTGAGCACCTCTCTCCCACTCCGGAAGGTCCCAGGACTGGTTCCCAATGCCGCCTAAAGAGAAGACAGGCAAACACAGAAGAACACACAGAGAGCAGACAGTGTGCACAAAAATAACGAGGGGGCGGGGTGAGGGGGCAGGGGATAGAAATAAAGAAATAAAAATTTAAAAAAATAAATGAGAAAGCTGTCATTTTTTTTTCCTTTCTCTACTTTTCAATTTACTAACATTAAAATTATTTAAATTAAAACCATTTAAAGACTTTTGGGAAGATGGTGGACTAGAAAGACACGGGACTCTCTTCTCTTCCAGAAAAATAGCTGGAAAAAGATCATCTACGGTTTAGGACACCAGGTGAAGGCTGGACACTGCCCAGAGGAGATAGGGACAAAGGAAGGGAATAACGATGACAGAACTGTGTGTTGAAACGAGTGGCTGCTGCTGCCGGCAACCTCCCCCACACTAAAGATACCTTACAATACTCAGGCCACTGGGCCTGCAGCTACAGACAAAGAGGCTACAGGGATCTACCACCCCATTCTGCACAGGACTGGAGAAACCCGACCCTTTGAATCTAGCTGGGACTGATTGTTGAGGACCCACCTTCCCAGGAAAGAGGAAATAACTAGACACGGTCTAAGGCTGACTCAGCTTTTGACCCACAAATTTGGTGTGCTGTGTCCCAGGAGCCCTTCCAGGCTGCATGGGGTCACCCCATTGTTTGCCTTGGGAGCAATGAAGGAGCTAAAGAGACCCTATCAATCTCCTTTTCTACTAACCAGGACTGATTGTTGAGGACCAAGAGGGGAGTGGAAATATTTCCTACCCCCAAGGGAAAAGGGAGGGGGCTGCCACAGAAGGCTAGAGAACTGTTTCTGAGAAAGTTTGAATTATAAGGCTCTTAGCCTCCAGGCGGGAAGCTCCATCACATGGATCTAGTCAGTGTTATAACACACACACTCCAACCAGGCACTGAGTTCAGTTGAGAGGGCTTACAAAGAGCATCATCTACTGGCAGACCAAGGAAGTGCACGTAAGAAAATTAAAAATAAGTGAGAGAAGCTTTTTCTGGCCTTTATAACCTCCCTCCCCAAGGTCCTAGGAAGTGGGTTTGCAACCAGTTACTGGGTCCACAGCCTAGTTTTGAGCAACTAGCAGGAACAATCCTACTGATCCAGGCCAAGTCAATAATAAAAGAGCAATGGTAACACACAGCCTCTCACTACAAAATCCCTATAAAAGAGAAATTGATTCAACTGGGTAAACTACATTCTAATAGATGTCTGGACATCAGCAAAAAATTATGAGCCATACTAAGAAAATGGAAGACATGACCCAAGAAAAGGAAAATATCAAAACCTCTGAAGAGACACAGGATTTGAGAGAACTAATTAGCGAGATCTGCACAAATTTCAAAAATCAAATTAATGACTCCTCAGCTAAAGAGATAAACATCGAGAAGATATTGAGGGAGTGCAAAGAAGAATGTGAAATCTGGAACAGAAAAGTAACAGACCTCATAGGAAGGAAAGACACAAAAGGTGAGATCAAAAGCACATTAGAAAAAGAGCTTTAATAAAAGGGGGAAAAGGTAAAGACAAATGAGTTCATATGGCTACGAGACTTCAAAGAGAGTCAGGAGGTCATCCCAGAGGTAATGCTTATGCACACCTCAGTAGGATCTCATAGAACACCAAAGTGGATATCACCCCACACAGAGGGACTCCTGAGGGCTCTAGAGACACCCAGGTCCTATATAAGGGGGGATAACTCCAGAGATTGATGCCTTATCAGTGGGCTATACTTTGGAATCTGTGCTCCTGAGAGTGACAGAGTTGGACTCAAGTAAGTCCTCCCTGCACATGGTCCATCAGTCCCTTCTATTCAAACCTATATGTGGTGCTGGAGTTGTAGGTGTACTTCCAGAGCCTTTGGCCTGCCCATGTACCAGCTGTGCCTGGAATCTCGGTGGAGCTGCAACTCCTAATCTACAGCTCAATGGACTCACCCAAGACAACTGGTGGGGAGATGATGATGGACAATGGCCATCCCAGGGAATGGAGAGAGTCTGTAGCTGCAGGCAGGATAATCCCATCCATCTTATCCATGGTATATAAGCCCCCTCTTACTTGGAGGTGGAGTGGACATCACCATCCCAGACTCCTCAGGATTGGGGGAAGAGCTATGGACTAGAGTGGACTTAATGGTATTCTGTTGTAGACATACTGTGATTCAAGTCATGAAAGAAATTACAACATTGATGTGGAGCCAGTGGCCACTGGAGGCTTTCGGGGCAGGGAGAGGGAAAAGAAGTTGTAAAACAGGGGCTTTTTCAGGACTTGGGAATTATCCTGAGTGACATTACATCAGCATATAACATGCAGAACTGTGTGGGAGAGAGTGTGGTCTACAATGTGAACTATGGTCCGTGTTTAGTGGAAAAGCCCCAGGATGTGTATATCCATTGCAGGTGATGTGCCACACTAATGAAAGATGTTTATGAGGGAGGTTGTGGGAGGTGTGGGAGGTGGGGGACATGGGAACTCTTGTAATTTTTGTGTAACATTTATGTAATCTAAGCATCTTTTAAAATATTAAAAAAAAAAAAAAAAAAAACCACATTGGAGGCATACAACAGCAGACTCGAAACGAAAGAAGAAAGAATAAGTGATACCGAAGACAGAACAGCTGAAATTGAAGAGGAAAAAGAAGAGAGAGAGAAAAGAATGGAAAAAAATTGGGCAGGGGCTCAGACAGTTGAATGACAACACGAAACGCGATAACATATGTGTCATAGGAGTTCCAGAAGGAGAAGAGAAGGGAAAAGCGACAGAAAGAGTATTTGAAGAAATAATAGCTGAAAGTTTCCCAACTCTCATGAAAGAAATGAACTTACATGTCCAAAAAGCACACCATACCCCAATCAGAATAAATCCAAACAGACCTGCTCCAAGATACATGCTAGTCAGAATGTCAACTGTCAAAGAGAAAATTCTCAGAGCAGCAAGAGAGAAGCAAACCATCATGCACAAGGGCAGTCCAGTAAGACTTAATGCAGATTTCTCTTTCAAAACCATGGAGGTGAGAAGACAGTATGATACAATTAGGATACTGAAAGAGAAAAACTGTCAGCCAAGAATTCTTTAACCAGCAAAATTGTCCTTCAAATATGAAGGTGAGTATAAAATATTCACAAACAGAAACTAAGAGTTTGCAAAAAAGAATCCACCTTTGCAGGAAATATTAAAGGAAGCCTTAGAACCTGAAAGGAAAAGACAGGAGAGGCCTGGGGGAGAGTATAGAAGAAAGAATAGCAGAAAGGAAAATCAAAAGAGTAAAAAGACACACAAAAATATGCTATGATATATGAAAACTAAAGCATAAAATGGTGGAAGTAAATAACGCATTTTCAGTAATATCATCATTGAATGTGAATGTATTAAACTCCCCAATCAAAAGATATAGGCTGACAGAATGATTAAAAAAGCATGAGCCATCCATATGCTGCTTACAAGAAACTCACCTTAGATCCAGGGATACAAACCAGCTGAAAGTGAAAGGTTGGAAAAAGATACGCCACATGAATAGTAACCAGAAAAGAGCAGGGGTAGCTATACTAATAGCAGACAAAACAGACTTTAAATGCAAAAAACGTTATAAGAGATACACAAAGCCATTATATATTAATAAAAGGGATGATCCACCAGGAAAATATAACAGTCATAAATATCTATGCACCTAACCAGGATGCCGCAAAATATATGAGACAAACTCCAGCAAAACTGAAGGGAGAAATAGACATCTCTATAATAATCGTTGGAGACTTCAACACCCACTCACATCATTAGATAGAACTAGACAGAAGATCAACAAGGAAACAGAGAACTTGAACAATATGATAAACGAGTTAGACCTAACAGACATATGTACAGAACGCTGCATCCAAACTCAGCATGTAATGAATTCTTCTCAAGTGCCCACAGATCTTTCTCCAGTATAGACCACGTGTTAGGGCACAATGCAGCTCTCAATAAATATAAAAAGATTGAAATTATACAAAGCACTTTCTCAGATCATGATGGAATGAAACTGGAAATCAATAATAGGAAATAAGTAAATTCGCAAACGTGTGAAGGCTGAACAACACTCCTAAATAATCAGTGGGTCAAAGAAGAAATTGAAAATGAAATCAGTAAATATATTGAGACAAGTGAAAATGAGAACATAACTTATCAAAACTTATGGAATACAGCAAAGGCTGTCTTCAGAGGGAAACTTATACCCCTAAATGCCTATATTTTTTTAAAAAAGAGCTAAACTCAAACATTTAACTGAAAAACTAGAGAAACTAGAAAAAGAACAGTAAATCAATCCCAAAACAAGCAGAAGGAAAGAAATAATAAAGATTAGAGCAGAAATAAATGAAATTGAGGACAAAAAAACAGTATAGAAAATCAACAAAACCAAAGGCTGGTTCTTTGAGAAGATCAATAAAATTGACAAATCTTTAGCTAGACTAACAAATAAAAAAAGAGAGAAGATGTAAATAAATATAATCAAAAATGAAAAGGGGGAAGTTATGACTAACCCCACAGAAATAAAAAGGATCCTAAGAGGATATTATGAGAAACTGTATGCCAAAACAAACTAGACAACCTAGATGAAATGGACAAATTCCCAGAAATGCACAAACAACCTACACTGACGCTACAAGAAATACAAGAAGTTAACAAACCAATCACATGTAAAGAGATTGAATCCATCATCAAAAATCTAACAGCAAAGAAAAATCCAGGACCAGATGGCTTCACAGGTGAATTCTACCAAGCATTTCGAAAAGAAGTAACACCAACCCTGTTTGTTTATTTATTTTAAGATTTATTTATTTATTTTACTTTTATCCATTTAACACCCCCCCCCCCCGTTTTTGCTGTTTTGTGTCCATTCACTGGGCAATTCTCTGTATCTGTTTCCTGCCCTCTCTTCTCATCCTTCTCCTCCTGTCTTCATTAGGATTCGATCCTGGGAACCTCTGATGTGGGAGAGAGGTGTTCTGTCACCTGCGCCACCTCAGTTCCTATTTTTTTTCAGCACATCTCGTCTTGGCTCTCCCTTGTGTCACTCTCCTGTTACGTCATCATCTTGCTGCATGGCTCGCCGGGACCTGGCACGCCCACGCACAGGGCCTGGGGGCTCACCTGCTCACCCTTCTATATTTTTTCTTTAATTTTACTGGGAGGTCCTGGGGATCGAACCCAGGTGTCTCTACATGGGAGATGGACACCCAACCATTTGAGCCACATCCACCCCCACCAATCCTGTTTAAACTCTTCCAAAAAATGGAAGAGGAGGGAAAATTACCCAACACATTTTATGAAGCCAACATCACCCTAATACCAAAGCCAGATAAAGACACTACAAGAAAAGAAAATTATAGAGCAATCTCTCTAATAACATAGATGCAAAAATTCTCTACAAAATACTTGCAAATCGAATCCAGCAGCATATCAAAAGACTTATACATCATGACCAATTGGGATTTATTCCTGGTATGCAAGGATGATTCAACATAAGAAAATCAATCAAAGTAATACACATTAACAAACTGAAGGAAAAAAAAAAACACATGATCACCTCGATTGATGCAGAATAAGCATTCAAAAAAATCCAGCATCCTTTTTTTGATAAAAACACTTCAAACGATAGGAATAAAAGGAAAATTCCTCAATATGATAAAAAGTCAATATGAAAAATCCACACCCAACATCGTACTCAATGGGGAAAGGTTGAAAGCCTTCCCTCTAAGATCAGGAACAAGACGAGGATGCACACTGACACCATTGTTATTCAATATCATACTAGAAGTTCTAGCTAGGGCAATTAGACAAGAAAAAAAATTTGAAGGCATCCAAATAGGAAAAGAGGAAAAACTCTCACTATTTGCAGATGACATGATCCTGTATTTAGAAAATTCTGAAGTATCTACGACAAAGCTACTTCAGCTAATAAATGATTTCAGTAAAGTGGGAGGATACAAGATCAACACGCAAAAATCAGTAATGTTTTTGTACACTAGTAATGAACAATCTGAGGAGGAAATCGGGGGGGAAATTCCATTTACAATAGCAACAAAAAGACTCAAATACTTAGGAGTTAATTTAACCAAAGAAGTACAGGACCTATATGCAGAAAACTATAAAACAATGCTAAACGAAAATCAATGAAGATCTAAACAAATGGAAAGACATTCCATGTTCATGGACTGGAAGACTAAATATCATGAAGATGTCAATCCTACCCAGACTGATTTATGGATTCGATGCAATATCAATCAAAATTCCAACAGCCTACTTTACAGTAGACTATAACCAAACTCAGGGAAACCAATGTGGCTCAATGGTTGAACAACAGCTTCCCATATATGAGGTCCCAGGTTCAATCTCTGGCCCCCGGTACCTCAAAAAAAAAAAAAAAAAAAAGGTGTAAGCTCTGCCACACCTTCTCAGTGGCCAGGTTAATTACTTGTAGAAGAGTCCAACAGCAGAGTTGGCTTCTCAACCTACTATACAGCCTCTCTCAAAAGTATAAGTCCTGTCAAATATGCAGCTTTGAATATGTCCCAAATCCTATATATAACTTGTTGCCATGACTACTATAATATTAAGATTCATCCCTTAAGGACTTAACAGAGATAGTTAAGTATTGATAGTTCCTACTTTAAAAAATTAGATCACTAACTACACTATTAGGTGACTACGATATTTCACATTTAGTTAAATTTTCCTCAGGGTAGGATTAAATCTTTAAGTTTGGGGAAGGAAAGAAATGACCCATTTCACACAATTTAAAGATGTGGTCTACATACTTAAATTTTTTTTTTTTTTTCAAAAACCCAGCATTTAGGTAAATGATACATTTATATAAATTCTTTACTTTTTAAATACCTCATATATTTCAAACATTAATTTCCTATGTTAGTTGGTAGTCTACCTAAACTAAACTTTTTTTCAGTTTTTAATATGAGAATAAGTGACAACTTTCATAAAGCACAAACCATAGTGGTCAATAAATAGGTATAAATTACTATTCTTAACAGAAATGGAAAGAAATCTGATTTAATGATACATATTATTATACTTGTTCATATTTGCATAAATGAGATTCCATCTTCATAAAGGACTATAATGCTTTTATAAGTTTCTCTTATTGTTTTGTCAGATCTCCACTTTCTGAAATCCTCAGCAATGAAAATAAAGTAATTGTTTCATGAAACGTGAAAAAATATATGACCAATCCATGTAAGTTAGAGAGGAAGAAAGAAATTAACCAAAGAATATCACAAATAAATATTCAGGTCCAGCTGGGCTAAGTATTACATAAAGAAATATACATGGTGATATACGGGCTTATAATATGGAGAATAGTCAGAAAGATCAGAGAAATCTTCTTGAAGAAATGATAACTGAGCTGAGAACAAAAGAAGGAAAGAAAAAAGGTCATGGTAAGGACAATTTTAGGCAGAGGAAACTACAAATGGAAAGATGGGCACACACAAAAACTCAACCATACAGAACAAATAGGTTCAGAGAATTAGACAAACATTAAGGTTTGGAGCAATTTTTGACTCACTGGCATCCAGAAACATCAGGGCATTTTTTTATATATGTTTAGTGGTCTAACCCATGGGAGAAAAAAAAGAGGCTGATTAGGGTCAAAAACTGGTTTCAACACCATGCTCTAAGCTTTCATGATACTTATTTAACTTAAAATTGACATGAAAACCTAAGAAGAAATACAACAAAACTTCAAAAACCCTGGCTTTAAGGACTATGCTGTGGAAGAGAAAGAATTTACTAAACTGCCTTAAGTGTGATAAATTAGAGTTCAATCATCATCTTATTTTTAAAAAGACTTTTCATTTAAAAAGGAATTTAGGGGGCGGATGTGGCTCAAATGGTTGGGCGTCCGTCTGCCATATGGAGGGACCTGGGTTCGATCCCCAGGACCTCCCGGTAAAATAAAAAATTTATAGAGAGATGGCGCATGGGCTGCCAGGCTCTGTGTGCTGGTGAGCTGCCAGGCCCCGGGAGCCATGCAGCAAGATGACGACTCAACAAGAGAGAGACGCAGGGGAGAGACAAGAGGAGATGCTCCGAAAGCTCCGGAAGCCAGGAGCAGAGGTGGCGCAGGCAGCAGAATACCTGTCTCCTACATCGGAAGTCTCCAGGATCAAATCCTGGTGAAGACTGGAGGAGAAGGATGAGAAGAGATGGCAGGAAACAGATACAGAGAATTGCCCAGTGAATGGACACAAAACAGCAAATGGGGAAGGGGGGGAGGGGTTAAAATGGATAAAGTAAATAAATAAATCTTAAAAAAAAAAAAAAAGGAATTTACTATAGGTTTAAATAAATAAAAAGTTCTTTCAAGCATCTTATTTTCTGACTTTATTTTTCAGTTCAAATAAAGGAATATACCATCAGTGAGATAAAAATAAAAGTTTCTAAATTCTAATTCCAAGATAGAATGATAAGGAATGAAATACTGGCTTTTTTATCCCCTGGATAAAATTCATTCCTATTTCTTCCAGTATTTTTTACTGAAACTTTTGTCTCAAATTGTCCCCTTGTTTAATGTCATACCCTGGACAATGTAGTGCATCAAGGCCCAAAAGAGTAGAGATATGCCTTTCATTTATAAAGTGAATAATTGTGAAATATGTACGTAAACTTACAATAGACAATTTTAGAGCGGAAGCATAACTAATGAGATGAAACTAAAGCATGTTTTAGTGATAGTGGTAAGATAAGCTCTCAAACACAAAGTATAAAAACAAGGTCTAAGGCAAAAAGAAGAAAGTAAGAAAGAAAGAAAAAGAAAAAAGCAAGGAAAGAAGGAAGGAACAGTGATTTTGCTTCACATGACAGAATCTGACATAACTTAGAAGAATATCAAAAAAACATTAAAACATTGCTTTCTTCACCTTATTTTAGAAACAAAAATATCTCTCAATCTAAGTCAACAAAGAAAAAAATTCACTAAAGCAGGGAGGTGTTAATTCATATTTAAAGTTTTAAAAACTAAAAGATGAAATCACAATTTGGATAATCAACTTTATTTCTATATGATCCACGTTGCTTAAAACCATTCTTTAATCTTAAAATTGGTGCTAAGAGGCACCTCCTTTTTAATGGCAGAAAGGTTTAAGGAGACTCTGTGTTACATCACCATCTGCCATATCCTGCTTTTATATATATAAATATAGTCATCCTAATGACATTTCTACAAACCGCTCCAGGTGTAAGGCATTAGAACAGAGAATTCTCTTTGATCACTCCAATGTCATTTCTTCTTTTCAGATCTAAGCAGTGTGGACTTCTCCCAGATCCCCAGGGGTATGTCTAGTAAAAAGTATTTTAACCTCTAGTTTTTCCAGGTGAAATAGTTCACAAAAAGTGGCAATCAAAAATAATATTTTTAAATATGGAAAAACAATTTAGATTAACATGAAAGGTCTACAAAAGAAAAGCAAAATGAGGCTTTCAATTTCCACCGAATTATTTTATTTTTATTATTTTTAATTTTTTAAATTGTTAGAGCAGTTATAGATTTACAGAAAAATCGTGCAGAAAGTACAGATTTCCATTTACTCCCCTCTTACACATGCAGTTTTCCCTAGTATTAAAATTATTTTTAACGGTTTAAAAAAATACTTTCAAACTTACAGGGCAGTTACAAAAATACTACAAACCTTATAAAGCAAACTCCAACACACCCCTACTTCGCCCTCTAATATGCAGATTGACCAATTTTAAGCTTTGCCCACATTTGCTGTATCCATCTATCGATCTATTTATCCATTATCAGAACACTTGGGTGTAGGTTATATACATCATGCTGCTTGAACACTTATTTACACGTACTTTCCTAAGGACAAGAATATTTACTTTGTAACCACTTTAAGTGCAGTTATCAATTTCAAGAAAATTTAACATTGATATTCTAATTTTTTCATTTCAATAATGTTCCTTTGAACCTTTACTCTTTCCCTGCTAGATCCCATCCAGGATCATGTATTGCACTGAATTGTCTCCTTAGTTGCTTGGTTTTTTGTTTTCTTTCTTTCTTTTTTTTTTTTTTTTTTTTTTTTTTTGTGGGAACTTAAATAACAAACTTTGCCATCTAAATCACTCCCAAGCATTCCATTCAGTGGGATTAATCACATTCAAAAGGATGTGCTACCATGACCACCATAAAATTAGGAGACTTTTCCAGCTATTAAACAAATGAGAACCAAATCACAGTTGGGTAAGAATGTATGTTCCTACTATGTGCATGAGGGTTACTCTGCTCTCTCTGGAGCTGGAACCAGGCACCCGCCCTGGGAGCATGGGCTGGCTCTGGGCCTAGTGAGTGAAGGGTAGACGAGTTGCCAGCCAAGGAACCAAGAGACCCTACTGCTTTTAAGAAGCCTTTTTCTTGATTCAGCACTTGTCCTGTTACTGCAGTCCCTTAAATATTTTCTGGAGGTTTGAGAATGATGTTTCTGCCAGTTATTGCAGATTGTTCAAATATTCTGTGGGGGAGACTCCTATTATTACCATTTTGCATTAGTGTGATAACTTTGTTGCAATTGATGAATTATTATTATAGCTATACTATTAACTATAATATGCACTTTACATCAGCGTACACTCTTTGTGTTGCACAGTTCTAAGGGCCTCCTCCCCTCATTCCAATAACCTATATAAAGCCTAAAATTTTCCATTTTGTTCATTTTCAAAGATAAAATTCAGTGGTGCTAATTACATCCCCAAAATTGTGTCTCCATTACCCTGATCCATTACCAAAATTTACCATCACCCCAAACAAAGTCTGTACCAACTGACATTAATTCCCCATTCCCCACATCCACCTGGCCTCAGGTAACCTATATTCTTGTTTCTGTCTTTATGAATTTGATTGTCTGCTTATTTCATATAAATGAGATCATATAATTTTTTCTTACTTTGTGTCTGGCTTATTTTCCTAAACACCATGTCTTCAAGGTTCATCCATGTTGTAGCATGCATCAGAACCTCATTCTTTTTATGGCCAAATAATAGTCCCCTGTATGTATATACCACATTTTGTTTATCCAAACAATATTCCACTCTACATATATACTGCATTTTGTTTATCCATTCATCTGTTGATGGACACGAGTTGCTTCCACATTTTGGCAACTGTGAAAAATGTTGCAATGAATATCAGCATGCAAATATCTGTTCAGATCTCATCAATTCTTTGAGGTATTTACCTAGAATTGGGCTTGTTGGATCATATGGTAATTCTATACTTAACTTTCTGAGGAATTGCCAAACTGTTACTCACAATGGCTGCATTATTTTACACTGGAGAAATAGGGTTCCTATTTCTCCATATCTTCTCCAACATCTGCTGTTTTCCTTTTTTTTTAAAAATAGTAACTATTCTTAATGGGTATGAAATGGTATATCACAGTGGTTTTGATTTGTGTTTCCCAGATGCATTTATTGTCTATTTGTATATTTTCTTTTAAGAAATGTCTATTCACATCTTTTTCCATTTTTTATTTGGACCTGTTGTCTTTCTGTTGTTAATTTGTTTGGTTCTTTATATATTCTGGTTATTACACCCTTATCAGATACATGGTTTCTAAATATTTTCTCCCATTCTGTAGGTTGTCTCTTTACTTTCTTGATAAATTCCTTTGCTGCACAATATTTTTAATTTTGATGAAGTTCTATTTATCTATTTTTTTCTTTTGTTGGTAGTGCTTTTGGTGTATAATCTAGGAAACCACTGACTAACACAGGGTTCTAAAGATGTTTCCCTATATTTTCTTCTAGGAGTTTTATAGTTTTGGTTCTTACTTGGTATTAATTTTTATATATGGTATGCAGTAGAGTTCCACCTTCAATCTGATGCATATGGATATCCAATTGTATCAGCACCATTTGTTGAAGAGGTTATTCTTTTCCCACTGAGTGGACTTGGTACAATTGTCAAAAATCAGTTGGACATAGGAGTGAGGGTTCATTTCTGAACTGTCAATTTGATTCCACTGGTTGCTGTGGCTGTCCTTGTGTCAGTTTCATGCTGTTTTGATTACTGCAGCTTTGTAATAAGTTTAAAAATCAGGAAGTATGAGTTCTCCAACTTTATTAGGTCTTCTTTAATATCTTTCAGCAATATTTTACATTTCTCCATGTATAAGTCCTCTAAATCTTTGGTTAAGTTAATTCCTTGGTATTAGATTCCTTTAGTTTCTATTGTAAATGGATTTTTTTTTCTTGGTTTCCTCTTTGGATTGTTCATTACTTGTGTATAGAAACACCATTGATATTTTTACGTTGATCCGTAACCTGCCACTCTGCAGAACTCATTAGCCCTAGAAGCTATGCTGTGGATTTTTCAGGATTTTCTATATATAGGTTCATGACTTTAATAAGTTTTAACTTCTAAATACCATGAGTCAATTGGAAAAATTATATGATTATTGAAATATCACCATTACAATTTCTTACACTTTGGTTTACCATGTTTCTATTTCATTCAAACAAAATTCTATGAATTGTTTTTTAATGTTACTAGAATTCACTGTACTTAGGGTTGGAGAAAAACGTAAAACCTAATTCTGAAAAGTGGTTCACTGCATAATGTTTTACATTAAAAAGACAATTAAAAGCATCCCCTCAGGAGCAGTCACATATAAAAACATAAACTCACTGGCATTTACACAGTTCTCTTAAAATTTAATTAAAATAATAATAAAAAAAAACCTGATAAAAATTTTTACTAGAAGTTAAATACAAATATGAAGGCTTAACTAAATGGGAGTATGATGAGAAACTGGAAGATTGAAAAGTCTAGGATCCAAGAATGAGGCAAGAAATTATAAAATGGAAATAAGGATCAGAATATTCAAGAAGAAACTAAGCTAAATGTTTAATGCTTATGTTGAAAAAAAAATCATGGTTTCAGTTACATCATTAAGGATAAAAATCTTTAATTAGGAACTTAATTTTACCTCTACTGTTTAAGTAAAATGCAGGGAGACCAGAGATTGGCAAGGAACATATCAGATTTAGTAGTTTCCATGAAATGATCTGCACTATAACAAAGAAAGAAGTACTATTTTACGCCCAAAGATCTTTGCTTTCAATAAGGAGAAATATATACTTCATTTAGAAAGATAGCAGTTATTAAAGTAATTGGAAAATACCCACTCTTTATTATTAAATAAATAATAAAAATCATAAAGTCATAAAAATCCATATAGTCTCAACATTGTAGGTATTACAAGGAAAAATAATTTCATCCAATGATGATTTGCTTATATTCCAAACAATGAAAGATAAGAAGGATAACCGATAAAATATTTAATGAAATGACCAGAATACACACAAGTATGACAAAGTATTTTTCATAAATATAAAACATTAGAAAAACCAATCAATCAATTTGCAGGAAGCATAAAAACAAGTCAACTCTTATAACTTAAAACAATATAGAAATATCTCATGTAGTTGGTCACCAGGCTTCTGAAAAATTCAATGTCAGATAAAAGCATAAATCTCCAAGGAGCAAAAAAGTATCTATGCATCAAGGAAAACTGTTGTCCCAAAGAAGCATGAAAGAAAGAGTCAATTTACTCAGAACTGTATTTAAAACGATGGATACTTAACTCGCTCTGACAACCTCCAATTCTTCCCAAATTGAAGCACACAAGAAGTGGATAGAGTATGTGACACACTACTCAAAATCTCTAACACACAGAGAAGTCAAAACCCCGTCCTCTAGGGAAAAGAAACATCACCAGTAAGAACAATCTGATGTTACCTGTTGGGTTCTAAGTCTGCTGTGCTTACTTTACTTGCCATGGGATTTTGTCTATCTTATTTAACCAGAATTTCCTCATTAAAACAGAGACCACATTTGCTTGTCTGTCTGATAGGTTGCTATGAAAATCTAATGACTGAGAGAACATATGGTAGTATAGGATAAGGATTGCAAAGAGTTAATATAAATGAGTGAAGTAGGCCTGATTTCAGAAAACCAATAGCTCCAGTACAGGAATAGAAAACACTGGACATTTGGTTTTAACACAGGGTGGCCAACTTTTTAGAGAACCAACCCAGGACACAGCTATACAAGGCAAAAATATATATGTATAATGATATATGATAAATAATTATACACATTATTACTTTAACATAAAAATAAGAAAAATGGAAATTTATTTGAAATTATAAATTATTCTGTATTATTTACTTTTCTGATAAATAAATGCTGCTATTTTAACAAAACAATAGGACTACTCAACAGTGACAACTACTAATATTTCACTGTAGGACTAATTAAACAAACAAGATGAGAAAAATATAACATTATCTTCATAAATGCTTCTATTAAAATAAATATAACAATTTATTTTAACTCAAATCTTTATTTGATATTTAAATTTTATAGGCTATATAGTATATTCTTAAGATACATAAATGTAACACTTTTAAAGGGAAAGTGTGACTACCGTTAAACTAATAAACAGATATTACCTGTACTTAATTTCAAAATAACAACTGCATGGTTCTTTCTAGCTCATGAAATAATAGAATATTTTTACTCTTTGTTTCCTTTTCCAATAATATTTGTCTGAATGTACTAGCACAATTAGAACATTCTTCTTTTCTTTTAGGTAGTGATAAAACAATATTATCAAACATAAAATCCACTTTGACAACTCTTCGCAAGCTTACTAATTCCTGATGCCAGTCCAATGTGATATCCTCTCAAGAAATGTTTGAGTATAGAATACTTAGGATTTTAATTACTAGCAACAGCAGGTGTTTCAATGTACAGGAATTAGCTCTAGCTCTAAAACATGTCCACCTACCTTGTATCTAAAGGCTTGTTTTACTATGCCAGCTATTTATCAATCATGTCCTTTGCATTTATACACTCATCATATAGGCTATCCATGTCTATAATGTCCATCATTTTAAAACACTCAGAAGCATATTGGGTGTCATCATAATATAAAATTCTTTCTCCAAGAAGTGGTTTTAAAGCATAGTGGTAATTTGTGAAGCCAATGTTGGATACCAAGTAAATTACAGTTTTAGTAAAGAAATTGAGAAAGTCCTATTTAACTTGGCTGCTCTTTTCTAGTGACATCTATTTAAGCTCTGAATCAAACTTATTTCCCGAAAATGAGGCATTTCTTTGCTGTGTGAGTATTTTCTTAGCTCCTTATGGCCTCTTCAAATATCATCAGTTTTGGAGAAATGGCAGCTAAATTTCTGCTTTCCTGTCATCCTTTCCTCCATTCTCATGCTCAGCATATTGTCAAACTAGACAAGAGACAGTCTTCTTGTCCCACAGTTTGAAAATATTTTATGGGACACCTTTCCTATGACCAGCAACAATGACAGCCATCTTGTCCAAGGAGACTATCTTCTTCCATTTCTCTGAAAAAATCTCATTAAGTGCTTCCATACATTTTGAGAAAACTGAAACATGACCCAAAATGTTCATAATGAAAGGCTCAATGTCAAGGTAAACAAACCACACCCCCTTATAGCAGTTTTGTATATAAGGTATGAGGGATATTGAAAAGGCATGTTTTGTTTTGTTTTTAAATATTCTTTACTAAGAAGTTCATACTGAATGGAATTTGCCAATATTTACATTTTCACTCTCTGCTGAATATGCAGATAGATGAAAAAAGTCTTGATTGTATTTCGACAAGATATCAACAATATTTTCTTTTATGTTGTCAGCAGTTGCATTAAAATCTTCAGGAACATGATGTGACAAATCAAAGTACCTAAGAACAAAAGGGAATATTTTTTTATGGCCTTGATCTGATGCATCACTTGATATTCTGTAGTAAACATAATGGTTGGTAAGATCTAACAGAATGAACTCTATGATGTAACAGACCAACACATCCTTTATCAAAAGGCCCTCTTCAGTTTGCTCCAGGACAATTGAGTTGCAACCTTTCAATCAGGAAATGTAACTTTATCGTTTCATACAACAATCAAGGGAACAATATAATAATGCATGTTCATTTATGTGGCCTGCCCAAGCTAATTAAAGGCCACCAGTTTCAACTAAATATTGGTGTCTTTAGGGCAAGAGTCCTTAACCTTTTTTGTTCCATGGACCCTCTGCCAGTCAGGTGAAAATCAAAGACCCCTTATTAAGTCCACAATATACTGTGTATTATTTAATAAATATATCACACCCACACCAACACATCTCCACAAGAATAATGTGTTTTTGAATTTCAATTCAAGTTCACAGACCCCTTGTTAAGAACACCTGCTTTAGGGAAAAACTAAACTTTTGATTGATTTAGAGGTACTTTCCTGTCTCATCCTGGACTTATGAGATTCAGTCTCCATATCTGCTTTCAAATCACTTTCTCTACCATGCCCAATCCTAAATTATTTCCTGCATATTATATAGTATACTCTGATTTGGTTATTTCCCGTCCTAATCTAGTTGTATGTGTTTGTCTGCCATCACCTTTTGGTGATGTCTGGACCAAGATGGTGGTAGTATTGAAATCACTTTCAATTTCTTTATCTGAATTCTCAGAAAACATGGCCACAATATTCACAAGGTTAAAAATTATATTAGCACTATCTCAATAAAAAGTATATTAATCCACAAAGTCAAAAACATACTGTTAACACTCACAATTACAATGCACTCGTTACACAAAGTATTAGTTTTCTACTGCTGTCAAAATAAATTACCATAGGGGGCGGATATGGCAAAACTGGTTGGGTGTCCATCTCCCATATGGAGGGACCTGGGTTCAATCCCCGGGACCTCCCGGTAAAATAAAAAAATAAAAAATTTAAAAAATAAATAAAATAAATAAATAAATAAATAAATAAATAAATTACCATAAGCTTATCAGTATAAACAACACAGATGTATTATCTTACACTGACAAGGGTCAGATGATGGGCATGGGACTCACCAGGCTAAAAATCAGGGTGTTGGCAGAACTGTGTTCCTTTCTGGAGGGTCTACAGGGAGAATCTGTTTCCTTATTCATTCAGATGTTGGTAGAATTCAGTAAAGAGTAGTTGTAGCACTGAGGACCTCATTTTTTGACTGGCTGTCAGTTCAGGGCTCAGGGCTCCCTTATTTTATCTCCAAAGCCAGGTGGTCAAGCCTCTCTCATGTTTGAAATCTCTGGGCCCTCAGTTAATCCAGGATAATTTCCCATCCTAAGGTCCAATAACTATAATCACATCTGCAAAATCCCTTTTGCTGGGAAGCAGCTGTGGCTCAATCAGTGGGGCTCCCGTTTACCATGTGGGAGGCCCCAGGTTCGGTTCCCGGGGCCTCCTGGTGAGGGCAGGCCCACCCGCACCGTGTGATTAGCTGACCCAGCAAGCACGGGCAGCAAGGGGGGGATAAATGAATAAATAAATAAAATCTAAAAAAAAAAAAAAATCCCTTTTGCTATGTAAGGCATGTTCATAGGCTCTGGTCATGGACATCTTTGAGGGACCATTATTCTGTTGTTCTGTCTATGACATGCACTTACGTCATATACAACAATGCATGATCCATTATTGTGAACCACAAATCATAGCTGCCAACATCAGTGGTGAGGGGAAAACACAGAAGATGGATAATTTATGTCATATCAATTGGACATTAAAATTAGTGTTGTTTTCAGCCCATCACCAAAAAAGCAGGGGGGGAGGGGTTTTTCATATCCCAGGAAGGGGTTTCTCAGGAGATAGGACTTTCCATGCTAAACAGGTGAGTTGGTAACCCTACCTTAATGTCAGAAAGTAATAAATGAGAAGTATAATCTGTGATAAACTAGAAAAGAAGAACTACTCAAAGAAGTACCTCATTAGCCCAGGAGAAAATTGCTGCTCAGAAATTTAAGTCCAGATATCCCAGTTTATAAAGAGAAAGTAAAAATTCAGATCTTTATATGACATATCACAAGTTGCCAATTGGTGGCAATTTATTCAAACTTTTAAAAAAACAAACAGAGGAGACCATGAATGGGTCATATTTGGCTGTAAGTCACCAGTTTACAACACTGTTTAAGAGAACAGACTCTGAACTCAAATCAGATATGGTGCAAATAAATGACTATCATTAATTAACTCTGTTATTTGATGTTAGTTACTAAAATTTTGTCAGCCTTGGTTTCCTCATCTGCAAAATGGAATTTTTTACAAAATGGTATTTTTCTGGTTTTTTTAATGGCAGGAATAAATGCTGGTTCTTAAATCTGTCTCTTGACTAAAGTTTGTTCTCTGATACGTAAGAGGGCAAACTGCTGTACAAGCCAAAACTGGCATCCACCTGTTTTTATAAATAAAAGATCCATTGGAAAACAGTGATGTCCATTTGTTTAAATATAGTCAGTCTTAAACGGACATAAAATCCTTGGCTCACACTTTCTTTTCTTGAGTGTCTTAAACATGTTACTTTCTTTTGGCATAAAGCATTGCATTAAAATATGTCATAATAATCTAGTGCCCTTATAAATTCATACTTTTTTCCCCCCAAGTCCAATAATTTTACTTGACTATGTCTTGGTGATGGTCATTCTGGGTCAAGATTCTCGGGAATAGGGTGTGTGGTTTCAACATGTAGATTCAAATTTTTTTATGTCAAGGAAGTTTTCTTGAATTACAGTTTTTAGTATGCATTCCATTTCCTTGCTTTGGTTTTCTTCTTCAAAAACTCCTGGTATCTGTATGTACAATCTCCTCTGCCCATCTTCAGCATCTATCACATTCAAATTTTTAATCTTTCTTCATTTCTTTTTGGGTAATTTTTTTCCTGCTTCTATATCTCTTAGTGCATTAATCTAGTGTTCCTTCTAATTTAGTCTTCATATATGAAATAATTTTTCTTCTCTTTCTAATTCTTTCCTGAATTCTATCACCTCATTTATGAGATTTTGTAATTCTGATTAATTTTGTTATTTCATGTCTTCTATCACTTTATTAATGCCTTTTAGCTCATGATTAAATAGTAGGTTTCAGTTTTGATCTGTTCTTTGAGGTCTTTCTGGTGTGCTTTTATTTTCTGGAGGATAGTAATTCTGATTCTTACTCTCTTTTTCCTTATCTTTTTTGTGGAATTTGACTCACTACTATTTTGCAGCTAATTTTTAGGTGAAATTAGTTTTTCTGAACTTTTAAAATGAAACAGAGTTTAAGAAATCTTTTCTAACCACACAGAGCCCTGTTTGGTGTGGTGTTCAAAAACACTTTCTGGCTTGCTTTCTGAGATGTCCTTGTTTTCTTCTCCTTCCCCATTTTGGTTTGGACATTCTCTTTTCTTCCTCTCTCTTGTGCTTTCATGCTCAAATTTTATTCCATTTCTATCAGTTTCTCCTCAGCATGGGGGTCCTCTCCTAGAAAGAAGAACTGACCAGTTTTTAAAGCTCATGAGACTAGACCATTCCAGCCTCTTAAAGTACTTTTACTATGGAGCCTTTGTACAATCCTGGAATGGATAGAGCAAAACCTCTGAATCCTTAAACTGGTCTACCAAATTTTCCAGTATACTTGCTGGCCATTTTCGGGTTCTACTGTTTTCACCTTGTCATATGCTAAACCCCCTCCCCTTGCTTAGTTTCTCATACATATGCTACAACCATGAAGGGTTTCTTGCTGCTGGTGGTTCATCACAGTATGACAATATCTTGGAATTCATGTGGATACCATGCAGTAAGTTTTGTTCTGAACGCTAAGACTTTTTGATTTTGCTATCTAGTTGTCCTGTCTATTCTTAGATGGGGACTGGGAGAGATTTAAAAAAGTAGGCTAACAATGTCATCTTCCCCAAATCCCTAATATGGATTCTGAGAGTTAAATGATATATATATATATAAATATCATTTAATACTATGACTGGCATAGAAAGTGCTCAACAAATGTTAACCATTATTTTTATGAAATGATATACCATAAAACCATTTTAAATAACTATATAACAGTAAAGGAAAGGAACAGTAAAGGAATTATCACAAGTTTCTAAGTGTAATGGAAAACAGCATTAAATACAGTAATAGCTACAGAGGACATGAATACATTATGTCCAATGACTGGTATTCATAATACTGACAAAAGCATTATAATCAAAACAAACACAAAAAAAAAACAGAAAAGAAATTAGATTCTCTATCCATCATGTGTAGAATCAGAAAATCTTTTCTATACTGCTAAACCATGCACTAAATTTCACAAACATAACACACCTACATACTCAAATGAGTACTGAAAAAAAGTACCCTATATATAAAATATTGGCAAAAACAGCTTAAAATTGAGAACACTACTGAAAATTCCAGTTAAAATATAACTTCCAGAGAGTTAAACACATAATTCTTATGCAAATATAAAATAAGCATGTGTCAAAGATATTATTTAACATATTGATTCATGAGGGAACCAATAAAATATTGAGATTAATTCTAATAGCACTGAAGACCTGGGCATTTATAGAACAGCTAATAAACAAATGTTAGAATTAGATTACCAGGTTAGATACAAAACTGGTTAATGCCCTACAGGGCAATAAATCAACTATAGAGGCTCTTTTCTACAGGACAGAAATTCTTGTATCTCTTCCAACATAAATGTTCTAGTAAAAATTAAGTCAAGGACTATTAATCAACAGTAGGCTGTGTGTCTAAAACAGTACATTCTTCCATATAATATTTGGGTAGGCCTGTCATTCTATGATCTTAAAAAGATTGCTGCCCACATTTTTGCCTTATTACTAAATTTTGGATTTTTTTGAACTTCTTTTAAATTGAAGTTTATCATTCATACATGAACATCCATCAATAATAAGTGTGAACTTACAAAACAAACATGCATATCATCACACAGGGTTCCCATACATTACCCCACACCAACACCTTGCATTGTTGTGAAACGATTATTACAAACTATGAAAAGAACATCATCAAAATGTTACTACTAACTAGACAGTATCTTACATTTGGTGTATTTTCCCCTCAACCCACACATTTTGGATGTTTGTTTGTTTTTCAAATTAGTCTCTGCCTAGATTAAAAGTAACTATAGGTAAAAATTATCCCAAAATATCTGAACAAAGCTAAGAAGCAAATGATACCAAGAAACCAACCATTTGCACCTGAAATTGCCCTCAAACTAGGGCTTTCTTGTTTAAAAGAACAATTACTTAGTATTTTCTTCTGAGAATATAATCACCTAGAAGGCTTTACCATAACACTTTGAATTTGTTTTGAGGTGAGATAAAACTTGCTGACTGCCATTAAAATTATTGCCATAATAAAAGACACTTTGGGATTATGGTCTTACTCACAATTATCTCAACGAAAAAGCAATGTGTACATGTTTGTATTTGTATACATATAATTACTTAAAATCTGTTTTATCAGAATAGTAATGATAGCATTTGGCCTGCTAAAGAAGCTGACAATAAATCTAGCCACACAGTAAGGAAAATTCAATGATTTTCAAATTCAGAACCACCTGCGAAGCGTTAAACAAAGCTCTCTAACCACAGAAAGGCAATTCTAAAGTAGAGCTCAGAAATCTGTATTTTAAAAACTTCTCCAAGAGACCCTGATAATCAACTAGGGTTGAAAATCAGTTTGAAATGTATAGTTAACTTAGCAGAGGAAGACAGAGATGATTTTTTTAAAAAATCAATTAAATTATATTATGAGTAGATGATAAGAAAATAATAATTTTCATTAGAAAATGTTCAAGATATATAAGGATTACCCAAAAGTCTTAAAAAGGTCCAAAATGATTTCCACTGGAAAAAGTACAACTTATCACACTATGAATTTTGAATAGAACCTCTATTAATAGGGATAGTAGTAACAGAAACAAGGGAAAATTGAGTAGGAAGAATTTTCACCCCACTTTATAAGAGAAGATTCAGATTATGTTACAGAATGTACATAAGTGTCATAAATACAATACAAATCATAGATAAAATCTAAATTTACAGTACAGTAAATGTGTCAATGTCAAAACTACTACTATCATGTGATGTTAGTAGGGCAGAATTAGAACTATTCTAGAAAGAAATTCATGTAACTGAGCTGTTCAATAAGTCTTCTACAATAAACATGACAAGAGTCTTAGTCTTGCCCTGCAGTAATTTTTAAAGGTCCTATAGTATACTTTTTAATATCTAGTGTTATCTGGGAATCAGGAGAGGATTTCAACCCCAAATATACCATCAAAAAAATAACGCTAGATAAGCCACGAAAAACGTCAAATTATTTCCTTGTTAGGAACAAATAAACCCATTACCAAAATACATAGTCACAATGAATCTGCAATATTCTGAAAAATGCAAAGTAAAAACAGTTATTACTTTCATGAATGAGACTTTGGTAGAAATCTGAGTTAAGATTTGAGAGGATAGGGGGGCGGATGTGGCTCAAATGGTTGGGCGTCCGTCTGCCATATGGAGGGACCTGGGTTCGATCCCCGGGACCTCCCAGTAAAATAAAAATATATATATATAGAAGGCGCATGGGCTGCCAGGCTCTGTGTGCCGGTGAGCTGCCGGGTCCCGGGAGCCATGCAGCAAGATGATGATGTAACAGGGGAGAGACAGGATGAGATGCTTCGAAAGCTCTGAAAGCCAGGAACCGAGGTGGTGCAGGTGGCAAAACACCTCTCTCCTGCATCGGAGATCTCCAGGATTGAATCCTGATGAAGACTGGAGGAGGAGGATGAGAGGAGATGGCAGGAAACAGACACATAGAATTGCCCAGCGAATGGACACAAAACAGCAAATGGGGAAGAGGGGTGGGGGGAATGGATAAAGTAAATAAATAAATCTTAAAAAAAAAAAAAAAAGATTTGAGAGGGTAAAAGCTACTATATTAATAAATTTGGGGGTAACAGAGAAGGGAGAAAGCAATAAAGATATCCATGAAAGGACAGACCTCATTAGTGGGCTGCTAATGGCCCTCAAGACCTAGGAAGAGAAAAGGCTAAAGAGGTTTTAGAATGTGCTTTGATAGACTGAGATATTAGGAAAGATATCTAAGAACAAAAAGTAAATTGCCCTTTTACTATTATCTGAGTTCACAAAGTGACCAGCAGGATAATTTACCAAAACAATACAAATCAATTGAAAAAGTCTCCTTGGGCCTCTGCACAAAGATGACCTCATAAAGGTGAATTTTTATGACCTAAAATATTTTAATATTATGATTAAATTTGAGCTTGAGAAGTATGTGGGATAATTACACTATAAGTGCAAATCAATTAAGAGTTTTTCAAATGAAATCATTCTCTATTTTAGTTGTTAATTTTTCACTTCTCCAGTCCTTGGAGTTAATTAGAATTGAAAGAGAAAATATTAACTAATGAAAATACAAAATGACCCTAGCCCATTCAGAGTCGACCTATGAGTGCTATAAGTGGGATTTTGAACTAGCTTTTAAATTGCATAGGTAAGAACCAGAGGTATATAAAGCTTTTTACCATGTCCATCAAAGTTCAAAATTTAATCAGCTCACCAAAACTCACTCAAGATCAGGTATGCTGGTGACAGAAGGAGTCTATGCCAAAATGGGTTTATTAATTTAATCATTGAAAGATATATTGAAAGATATAGATATATAAACTTAAACACACAAACATCTACATTTTAAAATATTAAATGGTCAAAAGATATGACAAGAAATCAAGAAATCAATAAACATATGAAAAGATACTCAAGCTTATCATTTATAAAAGATACCAATTAAAACAAAATAATTTTTATCTATTAGATGGGCAATGACTGTTTAAAAGACAAATAGACACTATCCAGTCTTGGAAACAAAGGAGGGATACCACAAATACAATTAGTATTTATATATCTTATTTTTATCATGAAGTAAATATTAAAACTCTGAACTAAAATTTTAAAAGGCCAATTCTTAATCTTCAAGTCTATTCTACAGCAACAAAATATAAATTGGAACAAATACGCACAATAGTCAAAATTCTAACATCATTTTGAAATCCATTTCTTATAACCATAAAATTAATTAACCAACCTGGGCCACTTTAATTGAATTCTGTGTAGAGCCACCAGCATGATATTCAACTTTGAATTTTTTTACAAGTTCATCAAACCTAAGAGGAAATCACAGTAGAAAAAAAGTAAGTTAGCATCTGTCAGTTGCTGCAATGCAAATCTTTATTAGAAGTTTATTGAATCCACCTTAGAGCAAATTTGGGAATTACATAATTATGTTTAATAAATTAATTAAAATACTGTGTGACAAATAACTGCTCTAAATTTCCATACTGAAGATTTTTTTCCAAAAATATACACAACCATAGAATTTAAAATGTATAGGCTGTCCATAATTAACCATTAACCTAAACAGAAGAAAATAAAAATCAATAAATTATTGTTTATAAGCAATGCACATTTTTCTATATTAAGTGTTGATTTCTAAATCTCTACAAATGTATATACTAATTAGTTTAAATAATATTAGATATCATAATGATTAATAATTTACAGAATTGGTAAATTACATTGGGTTGTATGGTTCAAGGCAAGTTGCTTATGCTCTTGGTAACACAATTTCTGTATCTACCAAATAAAGGCACAAAAAGAGATAATCTAAAGCATTGATATTTCATTATTTTGGTATCTGAGAAACAGTCAGATATATAGTCACTACTTATGAAACTTTACATAAAAAATAAAACCCATATATCCACACATGTACATACATACACACCCAGCCAGGGTATTATGGACAAAGATTTAAATGATTCTCCAATTAAATGACATTTATTAATCTGTATCAATTCAATATTCTCTACCACATATGTCTTACATGTTAGATGTTGTAGAAGATAAGCAAGTGGCATAAGTATATATGTTAATTTTTTTTAATTTACAAGTTTTTGAGTGGACAAAAGGATGAATACATGTGAAAAAGTTGAGAAAATTATAAAATAGCAAGTTACCATATAAAATTATGCAACACAGACAGCAAGTGCTATAGAAAGGTGAAGAAGGGAAGACCGAGATGTGTTAGTAGAGTATGCAAAGGTTTCAGTCTTGGAAAGCATATTTTAAAACTTGTTAAGTAAAGTAGTAGACTCCTTTTATCAAACTAAACATTTCACAGAAATTTAAATGAATGAATGAATGAATAAATAAATAACTGCAGAGATAGTTTGATCAGGAATAGGGAAAAAAAAAAAAAAAAAGGAATAGGGAAAATGGAGTTCTGCCTACCCTCAAATTTCCAATTGCCTTGGGATCCCTTCCATGGAATTCCAGGATGTCAATAACACATTTAGCAAAGCTGTCCAAAACTTTGACAGCAGTATTTGTGTATCACTAATAATACCAATATGGTAACAATAGGAGAGAAGGTGAAGTTATGGGGACAATGCAGACAGGTGAATAGTTGTGGTAGTGTGAGTATAGAGGTAGTTCTCTTTTAATTTCTTCTCTTAATTACATTTTCAGCAAAGAGCGATTTTGGAGATTGGAGAAGAAAGTAAATGGTCAAAGTAAAACCTGAGTGATGCACTGCTAGGCTCATTTGAAGTTCCTCACATTTCAAAAACCAATTGCGGGAAGCGGCTGTGGCTCAATCAGTGGGGCTCCCGTTTGCCATATGGGAGGCCCCAGGTTCGGTTCCCGGGGCCTCCTGGTGAGGGCAAGGCCCGCCCGCACGGGATAAATGAATAAATAAATAAAATCTTTAAAAAAAAAAAAAAAAAACCAATTGCTCCAAAGGTTTTAGATCCCATGCATAGTGGGTTGATTGGTGGTCCCCAAAAAGATACGTCCACCAGAATCCATGAGTGTGACCTTATTTGGACAAGGGGTCTTTATAAATCTAATTAAGTTAAAGATCTTGAGATGAGATGATCCTGGATTATCCCAGTGGGCCCTAAATTCAATGACAAGTGTCCTTATAATAAGACAGGAGAGGAGAACACACAGAGGTGGCCATGAAAAGACAAAGATAGAGACTGGTGTTATGCAACCACATGCCAAGGAAAACAAAGAACGCTAACAGCCATCAAAAGCTGGAAGAGGCAAGGAAGAATTCTCCCGTAGAGCCTTCAAAGGCAGAGAGGCTCTGCTGACTTGACTTTGTACTTCTGCCCTTCCAAATCTCTGAAAAAATTAATTTCTGTAGTTATAATCCACCCAGTTTGTGGTGATTTGTTACAACAGCCCTAGGGAACTAATATGCTATTCTTTCTTTCTTTCATCTATCACCAATTTCTCCTTTCAAACAACTAAGAACTAAACAGTTATAATATTTTGAAAAGAACTAGATGGATCTAAATTTGTTACAGACATTAAAACCGATGTGGCTCAAGCAACTGGGCTCTCGTTTACCATATGAGAGGTCCAGGGTTCGATTCCCGGGGCCTCCTGGTAAAAGGCAAGCAGGCCCACACATAGAGCTGGCCCACACAGAGTGCTGGCCTGCGCAGAGAGCTGGCCCATGCGGAGAGCTGGCGCAGCAAGATGACGCAACAAAAAAGAGAACCAGGGGAGAGACAATAAGAGACACAGCAGACCAGGGAACTGAGGTGGCACAAGAGATTGAGCGTCTCTCTCCCACTCCGGAAGGTCCCAGGATCGGTTCCCGGTGCCACCTAAGGAGAAGACAAGCAGACACAGAAGAACACACAGAGAGCGGACAGCGAGTGCAAAACAATGGGGAGCGGGGGTAAGTAAATAAATAAATCTAAAGAAGATAAGTAAACCAACTCTATGTTGCTAAGAACTTGGGAAGGTATAAAGAAAAATTTTAAATGAAAAATCTCACATTTTACTTTGGATGGCCTATAACATACTGACTGTTGGGGATTGAATCATGTCAGCCATAAAAGACGTGTTCAAATCCCAACCCCTGATCCTGAGCACATGATCCCATTGAAAATAAGATCACTTGATGATGTTACTTCAGTTAAGGCGTAGCCTGACTAAATCATGGGCTTTAATCTGAATTACTGGAGTCCTTTATAAACAGAATGAAATTCAGACAGGGAGGGAAAGAGCCACAGGGAGAAATCGGAAGTCAACAGATATCTAAGGAGAAAGGAGAAGACATTGCCATGTACATTGCTATGTGACAGAAAAGTAAAGGACCGAGGATCGCCAGGCCCAGAACACCACACCCTGGGGAGAAAGGCTGGAATCTGACTACAGACTGGAATTCTTGCTGCACCATTTACTGTAGTGTATTTCTTATTGGTAAATAGGGGTTCATAGCACCCATCCTCAATAAAATTGTGGTGAGAATTAAATGATTTGGATAAAATGCTTAAAACAGCAACAGGCATATACTAAATACTCAGTAAATGTTAGGTATGGAAATTAAAGCCTTAGAGGGTTCTGAGACCTCATAAATTTTAGAAAAACTAGGTTTTAGAAAAACCCTAAATGGGTTTCTTTGTTTCAGAATATCTCAAAGCTTTTAATGTGCTCATAGGCACTGTGAAAATTCAAGATGGATTCCTGAGCTTATTTGGCCATGTAATCCTTTTTTTTTTTCTAGAGCATCTAGCAAAATTAATGTTCTTTTTAAACCATACTGATCCAGAACCATATTGTTATAACAAGGTAGCTACTAGCTTCATGTACCTATTTTTTTTTTTTTTTTAAGTTAACATTTCTTTTTTTTTTTTTTTTAAAGACTTTATTTATTTATTCATTTATCTCCTATTAACTTTCAAATTTAACTTAAATTAAATTAAAAATTCAGTTCATCAGTCACACTAGCCTCCCTGCCTATTTGGTTCCCTTTTTTAACTTGTTTGTTTTTAACAGCTTTATTTAGATATAATACACATACCACACAACTCACCCACTGAAAGCATACAGTTCAACGTTTTTAGTATAGTCACAGTTGCACAACCTCAATTTTAGAACATATTCATCACTTCACGAAGAAACCCCATACCCTTTGACCATCAAACCCAATGCCATCCACAATCCCTACTTTCCTAAGTCATCACTAACCTACTTTCTATCTCTATATTTTCCCCAATTCTGGACATTTCATATAAATGGAAGCATATAATATCTGGTCTTTGTGCCTAGATTCTTTCATTTAGGATAAGGCTTTCCAGGTTCATATATGTTGTAGCATTTATCAGTATTTCATTCCTCTCTATGGCTGAATAATATTCCATTATATGGATATACTGTATTTTGTTTAAACATTCTGCAGCTGATGGACATTTAGCATGTTTCTACCCTTTGGCAATTTTGAACAGAGCTTTTAGAATCTATTTAGAGAAAAAACAAAAAACATGTAACAAAAACAGAATGTAAAAAAAAATTATACATAGGTTTAACAGTTTGAAGATGAAAGAACGGAAAGACGGAAGGAAAAATGTGCCAATTTCCTCACCTTCATGGAAAAGAGTTCATAAACATGTCAATAGTAAACAATAAATTTAAAAGGATTAAATATATTAAACGTTTTAAATATATAGTTTAAAGTCATAAAGTCATTCCCTAGACAAGTTAAAAAGTATAAAACAACATATATAAGAACATGAGAAAGGAAGAAGAGGTAAAAAATGTACAAGTGCACTAATACTGGCTCAGCGGCCATCTCCCAGCCTTCGCCTACCCACTTCCTTTTCCCCTCCAACTTGTTTGCATGCAGATGTTTCCATATACTTCCATTTCAAAACCTGAGGAAGACATTATGTCTCAACTGTAAGAAAACAAACTACCCAGAAACAGAACAGCCTGACCATACCTTTAACAAGAAACTGAAACTGGGAATAAGCAGCCTCAGCTGATTGCCAGGGATGGAATTCTGCACCACGGTTGCTTGATATATGCTTTTTGCTCAGTGGAGGTCCCGCTCACCCCGGGATATATAAAAATCCAGCACTCCGGTGAGCATAGGGTCCCTCATCTCTGACACTTAAGTGCGGTATGAGGAGCCACCATCTACCATCTCTGACCCGAGCAGGTTGCCTCCCCAGGGGAGCAGACCTCTTCCCCTGCTCTTTCAAACAATGCTCTTTCATAGTTTATAACAAATGTTTTTTAACAATGCAAGGTGTTGATGATAGGGCAATATATGGGAGCCCTGTATGATGATAGGCATGTTTGCTTTGTAAGTTCACAACTTATACTATATACATATTGTTTATGGAGGGTCATGTCTGAATGTTATATTTCAAGAAAATTTAAAAAAAAAAAAAAAACTTGGGATTTTGACTAGGAATACACTGGTTCTATCTCTCTATACAGGGAAAAGGAAAATTAAATCATTCAATCCATGAACAAAATATATAGTAAAGTATATTTATTTAGTTTGTTCTTTAATACTCTCAATAAAATTTCAAAATTTCTAACACAAATCCTGCACATCTTTTTTATGTCACTACTTCATACTTCCTATGTTTTACTACTACATAAATGATATTTGTTTAAACTTCATTTCTTTGTAGATGGCATTTAGAAATATAGCTCCTTATATCAATTTTTAAAATCCAGCCAAGTTGCTAAAATCACTAATTAATTCAAATGATTTATCTGTGTTTTTGCCCTCCATACATAATCCATGTTTGTGAATAATGGCAATTCTGCTCCTCTCAATTTCTTGACTACTGCAGATACTAGGATCTCCAGCATAACATGGATAGAGACTAAATAACAGTGGGGGTAATGGAAAAACTTAGCCTGGTTCCAAATTTTGGCCTTTTATAAATTCTGATGAATGGCAGGGTAGGTCCATTTTCCAAACCTGCAAGTCTTGGAGAGACGTGCTCAATTTTTAACTTTTTTTGTTTTCACTGTGTGTATCCACTGCTTCTACAAAGGAGTTAAATTATAAAAAATGTTATAGCCCTATATATACTTATTGATATGTATTTTCCATATATTTCAATTTAGAAATATTAAGTTATCAAAGAATAAGCACAGTATAATCCTATTTTTTTGCAAACAAAATTGAAAAGGATCTGGAGGAATACAACCAAGATATGGATTCTATATATATTTGCTTTGTAATATAACTTGTGTAATAACTTGTCCTGTAATAAGAAAATTTTAAAAATCAACTTCATTTTGTAATGGAAGAAAAATGGAAATTTCCATATAATTATTTAAAAAGAACTATAGGGAAGCAGCTGTGGCTCAATCAGTAGGGCTCCCGTTTACCATATGGGAGGCCCCGGGTTCGGTTCCCGGGGCCTCCTGGTGAAGGCAAGCCCGCCCGCACGGCGTGGTTAGCTGACCCAGCGAGCACAAGCAGCAAGGGGGGGATAAATGAATAAATAAATAAAATCTTTAAAAAAAAAAAAAAAAATAAATAATAATAATAATAATAAAAAGAACTATATACAGAACAAAACAATAAAAACACAAAGCAGGGAAGTGATTTTGAATGAAGAGGCAGGGAAAGTTTAACATTTGAACTAGAATTTGACAGGTAACGGAGAAAAAAGTATTCAGAGCTGAGGGTAAAACAAATAATTCAGAGAAACAAGTTGAAACATAGACTAGCGTTTAAATTATAATACTTAGCATTAGGAAAGGTGTGATGGTTAGGCTAATGTGTCAACTCAGCCAGGTAATTGTGCCCAGGTGTTTGGTCCAGCAAGCACGGGGCTAACTGTAATACAAGAGCATTTATGGACTTTGATCACAAGTGAGTATATTGCATGGATGGCTGATTAAATCTGCATCAATCAGGGAGATTGCACCAGCAATGGGTGACGCTTTTATCCAATCAGTTGAATGCCTTAAAAGGGGAAGTGATTTCAACATTCAGAGAGAATTTCCCAGCTCGTCTTTGGACAGCCAACTTCTCTCAGAAACTCATCAAGGACCTTTCATTGGACTTTCATCGGAGCCCCTGGTTTGCAGCCTGCCTGCAGAACCTGGACTTGTGCATCCCCACAGTCGCGTGAGAGACTCTTATAAAATCTCCTATTATTGACAGATATCTCCTGTTGATTCTGTTTCCCGAGAGAACCCTGACAAATACAAGGAGTTTAAAATTAAACAAAGCTGACATAACCAATACAGTGCTAGTAACAGAGCTCTTTAGTAATTTGGCAATACAGATCGAAATACAAAAATGTTTATATTTTATCATAAAATTCCTCTTCTAGGACTCTATCTCAGGGAAATAATCCAAATCATAAAAAAATGCTATATGCCAAAACTGCTCTTCCTACCATACTAAATAAAGGAAAACTGAAAACAACCTAAATATCCAAAAACAAAGGAATAATTAAGTAAACTATGGTAATTATCATTGGAAAGAATATAACAATATTAAAATTATTTATCTGTTGTATTATTCCAGGAAAGAATTATGACATTTTATGAAAATATGAACAAAATAGTGTGAATAAATACATTAAACAATGTGTGAAAAATGACATTAAAGTAAGGACAAAAATTTAAGATAGAATCTAGAGAATACAAAAATGCATGACAAAGGGAAGCAGATGTGGCTCAGGTGACTGAGCTCCTGCCTACCACAGGGAGGTCTGTGGTTCAGTTCCCCGTGCCTCCTAAAGAAGACAGCAAGCTGGCGTGATGGGCAGGCACGGCAAGCTGAAACAACAAGATAATGCAACAAGAGACACAAGAACCAAAAACATAATGAGAAAAACAACAAAGCAGGGAAGGGAGGTGGCTCAAGCAACTAGGCACCTCCCTCCCACATCGAAGGTCCCAGGTTCAGTTCCCATTGCCTCCTAAAGACACAGCACACAGCAAGTGCAAACAAGGGTGTATAGGGAGAAATAAATAAAATAAATCTTTAAAAAAAAAAAAAAGCATGACCTAACATTTGCAGTTGTGAAAACTAAAACATAATAAAGGAAAGTCCTTATAATTGCTCCTCAATAAAAATATCAGATTATTCTTTAAAAATAAATTGAAAATGATCACATTAACATATACATAGCATTTTTTATATGCTGAGCCTTTTTCTTTTTTATATTTTGTACAATTTGACCATGAGCTTATATTAATTTTATAATGAAAACATTTTGATGAAAAAGAACATTTAAATAAAAACTGTCATTAGAATATAATTCATAATTTCTTGAGGACTACCCTTATGCAAAAGAGCAAAAAACAATATTATATCCTTCTAAAGAAGTTTTAAAACTTGTTCAAGAAATGTATAGGAAAATTTAAATTCTAAGTAATGCTTTCCACCTTCATATCACACATTATGAAATACTTCATAAACAAGTGATAATCCTTGAAAAATTCATGTGATAGCAATCTACTTGGCTTTTGAGAAGAAAAATATAGTAGAAAGCAGTGGAGAAACGTTCAAAGGCTAATGTGGTAGGCAAAACTGTGACTAAATATCAGTCATTTGATCCTAATTTAGTATTAAATCTCTTGAGATATACTACCACCTCAGAGAAGTATGAAAATGGTTGAATATGGAAATGAGAAGTCCACTAAAACAAAGATCATGCTGACTTCTGGTAAAAATGAAAATAATGCTGATGATCATAAGCACACTACTGAATATAATGCATTTTTCATTGAGACAAAGAAAGAAAATTTGTAGGGTACTGGCAGAAACAAAGAACTTATTGTGGAACAGCTGGGCAGTGACTAAATGACCAAAGTAAACATAAGCAAGTTAACATAATCCCTCCCCCTAAAATAAAAGCTCTTTTGGCACCGAAATCAAGGCACAAGCATTAATGGAAATAGGTACAGTATGGTATATTACAGAGGGATTCATTTTTCAAAGGTAGTAATTATTTTACTAACTACAACATGGGCTAGTAGTTATGGGAACATAAGTAACTGAAAATTAAATGAATGTGATGCTATACAGAAGAGAGAGTGGCTACAGTCTTCTGGTTGTCGTTAAAGTGTACTGGTCATTTCATAAGATTTCCAACCAGTTCCCACATTACAAAGTTAGAGCGAAGAACAAAGAGTAAATGACTTTTCAATGGTTTTAAGAGGTTGGATAATAGCAGAAACGCAACCACAGACTAACACAATATATCCCATGAGAAATGTCTGCTCAACTTAGAAAATCTAGCTCTCAGGAATTAAGAATAGCCAGCACACAAAAGTAAAGAAATCAGGTTTGTGACGACTAAGGATAACAGTATTTGTCAGAAGACACTAACATAACCATGTATATTCATTATACCTTAGAAAAACAATCACAGAACTCTTAATTCCATTCACTGTGATCCAAAGATAAGTATCTGAATGAATAAAAGTTTTAACTCTATAATCTAAAGATCAAGTATGGGCTACTTCAGTTTATAACGTTCAAAGAAAAAAATTTAAATCTAGGGCATTTTGATTTTCTATTTTTCACCAAAGGTTCTAAGAATAAGAAATGGGTTCCAAAAATCTCTTTCAGAGCCCTAAATAAATTCAGGAAACAATAATGTAAACTGGTAAGCCAAAAGCAAAATTATATAAACAATAGAGAAATTTATTAGAAAACTTTAATGTTAGATTAAGAGTCTACGCGCCATGTTGGTGAAGGAGTATTGTATGGGAATTCTACCCATGTGTATGATCGTTTTGCCAGTTCACAACCTCTGTAATAAAATATATTATTTAAAAATAGGGTGGGCTGGGGCAAAAATATAACAAATGTAAGATAGGGAGTAGTAATAGTAGTATTTTGATGATGCTCTTGCATAGTTTGTAACCAATGTTTCACAACAATGCAAAGTGTTGGTGGAGGGGTGATGTATGAGACGCCTGTACGATGTTATGTATGTTTATTTTGTAAGTTCACAATCTTTACTATACACTTATTGTTTATGCATGTCATGTATGAATGATATACTTCAATAAAAAATATATTAAAAAAAAAAAAGAGTCTACACGCTACTGGCATTAAAGCACTGTTTATAATTTCATACTTGAAAATGATTGATCAACTATTCCAAAAATATACTTATTATTGTACCATTCATTTCTACCACATAAATACTTTTTATATTTACACTAAATATTAACTTTGAAAAAAATATACTACATCCATAAAGAACTCTCACAACTCAATAAGAAAACAATCCCAGAAAAACCTAAGTAAATGATTAATAAAAACTTTACTAAAGGAGAGATCCAGATGGCAAATCTACACATATATGCTCAACATCATTAGCCATTAGGAAAATACAAATTAAAACCACCAGGAGATACAGAAATTAGAAGGGCATCTTTAAAAACAAACAAACAAACAAAAACTGACAATATCAAGTGCTGATAAGAATGTGATGCAACTGAATCTCTAATACACTGCTGGTGAAAATGAAAAATGGTATACCCCTTTGGAAAACTGTTTGGGAATTTCTTACAAAATCAAACACACAGTAACCAACCATACAATTTGGGTGCACAAATATTTAGAGAAGAGTTACTTAAAATCTCAAATACATGAAACAAACCAAATGTCAATCAATTAGTGAATGGGTAAACAAACTGTGGTATATCCATACAGTGGAGTACTATTAGGAAATAAAAAGAAAATGAATTAATACTTTCAACATCTTGGATGAATCTCAAAAGCTTTATGCTTCATGAAAGAAGCCAAACATAAAAGGCTACATATTGCATGATTCCATTTATGGCTTTCTGCATAAGGCAAAACTATAGGGAGAGAAATCAGATCACTGCTCACCAGGAGCTGAAGGTAGGAGGAATAAAAGACTATAAAGGAGTATGAGTTTTGGGGAAAATTGAAACATTCAATTTTGGTAATGGTTATACAACTGTATACTTTTGCCAAAATGCACAGAACTGTGCACATAAAAAGGATGACTTTTACTTTATTTAAGTTATACTCAAGGGGGCGGATGTGGCTCAACTGGTTGGGCGTCCGTCTCCCATATGGAGGGACCTGGGTTCGATCCCCGGGACCTCCTGGTAAAATAAAAAATTAAAAAAAAAAAAAAATTATACTCAATATACCATGATAAACCTGATTTATGAAAGAAAGAAGACAGAGAAGGAGGGAGGAAAAGAGGGAGGGAAAAAAGGAGGGAGGAAAGGAGGGAGGGAGGAAGGGAGGAAGGGAGGAAGGGAGGAAGGAGACAGTGCCTAGGGAAATGATCTAGATAATTCCAAAAGACTATATATACCTACCTACATATTTATACAGAAAAACACAAACATGGACATGCACATTTGAAGTACAAAACAATCTTATGGGAAAGGTAAGATTAATACAATCATCTCAGCTTTCTAAGTGAAGATACAAATATAGAAGTTAGGAGACTTGTTATTAAAATTTTGATTTTGAAACTATCAAACTTATTAAAAGTTTGCAAGGATAATACAGAGAACACCTGCATACCCTTTACCAAGATTCAACAATTTTTAACATTTTATATATTTTTTCATTTGCTCTATCCATGTATAGATACTTATTTTTTCTGAATCATTTGAGAGTAGGCTGTATATGTAATAAATCTTTATAATTTACAATACCTCAGTGGGAACTTCCTAGGAAGATGTATGTCGTATATATGAAATCATTTGAAATCACCAGTTCATATGAATTTCTCCAACTCCAATCAAATACCATTTTCTTCCCCAATCTTTATATTCTCCCTTTCCATGATCTATCTCCCCTTTTCCCCACAGTGAGATCCCTGGCTCTGAGGTCAGGACAAAAATAGGAGATTAACTAGAATGGACTGGGGATGACACACTGGGAAGAGGGCCTGCCTGATCCTGACCCATGTTCAAAACACAGGTATAGGACCTATGTTGGATTTTTTGCTTTTCAGGAGTGATTTGTCTGATCTTGATCTACTTTCTCCATGCCCCCTCTCCTCATTTTAAGTCTCTTAAGCCTTTCCCCTACCCTGCTCTCCAAATGTATACTTATATAAGAAGAGCTCAACAGAGCTCTTACAGTGTTTATTCCATTATCTACGGGTAATTTGAATTCCTGGTATGTTCTATCTCCTAGCAATTCTGAAGGTGCAGGTCATGTGCCATTCCATTTGGGTCTCTTGTTAATCTTATGGTTTGAGGAAGGATGAGGACATTCAGATTCATTATCCTCCAAATTCAATTTAAGTGACTTTTGATCAATTTCTCACAACACAGCTTAAGGACTAGTTAATTCATCAAATAATTAAGAATATATTAGGGAAACACACGTGGCTCAACCACTTGGGTGCCCACCTACCACATGGGAGGTTCCAGTTTGGTTCTGGTGCCTCCTGAAAGAAGACCAGCAGATGCCTTCTCCTGCTGGAACAGAGCTAGACTCTGCCCACACCACAAAGAGCTAGACTCCACCCCTGCCACAACAAGCAGGGGCCACAAGCCAACAGATGCCATAGCCCACGGGAAGTGGACGTGGCTCAACCCATTGGGCACTCGCCTCTCATGTGGTTTCCGATGCCTCCTGGAGAAGGTAAGCAAACAAGGAGTAGACAGACAAGCGAACCATCTGGGGGAAGGAGGGATTAAATAAAAGTATATTTTAAAAAATAAATCTTAAAAATAATACATTAGAAGAATATAAAATAAAAATGAGACTTTAGAATAAAATACCTGGGGCAATTACTTTTTAATTAAAGGCAGTTGTGGCTTGATTATTTTTAGGATATACCAAGAACAGACATACTAAAAAGCCAGAAAAATAAAAGAAAAAGGTAAAGAGAAGTGATAAGGAAAATGAGAGACAAAAATTAAGAATATAAATAGCTGTTCAATTTTTAATGTGTAATTTTTCTAATTATGAAGCAAACACTACTTGAAATAAAGATTTCATGATTATACCCTACAACTTAGCACCAATAGTTGTATGAAAAAGTACTTATAAACAAGATATAAGAAGAATTATGAATAGGAAAGTGTCCATAAAACCCTACTTTACAATTTAGTTCTATCTAAGGGCAATTGCTTTCCACTCAAAGAAACCAGAGTCACTCTTTTATCCCAATCTCAGGGAAAAAAAAAAAAAAAGAAAGCATGCACTCAGCATGCACCAGAAGATTAAAGATGATCTCACATTGTGTTAACATCACTATAGCATAGAAATGAACAATGACAATTCTGAACATTTCATAAAGATAGGAGACATGAGGGACAATACACTTAATTAAATATTTACAATAAACTGAAAAAATATAACTTTCTTATGAAAGCATTCATAACTACCAAGTAGGATTTCTGATGAAGTTATTTCCAAAATGCTTCATCTAAACAAATGAACAAAAAACATCAGTAATTCTAAACAGGTTATACTTATTAAGACCAAATGTTAATAGAATAATGCAAGGGGGAAAAAATCCATAGGCAAATTATAAGATTCAAAGCTTTGAAATCTTTTACCACAAATGTTTAGTGAAGTTGAAAAAAAAATTCACTTAAATGTCAGTTTGATAAAAGCCAAAAGAACCATTCCCACATGTGTTTATATTTAAGCGTATTTTTAAAAGATGTGAAAAGTAACAATCATTCAAAACTAAGGTTAAACTATCAGTTCATAAGGATTGTAATTTAAAGGTATTTTTCCAACCACTAATTTTATTTTCTTTGATAAGAAATTTAACATGTGTTGCTTAGATAAGCCCCTTACAATTCAAAAATTGTTAAGTTTCATTATTTCCATTTCTAACCTTTGAAGATGACTGGTTTTTTGCACTGAAATAACCAAATGTACTGTTGAAAAGTACTTCATATTTAAGTATAGATTATTTAAATAAAATGCATTATTCCTACATTTAGATGCATGATATATGTTCCTATTATAAAAACACAACAAAATTCTTTTTCAATAAACCAATTTAAAATTTTCATTAACAAGTATAACTGTGTGACATTTATTTTTTAAACCATATAAGGAACAACCATAACTAAGGAAAAGAGAAATATCTCAGAACAGTGGTTCTCGAAATGAGATGTGTAGTCTCCTGTTAAACACAGAGTGTCATCTGTGTGTCCACAGACAGTTCCAAAGTAAAAATTATATTTTATATATATATATATATATATTTCCTTTATTGGTTTGCTTTTGGCTCTTATTTCTTATTTCTATTTCAGGGACAAGAGTCCCTGCTTGTAATGCCTGAGTTTTTCTCATCTTAGAAAAATTCTAGAAACATATGTAAGAGGAATAGAGAGAAAATATCCAAGCAATAATTAATCATTTCTCTCTACCAAACTTCAAAATATCACTGATCAAAAACACTCAAACACTTAAATCCCTTATCAAAACATAACATGGAACACCTAATGCTGAGTAGCATATAGTGAGTCTCAACCAACATTTACAATGACAAACAGAAAAGTCAAATAAATAGTAAATCATATTGTTAAGGCTCCAAAGAGCTATGGAAGCAATGATCAAATGGATAAATTTCCAAAGAGGTGAGAACTGTTAAAGGGTCAGGCCAGAACTGGCGGCTGTTTTGCCCACGTGGCCACATTTGCAAATTCTGGGAATAAGCCAGAGGCTGAGGATTGTGGGCATGGCCAGACAACCAATGCTGAAGGAAAAAGAGCTCCGGGAAGCTCTGAGCAGTAGTATTGGGAAAGGGTCAAAATTTGACATGTCACAGACCTCAAATATACAGTTGGTCTATCCCATAACACATTTGCTGAATTCTGAAACCAAATGGTAGGCTAAAGAAGTTAGCCAAAATCCTCTGCAAGTCAGAAAGTTCTCCCAGTCTGGCATGCCAAGAGAAGAGGATCTGAAAACACAATAGAAAAGAAATGAAGGTCCTGGGAGTGGAGAATTAAAACTAAGGATCTACATGTACTTATCCCATGGGGGATGAGGGAGGACATGTATCTATTCTAGTTACATCAAGAAGTGGAAATTAAGGATTTGGGTTTAGCAGAAGTCTGGGATGGGGGAGGGGAGAACCAGCAGGAATTTTAGCAATTATGGCTAAAATTATTTTTTTTTAAAGGGAAACTGAGAGCCCAAAACAAAAGGTCAGTTTCTCCCTTGAGATATTTGCCAAATTTTAAAGATGGGTGGGGCAGAAAGATAAAGAATTAAGCTGGAAACCTCTGGGGGTATTATTTGTTCTGATCTTAAATGAAAGCCTAAGAGGGTCAAGCTCATGAAACAGAGACAAACTAGAGGTAGACTGAAATCACACTCCCCTCTGCCTCTCTACTAAATGCAGCTAAAATGAAGAGCATGCATGGAGCAGCAATTTGGAGCTATTAAAAAATAAAAGTAATAAGCAGATTGGGAAAGAAAATCAAAAGTGGAAGTATTATCAAGCCAAGTGTGAACTTACCATTTTCTCCCTCCAGTATGGCCCAGCCACAATTCAATGAAGCAAGAAATCAGGAAACGGGCATGACCACGTACAGAGAGCACCAGAAGCTCTCTAGCTCTGGTCTGAGGAGCAGGTAAGGGGTCGCTTAAATTTCAGAGAGAATGGAGATAGCCCCTGCTTTTCTTTCTCTTCTAAATGTTTTTCTTATCTAAGTTCTTCTCCAATTAAAGGAATTGTAGTCTTAAAACGATGGGACAAAATCTAATTGCTTTTTTCGCTGTCGGCCTAATGCTTAGCACCATGAGTATGGTTGCAAGAAGTGGAGAGCTGGGAAAACAAAGTCCCAGCTTTCTGACTAGAGAACTGAAAAGGAGAGAACAAGGAACTGCAAAGCTCAGGATTCTTAAACCTCTGGAAAAATTAAAAGTCTCAGCAAGAAACAGAAGCTGTAAAGAAGAACAAATATAAAATTTAGAACTGAAAATTTCAATAACTGAAATTTTAAAACTCCTTGGATGGGTTCAATAGGAAAATAGAGCAGAGTTAACAGTCAGTAAACTTGAAGACAGATCAAAAAAAATTTCCCAATCTGAACAAAGAGAAAAATGATTGAAGAAAAAAAATGAACAGTGACGCAGGGATCTATAGGATAACACTAAAAGATCAAATATTTGTGTCAATGAAGTACCAAAAGAAGAGAAAAAGTACAGTGCAGAAAAATTTTTTGAAAAAAATTAAGAGCAGAAAATTCACAGATTTGATTAAAGGCATAATCCTACAGAAGTTCAGCCAACTCCAAAAGGGAGAAAGCCAAAGATAAAACAGGATAAACCCAAAGAGAAGAGTTCTGAGGATGGAACTGGGGTGGGGGTGGGGGAGTGTATATAAACCAATATTTAAGAGTAGAAGGCAAAAGCAAAGAAAAGGAAAAGAACGCCCACCTAACAGAAAAAGAGCAAGGGGAGAGGGGCATTTCAAGAAGGAAAACATTCCTTAATGGTTAAAAGCAAAAGGTCTGATATGAGACCTGTTTTTGTTTGTTTGTTTGTTTGTTTGTTTGTTTGTTTGTTTAGATTTATTTTATTTATTTCTCCCCACCCCCTTGTTGTTTTTCACTTGCTGAGTCTGTTCATCTTCCCTGTCGTCCCAGGAGGCACTGGGGGCCAAACCCTAGACCTCCAATGTGGGAGGGAGGCGTCAAATTGCTTGAGCCACCTCCGCTCCCTTGCTTTGTTGTGTCTCTGTTTTTCCTCCCCACTTCTCATGTTGCGTCATCTCTAAGCGTGCGTCTGTCACATCAACTTATTGTCTTCTTTTTAGGAGGCATCGGGAACCTCTGCTCCCTGCTTTGTTGTGTCTCCCGTTATGCTCTTTTCTTCTTGTGTCTCTTGTTGCATCAGCTTGCCACACCTGCCCATCACGCCAGCTCTCTGTCTTCTTTAGGAGGCACTAGGATCCGAACCAGCGACCTCCCATGTGGTAGGCAGGAGCCCAGTCACCTGAGCCACATCCACTTCCCCAGACCTGGCTTTAATTTCATGTTCCTCTATGTGTATGACATGGAGGAAGTAACTTAAGTTCTCTGAGATTAGGTTTCTTCATTTGTAAGATAGGGTATTAAAGACTGTATCTGTTTTTGCCTTCCACAATATTTAAGCATAATTCCTGACAGATACTATGTACACACATCCAAAAAAACTGATAAATGAATGAATGTGTGAACAAACTATGGACAGGTTAAATGAGAGTTCTTGCTGCTGCTGCTGCTGCTGTTGGGTTTTCAAGAAAGATAGATTGTTAACAAACTATCAACCTGGAGAAATTCTAACAAAATTAGGTTTTCCTGGAGTATTTTTAGAAAGAATTTAACATTGGTTTTCCCTGTGTCCCACTATGTAGAAAAGTAAGACATAAGAACTCAGAAAAATAAGAATTGTTATTAGAGAAATGCATCTATAAGACAAGTTTTAGGTTAACACATAGATATGATGTTAACTGGTAAGAAAAACAAAACAAAACAAAATTATATCAAGACAACTGAGAACAGATAATATACTCCTACTTGCTTCCCCTACAATAGCTCAGGATGAGAAAACATATGCGTGTGCACTGCGCATGTGCACTGTGCATGTGTGTGTGTATGTGGAGCATATTATTTCACCCTTTCATTTCATTTACTATTTATCTTCCTTTCAATTAATACAAATCACCACCACTCTCTTGTGAAGATCATGTAAACGCCTTGACCATAGTAAGCATTCAATAAATGTTACCAACTATATTTATAATTACAGAGGAATAACTTAAATCTGGATTTTGCAGAGAATTTTTAATGAAGCACTTCTTTAAAAAAAATAACTAGATGATTGACATCTTTAAATTTTAAAAATCAAAACTTATAAAACTTTTGGAAAATGTTTCGTGAAACCATTCTCAATCCCTACTGTACTATGATGTAATGAAAAAATCTACAGCACAGCTCATTAAACAATTAAACAGATGTTACGGTGAAACACTTAGATCATAAAACAATGCAGATTCAAAAGTACATACAACAAAAAACAAAATATTTTTACATTACTGTTCATGTAATTTTCATTTTGATGGTCCTTTTAAAAGTAAAGATTTTGAAAATCTATCAGTATAGGAGTTTTATCTTATACATATCTTTGCAGCAAAAGATATTAAAATCATTATGTAAAGTGTTTAGATATTGAGGAGACGCTTTCTTTCATCTTCCAAATACTAACTGAAATTCCAATAAAGAAAACCACAAGGTCGCTTAAGTTTAAAACATCTGGGGAATAGCTTATGATATTCATTCTTAAGAGCTCCATATTAAAGAACAGCCTGAAGCATAGATGATAAATCTGCTCTAAAACTGCAAGTGTGTTTTTAATCCCATTGAATATAAACAGACTTGGGGGAAAAAAAACAAGGAACTATAATTCAAAAGCAAAGTGCCAAGAGACTAAAATGTGTTAGAAAAGGAAACTAAAAATAAAGAGAAGGGCTCAAGTCTTAATTATAAAATAATAATGAAAATATACTTTTATTGAGATATTAACAACCAGAAATTAACCATTAAAAACCCTTTTATAATTGCTAACAAAAGAATACTGAATGGTGTGTTTACAGGTGATTGTTTCATTATTATGCTTCATGACTTCTGAACATAAAACAAATATTCTTTTGTGAAAGATGTTTCCCCAGCTGTTTTCTCATGGGATAATAAACTCTCAAAAGGCTGTTTTATGGATTAAACAGGTTAATTTATATAAAGCCAAAAGTCAAACAAACTATTGAAGACACACTTTTCTTATGTATCAAGTTAATATAAATGCAAAAGTTTGTCCAAAAAAAGATAATTTGCCAAAACATATAATATCAAAAGTATAAAGACATGCTACATGAGATTCTAAAACTTAAATTTCGCAATAGAATTTAATCCTGCCACAGGCAGGATAATCCCATCCACCATATCCATGGGATATAAGCCTCCTCTCACTTGGAGGTGGAGTGGACATCCATCCCAAACTCCTCAGGATTGGGGGAAGAGCAATGGACTAGAGTGGACTTAATGGTATTCTGTTGTAGACATAATGTGATTCAAGCAATGGAAGAAATTACAACAGTGAGGTGGAGCCAGTGGCCACTGGATGCTTTGGGGGCAGGGAAGGGAAAAGCGGTTGTAATACAGGTGCTTTTTCAGGACTTGGGAATTATCCTGAGTGACATTACAATGACAGATATAGGGCATTTTACACCAGCATATACCATGCAGAACTGTGTGGGAGAGAGTGTGGTCTACAATGAGAACTATGGTCCATGCTTAGTGGCAAAGCCCCAGGATGTGTCTATCCATTGCAGGTGATGTGCCACACTAATGAAAGATGTTTATGTGGGATGTTATGGGAGGTGTGGGAGGTGGGGAACATGGAAATCCCTGTAATTTTTGTATAACATTTAGGTAATCTAAGCATCTTTTAAAATATAAAAAATGAGTAAATAATCATTAAAAAAAAAAAAAAACTGTCCACCAAGCTTTCTGACTTAAACTATTCATATTATTGGGGGAAGAAAAAAAAGCCAACAATGCATTCAGTACAATGTGGAATGTAGAATATAAATTATTTTCAGTATATACTGGATTTCAAAAGAACATTTAAAGTAAACCATCATCAGTCAATTTAGAAGCAACACAAAGGTAAAACTTGGAAAGCCTTGAATTCCAAAGTAATTCAAGAGAACAGTGTTACAGAATACTCTACAGGATATACTCTACTGATACATAATTTACAGGTGAATCACTTCCCCAATGTTTCAAAGATATAAGTTATAATACATAGACAACAAATTTTTCCAAATTTGATTTTTTTTTCTTTTTCTATTTTTTCTTTTCTTTTTTAGGAGGTACTGGGGATTGAACCCAGGACCTCATACATGGGAATCAGACACTCAACCACTTGAGCTACATCTGCTCCCCAACATTTTTAATATTTTCTAAATGCAAGAACTCTAAAATGAGAATGAAGGACAATCAACCCAATGCATAACTGGTTGCTAATCTGACATACTATTATTCTTTCAGGGGGAGAGGTCAGCAAGCTTTTTCTGTAAAGAAACAGGCAGGAAATATTTTAGGATTTGAGGGTTGAGACAAAATTAAGGATATTATGGAGGTACTTGTAAATCAAGAGAAAACAATTTTACAAAAAAGGTTTATTGACAAAAATCAAAATGTGCTAATAACAGAGTAAAAGGTTTTGTTTTTCACGGCTACTAATGAGAAGAATGTAATTCTTTTGGGGAGGGGACTTTTCCTTTAATTGGAGTACAAAGTTTGTGTTCCCTATCATCAAACTTGATTGCTAACCATGATCTATAATGAGATTTTACATATATCAAAGTGATGGGTAGCAAGGCCAATTAAATACTCTGCTTAAATTACTGACAAAAACTGATGAAACTGCCTCTTTACAATTCTTGTTCTGCAATAAACAATATATTCAAATATTTTCCACAAAATACCTGCTGATGGATAATACAATGAATAACCATAGGCTTTAAAAACCTTACATCTTCACAAACTTTGTGCATTGGCCCAAGAAACCCTTTTCCTGTTTCAAGCATATTTTTACTATCATCAGTTGTAACACATCTTAACAGATTCCACTTCAGGTTATAATGAATTAGTGTTTTACCATCTTCTTTGAAAATATTCTTGCCTATAATTTTTCCACACAGACTTTTCATGGTGGCTAGTTAATTCTTCAGTCACTTCAAACTCAGCTTTGACTCCTTAAATGAACAAGCGAGCAGTATCAGTAACATCTGTTGATTCATCAAGAGCCAAAGAAAACCTCACAAAATCATTACCTTCTTTTTAAATTGACTATTGATGTTGTTCCCAATGTCTTCAATTATTATAGCAACTATTTTCAACAAAACCTAACAGTCCTAAATAAATTTATTTCCTCTGGACACATTTATCCAGCTGCTAAAATAAAACACAGTTTAATTAACTCACAATTGATAAATGGCTTTCCTTCCTTGGCTAACAAATGAGCCACTTGACATCTTACTTTGGGTACAGTCTCAATTTTACTTTCAATTTTGCACATGTGAAGAAATAGCTGTGATGAGATATGTCATTTAAAATTTTTATGACAGTTGCCTTCCTGTGAGTTTAGAATACTATAAGTACTTAGCCTTGCAATGGTGATATAAATTGTATTCTTTCAGGAGAGTGTTATCAATCCAATGCTTTAATCATCTAATTTGATAAAATAATACATGTTCCACTGACTCTTAAAAATCATGAGATCTGAAGTTCACGTTTCTCGATTTCTTGTTTTGATATGATGGGTATGTACTAATACTAAAAAGATAAAGTGTTGTGGCTACTGGGGAAGTCGTGGGCACACACTCAACAGCCATCTCCCAGCCGTCGCCTACTCCCTGACTCCTATTGTATGACGATGTTTCGATCTATTTCCATTCCACAACCCGGGATAGATGTTAGGTCTAACAAAAAGACCTGACCAGACTTTAAATCTGGAAACTGGGAAAAAGCAGCCCCAGACGCTTTTCAGGACAGGAAACTCAGTGGAAGGACCCCTTCCCCTGAGGTGGATAAATACCTCACCCCCTTGGGCAGCCCAAACTTGTTTCTCTTCTCCGACATGAAGCAGAGCATGTGGAGCTGCCATGTAAGAACCCTGACCTGAGCTGTTTGTCCTTCCCAGGATACCAGCCACAATGGAATCTCTTCCCCTGCTCTTTTGGACCCATTGTGCTGCATAAGTAATACAGCGGTCATTTGCTGAAATTTCTGTTGTGCTGAGCCTGTGTTCCACAAGACACCAGGTAGCAACTCACTCCACGTGGCACATCAATATGAGTGGCACTTGAAAGACTGCGACATCGTCTCTGTTACAATTACTCAACTCTGCCGGAGGAAAATAGCCATAGATAATACATGAATGAATGAGCACGACTGTCTTCCAATACACTTTAATTATAGACACTGAAATTTGAATCTCATGTAATAACTTTCACATGTCATGAAATATTCTTTTGTTTTTCATTCAACCATTTAAAAATATAAAAAACATTCTTAGCTTCTCAACAGGTATTAGAACAAATTTGGCCCACAGTCCATAGTTTGTCAATCTTTTTGAGAGAAGGCATTTATTCACATGGGCTTACTTCTCTCTTCTATAACATGTGAATAAAGCAATGATTGTTTACCTATCTGCCACAGAGGGCTATAAAAAAGTTCCTCAAAAATAACATCACCTTGTAGCACGCCCACACCCTTGTCTGGGGTGTGTACTACCTCTTTTCCTGTTTCTCAATAAATTCTTTACTCCCTTGCCTAAAAAATATACATATATATACTCTCACACACACAAATATATATACGAACAGGTTCTACACTTGGTCTTAGCCAAAAGGCTGAGAAGCATGAACAGGTTCTAAAACTGTAAAACAAATGAGTGCTAGTTATTACCATTTTACATTTTGCATTTGTTATAAAATAAAACTATTTAAATCAAAGCTATAATGAGATATCATTTCATACCTATTAGAATGGTCACTATTAAAAAGACAGAAAACTACAAGTGTTGGAGAGGATGTGGAGAGATAGGAACACTTACTCCCTGTTGGTGGGAATACAGGATGGTACAGTCACTGAGGGGACTGTTTGGCAGCTCCTAAAGAAGGTGAATGTAGAGTTGCCACATGACCTGGCAATACCACTACTGGGCATATACTCAGAAGAACTGAGTAGCGACACGAACAGATATCAGCACACCGATATTCATAGCGGTATTATTCATGATTTCCAAAAGATGGAAACAACCCAGGTGTCCATCAACTGATGAATGGATAAATAAACTGTGGTGCATACACATGATGGAATATTATGCAGCTCTAAGAATAAATGAAGTCATGAAGCATATGACAACATTGATAAACCTGGAGAACATTCGGGTAAGTGAAGCAAGCCAGACACAAAAGGGCAAATATTGTATGACTGCACTATCGTGAATTACATATATTGCATAAACTCATGGAGTTATTAATTAGAATATGGGTCACCAGAAAATAGAATGAGGCTAGAAAATGGAAAGCTGAGGGTTAACTTGTGCACAACTGGTAAAATGGTTGCATATTAATCTTTGGAAATGAATAGAAAAAGTGAAAGCACAACATGATGTTTGTAACTAGCAGTGCAATTATATGGGTATGACACTGGTTGAAAGGGAAAGACTACAGTCATCTATATTACTAAAAGGAAAGCTAAAAAATTTAACATGGGACTGTATAGCATAGTAGCATAGTAAAACCACATGTGAAATATGAATATGGGTAATATTGCATATGTAAGACTGAACAAATGTTATATATGTTAATGTTATAAGATGTTAATATGAGGAAAAATAAAATATTATGCTAAGTACAAGAAACCAGACACAAAGTGCTACATATTGTATGATTCTATTTATGTAAAATGTAAATATAAATCAATTTATAAAGATAGAATTAGATTAGTGGTTATGTAGGGCTGGGGAAGAATAGAGGGATTGAAAGGTGACTGCTAAGGGGTGTGGAGTTTTTCTTTAAGTAGTAATGAAATTGTTTTAAAAATATTTATGGTGATTAATGCACAACAATGTGATTATACTAAAAGCTATCGATTGTAAACTTTGGATAGATTGTATGCTATGTAAATATATGTCAATATAACTGCTTTTAAAAAATGGTGGCACTCCCTTTTCACACATTTCTCTCTCTGTCTCCATTTATATCAGACCCAGGAAGTGGGTGGAGACTCAATTTGCATCATGCCTCACTGACATAGTCCAGTCAAAAGGATCTCACATCCACAGGAATGAATTAGCTCAAAAACATAATCTTTCTCTATCTGGGTTTCATGAAAGAATTTCAAACTGTCATAATGTGCTATAGGTCATTAAAAACTTAATGAAAGAAGAAGGAATGTTGAATTTTGTCAAATGTTTCTTTAGCATCTATGAAAGTAATCATGTAAAGTTTCTCAAGAAATCTAATAATATAGCATATTAGTTTGGGTCCAATCAAGAGAAAGAAACCACGAAGTTACACAGAAAGTTTAATATAAATAATATAATTAACTTCATTAAAAGAGTAACTATAAGATATAAAAAACTTCATTTGGTACCATAGGGTTCATGAAAAGTACCCAAGGAAGAGCAAGCTTGTCAAACCTCAAAGTAAAAAGTATGGTTTAGCAACTGAATAGCACAAAAGTTCATTAGTTTATCTGACGCTCCAGGCAAATAACAAAAACTCTCTGGAACAAAAGGCAGAGAAGCATGGTGAATTATATTAATATACTCTCAAATACTGAACTATTCTTTTATTCTGGAATAAATCCCACTTGGTCTCAGTACTTAATCTCTCAATGTGTGGTGGGATTCTGTTTTTTATATACCTATTAATTTATAATTCATGGTACATTTTATATTGAAAGTTATTTATTTTTGTATATTAATTCTGTTACCATTCACTTTGTAAATAAGCGTTCTGTTTCTAATTATTTTTCAGTTGATTTTTTGTTTTACAAAAATACCATTATTTCATCAGCAAATAGCAATTCTTTTTTTTTTTTTTTTAACCATTTTTATACCTTATTTTTTTATCTACGAAAGTTATGATCTAACCCATTTTAAAAGAATCAACCAGTCTCCTATGCTGAGAATATACAGGCAGCAAGAGTAGAAGCACAGAGAGACAAGTTAAGAACTTATTATAATAATCCAAGCAAAACATGATGGTGATAAAAAGGAGGAGAGATTTCAAGTTGAACTAGATGACAGCATAAGACACTCCAGGGTGCCCTTACATCACAGAATCTTTGAACAACCAGCAAAATTTAGTAGCCATTGAGGCAGTTTGAGATTATTTATGAATCCCAAAAAGAAAAAGATTATGTTTGTAAACTAATCTGTTCCTCTGGGTACGATTTTGTATTAAATTCAGTTGAGGAGCCTTTGATTAGAACCTGTTAAGACTGCATTTAGGGCTTTTGATTAGACTTTGTCAGTAAGGCGTGACTCAGGTTGAGACCCCACCCCCTTGCTGGGTCTGATATAAATGGACTCACAGGGACAGAGGGACACAGGAATAGAGAGCTCTGTCATTTTTTATTCTGCCATGTGAAGGAATGGAGAAGGCTCAAAGAGATGAGGCCCCAGGGAGAGTTAAGCCATTTGCCTGATAGCTTACAGCTGAATTTGGGAAAAGAGCAGAAAAGCTGAGGCTGATATAGGAGGCCTGGAAAGAAACAAGCCCTATGCCAGGAGAGAGGACTACAAGATCACTTAAGCATGAAGCCTCAAAAGGCTAGGCCCACAGAGCACAAGAGGAAAAGATGAACCAAAAGGGAAAGTTGAAACCTGAGCACAGATTAGTGGCGACCTTGCTTCAACACGTGGCAGCTGACTTTGGTGAGAAAGCACCTCTTATGGTGCCTTGAGTTAGACTTTTCACAGCCTTGGAACCCTCTTTATAAAAGCCAACACATTTTCTGGTACTTTGCATCAGCAGCCCTTTGGCAGAATAAGACAGAAATCTTACTAAAAACTATAGCAAATAGTAAAAGTGTTACCAGGTGAGTCCCAAATCAAGAAAACACAGCTTCAAAAACACAGTAGGAAAAGCCTGTGGCATCCTTGGTGGCCCCTCCCCAACCCACAACTTGGCATACTGTAGAGCCCCCCTGCACTTCCACTGTGGGTCACTAGCCCTGCTCTGGAGGGAGAATAAACCCTATGTGCATACTGGAGTGCCTATATGTCAAAGCCTATCTACCTGGTGGCAACCTGAAGAACTAGGCCATGGAATTCTTCCCTGGCTTACTCTCCCAGGTATTGCCCTGCAGGCAGAAGCACCTTGCAGACATGGAAAGCAGTGTAACAAACATTAGAGTCCAAGTAGCCCAGGGCAAGGGATTACTGGCTTAAAGACCTACAATAGAGCTCAGTGGAGGATTGATTTCTCTTTCATAGGGAATAGAGGGGACATTCAGATCCTATAAACGGGAATTCCTGAAGCCATGAGCCAAGGACAAGGGGCAGGCTCAGAAAGGACCTTGCACTTCATTGTCACCTCAGGCTAACCTTAACAGGATTGTTAAACTCTGAAGGAGAGCACCAGTGATCACAGACCAAATTTGCAAAGACTGTGGAAGTTGTTTTGTTTTGTTTTGATTTGGTTTTTGTTAACTCCTGGAACAAGGAAATCTGTCACATTACTAGCTAGATACAAACTTAAGGAATAAATACTACAATTAACACTTTAAATTATTAAAATGGACAGTGTGCAACAAAAATACATAACAAAGAAACAGAAAATGATGTCTCATCCAAAACAAGATAAAAAATTAGAAAGCATCAACAAAAAACAGCAGACTTTGGACATACTGGACAAATACTTTTCAAAGATCTTCAATATGCTCAAAGAGATAAAGGAAAACATGGAGAAAGAACTAAAGGACATCAAGAAAACAATGAATGAACAATATGAAAATTGCAATAAAGAGAAATTTTAAAACAGTAACAAACAGAAATAACAGAAGATGAAGACCACAATTACTGAAATACAAAATACCCTAGAGGATTTCAATAGCAGATTGGATCTAACAAAAGAAAGAATCAGTGAACTCAAAGACAAACAAAACAAAAATAACAAAAAGTGAAAAGAGCCTAAAAGACCTGTAGCACACCATAAAACATAACAGTATATACATTTTGGGAATCACAGAAAGAGAAGAAAGAAAGAGACAGAAGTAATATTAAAGAAATACTGGCAAATGTAACAAAAGCATTGAATATACATATTCAAGGAGCCCCATGAATCCAAAACAGGATAAACTTGAAGAAATACCCTTCCAGACACACTGTAGTGAAACTGTTGAATGGCAAGGACAAGGAGAGAATTCTGAAAGCTACAAGAGAAAAGCAACATGTTTTGTACAAAGGAGACCTAATAAGATTGTCAATTTCTCATCAGAAACCATGAAGCAAAGAGAAAGTGGGACAAAATATTTCAAATGCTGAAAGAAAATAATTGTCAACCAAGAATTTTATATCTGGCAAGAATGTCTTTCAAAAATGAAGGAGTAACCATTCCCAGAAAAAGAAAACCTGAAGGAGTTTGCCACCACTAGACCTGGCCTACAAGAAATGCTAAAATGAGTTCTTCAACTTAAAGGAAAAGAACAGCAGAAAGTGGATCAAAGAGGCACAAATAAATAAAGACATCCAGTGAAGGTAACCATATGGGTAATTATAAATGTCAGTACAATTGTATTTTTAGTTTTTAATTTCACTTTTAATTTCTGACAGCTTCTAAAATGCAAATGCATAAAAAGTAATGATAAATGTATAGCTTTGGCCATACTATGTGTAAAGATATAATTTGTAACAAGTACAACAAAAACGTGAGGAGACAGCATGTTATGAACAGTGTTTGTGTATGACATAGAAGTTAAGCTGGTATCAGACTGAATTTGATAGCCATAGATTCAGGATGTTAAATTTAGGTCCCAAACTAACCACCATTTTCAGAAAGAAAATATCTGAAAAATATATACAGAAGTAAATGAGAAGGGACTCAAAATGGTACACTACAAAAAATCAAACAAATATGAAAGGAGGCATTAACAGAAGAACTGAGGGTCAAAAAAGGTATAAGACTTACAAGGACCAAGAAGCAAAATGGCAGAAGAAAGCCCTGCATTATCAGTAGCTACTTTAAATGTAAATGAATTAAATTATCTAGTCAAAAGAAAAGAATGGATACAGAGCTATATGCTATGTACAAGAGATTTACCTTAATTCAAAGACACAAGTAGAATGAAAGTGAAAGGATAGAAAAAAATATACCATGCAAATGTTAACCAAGGAGACCTTGGTTAGGGTAGCTATACTAATAGCTGATAAAATAGACTAAGTCAAAAACTGTATGAGGGACAAAGAAGATCACAATATACTGATAAAGGATGAATTCAACAAGAAGACATAAAAATAATAAATATATATATGCACCTAACAGCAGAGCCCCAAAATATATTAGAGAATATTGACAGATTTGAAGGAAGAAATAGACAAGTCCACTTTTCAGTAATGGATAGAACATCTAGACACAAGAGCAATAAGGAAAGAGAAGCCTTGAACACTACAATAAACCAACCACAACCACAACAGATATAAATAGAACACTTTACCCAACAGCAGCAAAATATACATTTGTCTGTAGTGCACATGGATCATTCTCCAGGACAGACTTAAGTCACAAAACAAGTCTCAATAAATTAAAAAATATTGAAATCATACAATGTATCTTCTCTCATCACAATGGAAGCTAGAAATCAGTAAGAGGTAAAAATAGGAAGTTTAAAAATATGTGGAAATTAACCAACCAATGGGATAAGGAGGAAATTACAAGGGAAACTAGGAAATACCCTGAGGCAAATGAAAACGAAAACACAACATACCAAAATATATGGGATGCAACAAAGGCAGTGCTAAAAGGTATATACCCAAAAGAGTTGAAAGCAGGAACTAAAACAGATATTTTCACACTGATGTTCATAGCAGCATTATTCAAAATTGCCAAAAGATGGAAGCAACCTAAGTGTCTATCAACCAATGAACAGAAAAACAAAATGTGGTAGATCCAGACTGGAAACAATGAGAAGTGATTACACATTAAAGATATATTTCAAAGGTGATACCTGTAGGATTTTCTAGAGGATTGGATATAGAATATGAAAAAGAGGAGTCAAGAATAACTCAATGGCAGCCTGAACAACTAGAAGGATAAATTTGCCATCAAGTGAAAAAGGGAATGCTACGAATGATAGAGATTTGAAAACCCAAATTCCCCTCCAGTATGATTTTTGTAAATGCATAAACTGAGTAAGGGACTGGTGTTGTTGATATAGTAAACAATGCTGAGCTCAAAGCTGTTCATATTAAACAATTAGAATGAATGAATGAATGCAAGTTAAGTAAATAAATTTGAGAAAAGAAAAAAAGGAAATATAAAGACAGCACAGTTCATGGTTCTAGTCATGTGGTTAGTCTGTGAAACTTCATTCCTATAAGAAAAGTCATGAACAAAATATTGTATAGATGAGAAAACTGATACACATTGTGAGATACCTAATATAAAGGTAACCAAAACTAGAATCAGTATCTCCTATGTCCTTTGCCATCTAACCACCCCTTAAAGATTTCCTAATACTGTAAAGCCATCATACTAAAGTACATATGAGGTAACAAACAAACAAACAAAAAAAAACTGTTAAAATTCAACATATCTAATATAAAAATACTTGAAAAAAGGGCATTAATATTTCAATAACCACAATACTTTTGCCAGTTAGTGACATTTCTCATTTGACCACTACTGTATATTCTGTGTATAAAGAAATTTGATAGTATGTGCTGGCTTCCAACTTGTCTATAACTCACACAACAATACACACAATACTTTGGTAGAAAATGCTTTCTTTTGTTATGTGTGACATCAAGATTATTGTTTTTGTTTTGATGAGCTTGAGGTAATAATAAGCAAAATGCTTCTATATTCTTGAATATATTTTTTACATATGAGCAATAAAATGTATTACAAAACATTTTGCATTTAAGTTTGACATTTGGCAGAAACTTTCCTATGGCATTTAAATTATTATTTGCTACAAACTAATCCTAAAAGCAAGAGGCAGCCCATTTTCTCCAGATGACTCATTAACTAAAGACACAGTAGAATGAAGTGTTCCAACTTGAAATACCAACAGCTAAATATAACCTCTTCTACAACATTAGACAATTCAGTGTCTCTCTTCATAAGAGCAATCTTAAAGGGTCACTTTTTAAAAACACATATAGCACATTAGGTGATAAGCAAGAAGAAAATCCTATAACTATATAAAGTTAGACAGAAAAAAGCAGCAGCATTCAGGGGAAGAAAAAAAAAAGAAGGTAAAACATCACAAATCCCAAAAAGATGAAAATAATTTTTCTCATTGGGTAAAACAATTGTCTCTTTCATAAAAGCATTTAATGCCGTAGTAAATGAAAGGGTCACAAATACTAAAAAAGTATCTACTGGTCACTATTGTAAATTTTTATAAACTTTTTTTAAAAAATGATTTCAAACTTAGAGGACAGTTACAAAAATAATACAAAACCCATACCAAGAACTCCAATATACCCCACCCAGATCTACTAACTTTTAATAAATTTCTACATTTGCTGTATCATTTCTTCCATCCATCCATCCATCCATCCATCCATCCATTATTTAAACATCTAAGAGGCTGTATACATCGTTGTCCTTGAATACTTAATATTGCTATATACATTTCCTAAGAACAAGGATATTCACTTATGTAATCATATTAAGTACAGTTATCAAGTTCAGGCAATTTAAATTGACATAAAGCTAAGTCTATATTCCAATTTTTTATATGTCCCAATGATGTTCTTTTTGGCCTCTTCTCCACCATAATTAAATCCACTCCAGGATCATGTATCACATTTAGTTGTTATTGTATTTTCAGTCTCTCTCTTTTTCTTTAATTGTGGAAATGCCATAAACTTTTCCATCTCAACCACTCTCAAGCATACCATTCAGTGGGATTAATCACATTCACAATGTTGTGCTACCATCACCACCAAAAAATTGGAAGACTTTCTCAGCCATTAAACAAATGAGAGTCAAATCAGTTATTTCATTTGAGATTATCCTTTAGAATAGTGAAAAAATACATTGTAAATCTGATATCAAATCTTAAGCTATTTTTTCTGCATGTTTATTTTGCATATGAAAGCAAATATAAAAACAATATCTGAAATTACTAATCAGCAGCACTGATAGTTTTTCAAATGAGAAAAAAAAGATCAGCACAAGACCATTACAAACACAGGACAACAAAGTAAAAAAGAGCAAGAAGTATAGAGAAGCAGTCTGACAAACTGAGCTAACTCTTAGAGACAGGCAGAGGAAAGAACAGAAGAATGTTCTGACAATGTTTGAGTCCTTAAATTTAGTCATCGCCAAGGCCAAACAACACTCCTACTTTTTTTGGCAGTAAACTTGAGTTACCATATTCCTTTTTAGCCTAAGTTAGTACTAGTTAGGTTTCCTGTCACTTATAGCCAAGAATCCTAATACACTGAAAATATATTTATTTTAAGGAAATACTCTCCCAAAAGGCATGAATTTTCATGTATATTATGGCATCATGTAACCCATCTTCTCTCCTTTTTCCACGAAAGAGAATTTCCTTTCCTTTTTGATGTTTTTTTGTCTCAAAAAAATCATCAAAATAGGATTCACTACAGTAGTTCATTACAGAGCCAAGTTTGCTGAAAAAGATCAATTGAAGAAAGTAAACTAATAGCTACTTTCCTGAAGCAGTCATCTCATTCAAAAAGGCAACGCCATTCTTTATATTTTTCCTTTTTTTTTTTATTTTGCCAAGTCCCAACAATAAATGTAACACTTTTAAAATCAGAAAGAATGTGTGAAGAAAAGAAAGACTGTGAATGTGTTTGTTTACATAGTTAAAAATTTTTTTTTAATCTTCATTTCTCATCTCTGAAGTAATTTTCCAAGCCCCATTTCATGTCCTTCACCCCCACAAAATAGCAATTGTAATACAGGCTTATAAAACATCACTTACATTTCATATAAAAAAATCTCTGAAAATAATTTAAGGCAAAATACCATCCATGGATATAAAAAAGAAAAATGAATGAATGATTTTACCCATTTTAGACCCTATCCTTCCTTTTTAAAGTTGGAACTAGCACATTTGCTTTTCCTCCTCAATGGTCATGAAACACCTCCTTATATAATATAGTTGTCAAGGTTCCACTCCAGCGGTATGTAAAGGGACATCCTTAAGATAGCTCAATTTCAAAGTAATATTTTAATAATTAAATTATGCTGGCAAAAACAATGAGAACTTCAGAAAAATGACCCTAGTGAGAAGTTTAAAAAGTTTTTTTTTTCATATTATGGCTACTTTTTTTTTTTTTTTTTTTTTACTGCAACTGAGATTTATATAATCTTTAGCATCATTTAAGATTTCAAAGTAACCATTTTGTCCGGTTTTGTCTTTCATCATATGTTTTCTATTAGTCATGTTTCACTGTTCCACAGGTTGATTTAACAATTTCAATAATGGATTTTATTTTATATGACTACCCCCCCCCCGAAATTATGTAATTCAGAACTTTCCACATTAAATTTTTTTCTCCATTTATTTACAAATATTTCAAATATGTTAAGTAAAACATAAGTACTTACAAAATATATTTCTGAATCAAATAATTCTATGTCAATGCAAATAATCTTGTACTCAAGCTTTAGACAAAATATTTTAATTGTTGATTTCCTTATACCCTGGCTTAGTCTTCTCACCTGAGATCCCTATCCTGAGCTTCAGGAAAAATGAGACCACCTAAATTCAAATCTTGCTTTGTCAATTCCTAACTGTGGGACTAAGAGTAGGTCTCTGTTCTCAGTTTTCTCATCTGTAAAATGGAGATAATAATGACTACATCATGATGGCATTTTTGTGAGCATTGAACGTGTTCATATATGTGAACGATTTGCCACAACGCATAAGTGACAGTTCAGAAGTTCCTAAGGTCCAGACTGACTGGCCCTTAGATATACTGTGAGTCATATTCCTGACCTTGGGCAAGTTAACTTCAATTTCATTGTCTATGAAACAGGATCAATAATTCCTTCCTTGTGCGTCTGCTGTACCTAGCAAGATTATCCATCTGTTTTCAATCCTAGAGAATCTGAAACCAGGAAGTTCTGAAGCTGTTTAAACTGAAGAGATTCCAGTAGATGGACAGATCCTGGGACTTCTTCTGTGCCGTCTCCCAGGATCCAGAATGTACCTGGGCCCCTGGGCAATTAGTAAAGGCTTGACAAATTAAAAGGCCTCAATGTCCATAATCTGCCAAAGTCTTTAGAAAACTAGAAGCAGATTATACAAATTTAGTGAGTGCAACTAGGTCTTTAAAGAAGTCCTATATTATGTACTATGTATTATTATTAGATATTATATTAATATATTATGTATTATATATTAGTAGTAGTATCCCTTATCTCAGATTGATACAACCACACTCCCAATCTGAGTATAACCTGAGAAATCATTACTCTCACTTAGTTCTTACATCAATCAATGACTAAGTCTCTTGACTCCACTTCCCAAATGGCTTCAAATCTACCTCTTTCCTATTTAATCTCATTGCCATATTTCAGAGTCTCATTTTTTATCTGGGCTAGTCAATAGTGTAATGGGTCTTTTTGATTCCTGAAAGGCCTTCCTCTAATCCGTTATCCATACTGATTACTCAATTAACTCTCCTATTTAAAATCATTCCTGTTATCTACTGAAAACAAATCTAAACCTTTTAGGAGAATATATATAAAAGCAATCTGATTTAATGCCTTTCTATTTATGAAAATCACCCTCAATTCTCCAATTCATGCTCTATGCTTCAGTCACATTCAAGTGTTCCCATAAAATACTTTCTCATGTCTCTGTACTTTTGCAAATACTGCTCACCAGTATAACCATGCTACACACATACCTTCCTATCTATTACTTTGTCTATCTAGAACTTACTTGTTTATCAAGACTGAGCCAAAGGCATCACCCACTCTGTAACACTTACCCTAATGTTAATCTTCCAAATCTAATCTAGATATCTCTCCTCGATGCCCTCAGAGCTCCTTTTTCAAGCATTTATCATAACACGTATGACTTGCTTACTGAAATTACTAGCTGTATGACTACTAAAATTCTCTGAGATTCAAGCTGCTCACCTGTAAGGTGGCTGATAACATCTATATTGAAGGATAAGTACATAAAGAACCTAGCACTTAATAAAAGTTCCACTACATGATAGCTGTTCCTGTGTCTAATATTTCTCTCAAAGAATATCTTAGTGTTTATCTTTCAACACCAGCACCTAGTCCAGTATTTGGCACAAAATAAGTTGTTAAACATTTGTAAAATGAAGAAATCCATGTTTCAGAAAGATGTCTCCTGTGGCACTGTAGAAAGTGGATATGAGGAACACCTGCAAAAGACCCTTTAGGATCTGAGAAGGAAGGGTATTCTCAAGACCAAATCACACACATACAAAATCTACACTGAGACCCAGAAGATGTGGCACCCGTTGAGAATTATTACTGAAGGGATCTTCTGGTGTTTATGTAGTGGTGGTAAGAATGGTAGGTGGGTAGGTGGAGACCAAACCCCTCCTGTGTTTGGGGGAGAGAAAAAGTAGGAAAAGGGAACCACTGGAGAAATAAAGCCAGAGAGGAAAGGACTACGGTACTTAACGCAAGATATGATAAGGACCACAAACATGAAAATAGCAAAGAAGGGTGATATTTGAGAGCCATTTCAGATGGTAATAGCATAACATATACGAGATTATTTAGTTTTAAGAAGTAGGGATCAAAGATGGCTGGTTGTTTCTAATATGACAAAGTAAGTCGATAGTGATAAGTCAAGAAGCAAGGGACACAATTAAATTGATCAGGTTTTGAAATTAGCAGGTTCAAAGGCAAAAGCGAATTGAGAATAAAGGTAAAATATGCCTGAAATAACTAACCATGCCACTAAGACTGGATAGAGAGATAAAGTGAAACTAGAAAGGAATGAAACAGGAACCTGATGTAGTTTTGTTTTGTTTTAAAACACTTCTGGATAGGGACAAGGTTCAGAATGTGGTTGGAAAAGAGAATTTCTCAAGTGGAATGGAGATAAAAGGAGTTATGATAAAGGAGCACAAGAAGTATGAGAACCAGCGCTGGAAATTTCATCCACATGACAGAAACTAAGAAGAGAGCAGAAAATAGAATATTTGCAAAACAGGTGAAGTTTTTCAAAGAATGTGGAGTTATCAAAAAGGGTGACTACAGATCAGAACTCCAAAAGCTTCCCAGGCTTTTCCTTTGCCTGATCTAGTATTTGCCTAATTGACTGAAGAGGTTCATTAAAGCTTGCTTCTGCTACCTCTTAACTTACTGCTGTTTTCTAGAACAAGTCCTGGACTATTCTCAAGTGTTTTTTTCAATAGGCACTTGACTGTCATGGCCAGAAGAATACATTCTATATTCAGGTGATTTTCATATATTATAAAAAAAACAAAAACTGATTTTACTCTAAACCATGCTCATTTAGTGAAGTTATACTACAAAATATCAATGAACAATTGTTCATTCTAAAGGTTCTGGAAAGAAAGTGACTCAAATGTAATTCTTGTACAGAAATACATGTTTTCTGGGAAACTTCAACTGTTCTTATCACTATACAATATAAGTGATTATTCTTATTACCGTACACAGCTTTAAGTCCAACAAAGGAATAAAACTAAATCCTACAACCCTTAAAAGCTTAAGGGAATTATTATATTTTATGGCTATTCATAATATTTTAGTACATTTTAAATGATCCAACTACAGTGTCTTTTCATAAGGATGTTGGTATCACCATGCAATTTTAATCCATATGCTTAAACCCCTTTAACAGTTTACAGGAACAAAGCAGTTTGATTCACAAACAATGCCCTGCAGTCAAATACGCTCATGAGGTATTAATTTACAACTTCATCTGCAATCAGTTAAACTGCATGTGAAATCTTAAACATCCTTAAAAAGCTCACCACAAATAGTTCAATAAGAGATTTTTTGGGCAACATTACTTTAACAAAAAACATGTTTGATTAAATTCTATTGTAAAATAAAACCAAATGCCACTTGCTTTAAAGGATAAGACATTAACAAAACAATCTTTTAAACTGTCACCTTTTGCATCTAAAATATTAATTAAAAGTAACACTGGTATCAAAAACATATGCTTATAAGCTTTGGCAAGACAACCACGGATAAAGAAAAGAAAACCAATTTCATGATGAAAACGTGCATATTTCAATAAATAATATATATTTATTTTTTAATCAGTCCAAGTAGTCAGACCTATTAAAATGTCAGATCAATCTGAATCATACCACAACAAAAGACTACAATTACCATTTTTAACAAACAAAGTATCAGGTCTGCCCAAGTTATGGGCAAAGGCAACAATAGTTAAAGAACATGATATACATCTCCAATTCATTTCGTTTTAATGAAAAACAATCCCTAGCTTCTAAGAAACCTGCAGTTTTGATCTTCAATATTTATGTAATTTGCACCTTTGATTACTCAGTATTATTTTAACTACTTACAAGTAATATTTTGATTGGTTTTCTAAGTTATTATCTCACATAACAAACAGTCCAAAGTGAGAACAGTTCCAGGGTTGGTTAATTTATGACTCAATATAGTCATCATGGATGTAGGTTCCTCAGTGTCCCTGTGCCATCCTTAGTGTGATGACGTATGTCCCCTAATGGTATCAAGTAGCTTCATTAGTTACAAGTATCACTTTACCTAATAATGTCTGAAAGTCAGAAGAGAATGTCCCTTCCTTATGTCTCTTTAAAAAAATAAAAAATAAAAAATAAAAACTTAGCCCGAATCCCCATAATGAACTTCTCAAGTCTTGGTTTCTCATTACTAAATCAGTCACTGGCAAAGGAAATGAAATAACCATCATTGGCTTAGATTAATTCAGGTTTAGTCCCTGAAGGTAAAAAAGAATGCAGCTTCTGTAAAGCACATGGGCAGCTAAGTGATAAAAACTGGAGCATCAAATCAGCAATATCAAAAGCAAAGCATCAAATCAAGAGAATCTTCACAACTTGCATGTAGTAATATACCATAATCACTATTTCCTTTATATGCTTCTAGTGAACATTTTATATATACATATTATATAATACATATTATATATAAATGTGGAAAATCTTAATTCTAATTATAGTGATCTATTAACCAAAATTCTCACTAGAAAACAATTATATAATGCAATAATTTTCCTTCTGAATTAAGAAAGACAAAATAAGATAAAAGCTATGCATCAAAATATGTACCAGACTTTCAGTAAAAATCAAAGGACTTAATACATGCATATACTTTTCCCTTCTAAAATCCCTAAAACTACTCCCAAGTACAAAAAGAACAGAAAAGGAAACAATGGAGAAAATTTTGGTTACTGGAAAGCAGAATGCACAGCAGTGATTAACTGAACAGACCTGTAACGTTGAATCCTAAAAAGTAGTGAAAAAAAAACAGGTTGAAAATCAATCAAATTTATGCTGCTGTACCCCTAAAAGGCAACACAGTGGGTAGCATTAAGATTCTCTAGAAATAAGAGGAAAGGTAGGGCATAAAAGTTTTTTTAAGAAGAAGCTAGCCTTCGGGATCCACTCCTGTACCCTGTACATCAGCCGGGAGGCCTCTCTTTCTCATCCAGGCAGAAGACTAGAGGGCCATTCTCTGGAAAGGGAAAAAAAAAAAGAGGACCAGAAAAACATATTGAAACATGGAGATTAAGAGAAAGTTCACATGCTAAACCTTGCATCTCTAACTTTCTTCTCCTTGATTCCCAGAAGGAAGTAGGGTTGGAAAAACACCTTCCTGAAATCCACCTACTAAGAAAAGATCTAAAGATATCAAGACCAGGAATTCTGCTACAAAACAGCCCTGCTGAATCATTTCACAGAGAAGGAAACAGCCAACAAGTCCCACCCATGCACAGTTATTGGCTTCTTTATTTTCCCACTCTTAAAAATAAGCAAAGAGGCAAAGATCACCAGACATCTGAAGAAAACTCTACTGTGAAAGACAGAAGCTAAAATAAACAAAAACTAAAAGACAAGAGCCTGGAGGTAAGAGAGACATGCAGGGAAGAAAAATATGAGAGAAACCTATTATTAATATCCTCAGAGAGATGAGAGAGGATTCTGTACCCATGAGACAAGAATAGGCGCTATTAAAGAAAAGAATTGGAGAATAAATAATTTTACTAAATTAAAATGATAGTAAAAAATAATTTCTAAAAGGATAGAATAACCAAGTTTCAAACAAAGGATCAAGAATCAGAATGGCATCAGATTTCTGCACTGCAACACTAAAAGCTAGAAAACAATGGAGCACTGTGTTAAAAACACAAAAGCAAGTTTGACAACAAATAAAACTTAAACATACTACTAAGATTTAGGATAGCTAAATCTAAATATCTTACTTTAGATTAGCTTGTTTTACAATAGCTAGTATCCCAAAGAGGGGCAGGAGTGTGTGAAGAGGGTAAGCTCACTCAAACTGAATTGTTAAGTATTTCAATTCTATACAGAAAACAAGAAAAATGGAGTTGCAGTTAATTCAGAAAACTCTCATTTTGAAAGTTCTGACTAGAACTCCTAATGTTCATGGAAAAGGGTCACCCTTTTCTTCCTCCTGGAAATCACAAAATATCACAGATAGTGAAAAAAGTATTTCTTTTTCAGTGAAATTAGGAAACAAATATAGTCAGCAGGCATTGCAAATTAATAAGGAAAAGATGGAGTAATCAAAAAAAAAAAAAAAATGGTATGGAACAACTGAATATCCAGACACAAATATAGACATGTAAGCTCTGCCAAAACCAGCTGCCATGAAGTACAACGAAGAACACAAAGCATGGCAACAGGGTCATATGGTGGAAATACACAAAAAGAGCCTATAAAAGAGCTTTTTGAAGGTGAGGGAAGTACCACGGAGTGTATAATGATGCCACTAATTTGCCAACTTAGAAATAAATCAAGAATGCCCACTATCTCCACTACTATATATTATACTGCAATATTAGCCAACACCATTAGAAAAATGAAGGAAATTAGAAGTATAAATAGTGAGAAAAAAGAACTATTATACTCCTTGAAGCTCCTATTATTGCATGACTAAAAAACATCCAACAAAATTTAACTGAAAACTTACTACAAATAAAAAGAAAATATGGTAAGTCAGATGGGTAAAAATATTAATATTTAAGTAAGTAACTTCCATTTATATAAACCAAAACCAGTTAGAAAAGATCTTGATTCACAAAACCAACAAAAGAGATAAACTTTTAAAATCTGTAAAGCTCAACAACAAAAAGACAAACAATTCAATTTAAAAATGGACAAAGGACGGAAGGGGTTGTGGCTCAAGCAGTTGGGCACCCACCTACCACATGGTGATCCTGAGTTCGGTTTTCAGTGCCTCCTAAAGAAGACGAGCACGCAAATATTCTCACTGTCCTGATTTTGTGATAATCAGGGTAGGCTAAACATTTGCTATATTAGAAACCATGCATGTGTCCCCAGACCTAGTTTTTCTCCCTAGGCCTGGTTTTTGGAATGCTGGTGATCAACTAAGCCTGATTTATTATACGACCATATTGTATGGGAAAAGATTGTAACTTTGGGTATCTTTGGTCAACCTTAAGAGATATAACAGGGGGACGGATGTGGCTGGGATGGTTGGGCGTCCATCCCCCAAATGGAAGGACCTGGGTTTGACCCTGGGGACCTCCCGGTAAAAATTTAAAAAAATTAAAGAAAAATACAGGTGTGTGGGCTACCAGGCCCCGTGTGCAGGTACGCCGCCAGGCCCCACGATCCACGCAGCAAGATGATGATGTAACAGGAGAGTGACACAAGGGAAAGCCAAGATGAGAGGTACTGAAAAACCAGGAACTAAGGCGGCGCAGGTGGTAGGACTCCTCTCTCCCACATCAGAGGTTCCGAGGATCAAATCCCAGTGAAGACAGGAGGAGAAGGATGAGAAGAGAGGGCAGGAAACGTACAGGCACCCAGCGAATGGACACAGCAACAGCAAAAATGGGGGAGGGGGCTAAAAATGGATAAAAGTACATACATATATATATAAATAAGTAAGTAAGTAAATAAATAAATAGATAGATAAATCCTTTAAAAAATGTGTAGGGGAGTAAAATATGGACTATAATTAGTAGTAATACTTTTTTTTTTTTACCAGGAGGTCCCGGGGATCCAACCCTGGTCCCTCCATATGGTAGACAGACGCTGAACCTCTTGAGCCACATCCATTTCCAGTAGTAATACTTTGATGATGCTCTTTCATGATTTGTTAACAAATGTTTCACAAAAAGGCAGGGTGCTTGGGGTGGGGGGTGAGGTGTGGGAGCCCTGTATGATGTTATGCATGTTTGTTCTATAAGTTCACGATGTTTATTGAACACTTATAGTTTATGTATGTTCATGTAGGAATGATATACTTCAATAAATTGTATAAAATATTAAAAAATAAAATAAAATAAAGAAAGACAAGCAAGAGAGAGAGCTGATGCAATGTGCTGGCGCAGTGAGCTGATGCAATGAGATTACACAATAAGAGACACAACAAGAAACACAATGAGAGATACAACAAGCAGGAAGCAGAAGTAGCTCAAGCCATTGGGCACCTCCTTCTCACACGGGAGGTCCCAGGTTCAAGTTCCTGGTGCCTCCTAAAAAAGAAGACGAGCACACAATGAACAGACACAGAGAGCAGACAGCGAGCACAAACAACCAGGGTAGGGGGAGGGGGCAGGAAGAGAAATAAATAAATCTGTAAAAAAAAATTGGCAAAGGACTTTGTAACCGTTGGGGAATTTGATGTAATTATGAATTCCAAAAATATAATTGGATCATGCTTGTAAACTGATCTGTTAATCTGGGCATGATTAGGTTAGGATTAGGGCGTTGAGCCCCACCCCTTGGTGGGTGGGGAATTGAATATTAAAGGCAAGGCAAAGGACAGTTGAAGTAGTCTTTTGAGAAGCAGTTTTGATGTTGGAAAGAAGGCCCCAGGGGAAGAGAAGCAAGCCATTCGCCTAATCATCTACAGCTGACTTTGTGGAGGAAACAGGAGCTAAGCCCGGAGAGAAACGCAGCCCCGGGAAGAGAGGAACCCCAGAAGCCTGAACCCTGGCAAACGCCAGCAGCTGTCTTGCTCTAACACGTGGCAATGGACTGTGGTGAGAGAAGAAACTTAATGCTTTATGGCCTGGTATCTGTGGACGTCTATCCCAAATAAATAACCTTTATAAAGACCAACCCATTTTTGGTATTTTACATTAGCACCCCTTTGGCTGACTAATACAGACTTGAACAGTCATTTCTCCAAAGAAGATATATAAATGACCAATAGGCACATGAAAAGATGCTCAACATCATTAGCCATTAGGGAAATGCAAATCAAAACCACAATGAGACCCCACTTCACACCACTAGGATGGCTAATATTGAAAGAAAACAGAAAATAAGTGTTGGTAAGTTTGTAGAGAAATAGGAACCCTCAAATATTGTTGGTGGAAATGTAAAATAGTGCAGTTACTGTGCAAAACAGTTTGATGGCTCCCAAAAAAGTTAAACACAGAATTACCATATGCTTGCTATACTTCTAAGTATATACCCAAAACAAAATGAAAGCAAGAACTCAAACAGATATTTGTACACCAATGGTCAACAGCAGTATTATTCACAATAGCCAAAAGGCAGAAACCACCCAAATGCTCATCAACAGATGGAGAAACAAAATGTGGTATATCCATACAATGGAATATTATTCAACTGTAAAAAGGAATGAAGTTCTGACACATGCTACAACATGAATACACCTTGAAGACAGCATGTTGAGTAAAATAAGCCAAGCACAAAAGAACAGATATTGTATGACTTGACTTTATGAAATAAACAGAATATGCAAATTCAGAGAAAAAGAAAGCAGAGTACAGGGACTAGAACAAGGGGAGCCCCAGTTTTGTAAAAGCATCTTCTAAAATCTGCCCTTTACAATAAGTAGCCACTACTGAGCTTCACTATGATGTTGGTGTTCCCTCACCATTGCAGTCATTACTACCTTGATAAACAGAGTGTCTTCCAAACACCCACTACCAAGGAAAACTGATGAGTTTTCCAGTCTTACATAGTAGGTACATTTTAGCATATTGACTTCTCTGAGACTTTTGATCCCTTGTTCACGTCTGCTATGCAGATCTGACATCTCTACTTCTTTTAATTCCAGCCATCACTTTTTTCCAAGCTTCCAAGAGTCATTGCAGCGGTATAAAAGAACCAGCTCCAGAGGCCTTTGGTAGGTAGTTAATTGCTTCATCACTGGAGAATACCCTCATATCAACAAAGCTTTGGCTTTGATAGTGACCAGATTCAAAGGTTCACAATATTGAGTTTGACCCTGAATCCAAAAAAAATCAAAAGCCTTTCCTTCTGATCTCTTAAGTCCTTTATGAGAAAGACCTGTAATTTTCAAGCCTATTTACCAGTAATATGGTAAAAGCTATAGACCAGGGGTTATTAACCGGGGGTCCATGGAAAGATTTCAGAGGATCTATGAGCTTGAATTGAAAATTCAAAAAAACATTATTCTTGTGGGGACGTGTTGGTGTGGGTGTGATATATTTACTAAATAATACACTTAGTAAGGGATTTGTGGTTTTCACCTGACTGGCATAGGGGTCCATGGAACAAATAAGGTTAAGAACCCCTCCTGTAAGCCTCCTCTTCAGAATAATGCTGATCCACAAAAAATGTTGTATAGAATTTCATAAAGGATTCAAGGACAACATGAAGTCTATAAACTTCCCTGTCTCAAGATGGATTCTCTGAAAATACACACTGTGATTATGGGGTACAAAATGTTTATTAGAGACTAATCCCTGTGAAAAGGAGGAGGAGGAAGCAGGATTGGGCACAACCAACAATGCCTCAGTCAACCTGTCCCAGAACATTCTAAATGATGTCAGAGTTGTTCCAGGTCTGAACAAAATGGTTGAACTTTTATACCTCTGCCTTTCCCCACTGCAGGATGTGAACTATCCTAGGAAGGATGTGACCTTGGGCAAAGAGGCTCTCTAGCTGAGGCAGATCTTAAAGAGACTAACAGCTGAAAGCTATCAGAAGAACATGTTCTTTCCCACAGAAGGGCTACAATTGCTCCTTGAAGAAATGCCCTGCACATCTATCTCCATGCCTACCACTTAAAGAAGCCCTATTATGTAAATTCTAAAAATCCTCCTCATTTTCTATTTTACCCCCCTCTCCTCTTTTCTAATTCTTTTAAATCTACCAGTGTGCTTGCTTAAGCCAAAAGCCCAGGGATCTTCAGCAGAGGGTCTGTGCTGTGAAGACCTCACAAGATGTGCTACAGAGCAAGGCAGACTGAAGTTGGATGAGGGTAGAAGGAGTCGCGCTTAGAGCAACAGGAAGCCCTATTGACCTAGATTCATTTGTAAATTGCTGGCCAAGGATATAAATGAAATAAGCAATTACAAGAGAATAATTGACTAAATGATCTAACAGCAAATCTCTCTAAAGCAGAAGATTATCACCAAACCCAACTGGCATTAAACACAAAGTGGCTTGTAATTTATCCATCCCAACAAAGAGCAGTAAAATATGTGGAAGCTATAAGATTAAGCATTTATATTGCTATCTTTTTAAGTTAATCTGAATTAGAAAATAAAGCATATCTTTGATGTTTTCATATCGTAAATGTAATGTCCTTTCTTTCCTTCCTTCATATGATGTATAAGTTCCTCCTATATGCCACCCACACCCTAGGAGTTGGATAGAGAAGGACAGACAAAACTCCTGCCTTTAAGGAGTGTACCTTCTAGTCAGAATAGATAGTTAATAAATAGGATAAATTAAATCACTTCAGATAGTGATAAGTGTTATGCATTATGGGTGACCATGACAAAGAGTGATAGGAGAGGGAAGCATGGCTACTTCAGTAGTAGGTTCAGCAGGGAAGGAGTCATTTGAGGTGAGAATTGAAAGATAAGAAGCCAACCTTACAAAGAACCAGAAGGAAGAACATTTCAGAAACAGGAAACAGAATATATAAACGTCCCAAGGTAGGAACAAGCACCTAGTTGTTCAAGAAACAGAAGATCAGTGCCATGGAAGCATTGTGAGAATGTTAACGTTCTAAATGAGGTAAGAGAGTTATCCTCCTAGAGTCAATAATCACCATCAACCATCCTTCCTCCTACTTAATCTGCTGTTTATAGGCAGAGAGCCATGCAAACCATTGAGACTGAGAGTTTATCAGCAAACACTCCTGGCAAACAATATTGCTTCCCATCATTTGTTCCACTCTCCTTATATTATAAACATGGAAATGGATAGAGTTGATGGTAACACATTATAGTGAGTATAACTAATACAACTGGTTTATAAATGGGATTGTGGCTGAAAGGGGTAGTTTAGGAACATAAATGTCAATTGAAAAAAAGCTAGAGAATAATCTAGGGACTCAATAACATAGTGAACCCAGGGATGGATGAGGATTGTACTTAACAATATAAATACAGGAATGTTCTTCTATGACAGGGTGTTAAGAATGTGGTGATACATGGGAAAATATAACTAATATAATTTATGAACTGTAGTTAACAACAACACTGTAATGTTTTTGTAGTAAAAGCAAAGTTGGTACTATATTAATTCTAAAGGTAAAAAAAAAAAAAAACCAACATGGGATTTGGTTTTGTGAGATATTACAATTGAGATTTTTTTTTCTCTTCTTCATTTTTTTTTTCATTAATAAGGAGACCATGACTATGTCATTTAACTAATCTGTGTTCACCTGTGTATCTTTCTGAACACTACAGGAACAACTGAGTTACCAGTTGGAATCAGATGAGATAAAAGTGCCTGAAAAAGAACCTTTTAGGAGTAATGTTTCCGTAACTTGTTGAGCTGCCTTTTTCTGTCTTGTTTTTTTTTGTGTGTGTATGTGTGAATTTGAAATAAAGTTGTTAATAAAAATTTTTTTAAATAGTACAAATACAAGAATGTATTTCTATGAGCTAGAACAAATGTATATCACTATTACAAGATTGATGTTCTTTCATAATCTGTAACAAATGTTCCACAACAATGCAAAGTGTTGGTGGAGGGGTGATGTATGGGAATTCTGCACAGTATACAGGATTGCTTTGTAAGCTCACAACTTCTCTAACAAAAATGTATATTTTTTAAAAAGTTTAAAAAATATAATAACTCTAAATTTTTGTAGAAATTGAAGAAGAAACAAATGAGTGAAAAAAATTTACATTCCTTATAAGGAAAATTTTATGTTTAACTTTAAGTAATATTAGCAACATTTCTCCTTTATGCAAATAACTACATGTATTTTGACTGAGTCACATTAAAGAGAGTAAACAAATCATCTACACATCATAACATAAGTATATTCTGAATAATTAAGGTTTCCCTACCTGTTAAATTTCTGCAAATAATTTAATTTCAATGGATTTGCAACGCAATTGGTTTCTACTCAGAACAAGTATTTATTTGCTTGACTTATCAACGGGAAGTCCAAGCTAAAGCAAGAATGTCAAGTGGCTATGTCATACTATGTGGTTAGAATTTTAAGAAACATTAATTATTTATGGCCCAGGGAACACTGGGGTCCTCAAAATCCTTTAGGAGATCCACGAAAATAAAACAAAGATAAATCTGCCTTTTACACTATTCTCTCATGAACATGAAGTTTTCCAGAGGCTGAATAACATATGATGACATCACTCCAAAGGCTAATGGGATGGATGCTTGTGTATTCTTGTATTTTTTTTTTTATTAATTTTTTTTTTAGAATTTTTATGGTAACAGATCTAGGGATTAATATGTGTGTTTTCAGAGATTAATTAAATTTGTTCTCAGGAATTCTATGTACTCTTACTAGCTTTTTCTGGCTACCTGTGTAATCTATATAACACTGTGAGGCATATTTTCTTCATATACTTCAACCAAAACAACACATTGCAATAGATCAAATGTGGAAGTAGAGGAGATTTCAGCTGTCTTCTGTTAAGTCAGGAATATAGGAATTTGTAAAAATATAAAACAATGTCACTCATTCTACAATTTTTTGTTAGGGAAAATTGTTATTTTTTATAAAAATGTGTTATGTTAACATGTAAGGGTTTAATATAGCTATCATTAGCAGTATTAATAAATTTTTTATGTCTCCAGTTTATTCTTATATGGTAAACATCAATAAAATAGAATCCACTAAGAAATAATTCTCTGGGGCATAGACATATCACTTTTCACAAGTTTACCACTTGCCTTGTCCTTCAAAATAATTCCTGTTGTTGAAAAAACCAACTTTCACCATTTTCAATTTTTTAAAACATTCTTTTTATTTCCATCATCTTGATTACCTCTCTCTCCTTATTATGATTACACATTCTTACTGCTTTTACATCTACATAACAAAATATTCTTAAAAATGAATGGTAACTAAAATACAAACAAAGCAAACATAGCACAGAATAATGAACACAATAACCAACACTAAAATGACTGGCCACATCAGTTCACCCATGTCTTGCTCTGATGTGACTTTCAGTCTACAAAATTTCATAAGGTAAAAAGAAGTAAAAGGGACTTCTTTATATTTTACTTTGATATTTATCAATTCTGAATAAAAAGACACCATTATAACACAGCTTGTAGCTAACCAGATTTAAATATGGCATAAGTCAAATTATAATATAACACCACAATGTTATAAGGAAAAAGATTAGTTCTATTCTGTCACTATCTAGAGTTTCAAGTGCATTGTTAGTTATTGGAAATATGGGTTTCCAGGTCTCTAATGTTCAAATAGTTTAAAAACCATTATGGAGGTTCTTTTCTTGAGACTATACACCAGTTAACTTAAATGGATTATATAAGCATTATTATAGTTGGTAGAAAAATTATGATAAATACAAGCAATATTTTAAATAAAGATGAATAGTAACTGAAAAATTAATGTTACATCTAAAATACATTTCTGAATATTATATACAGCAATGAAGTACTTTAATTAAAAAACAAGTTTAAACCATACTTAATCATTCATCTTTTTCCCTTGCTGCCAACTTCCTTTCATTCTTCACAAATATATGAAGCAGTTAATATTATTTCCCCAAACAGAAGAACCATTTATCACAATTTCACTATATTTATTGCTAGACTTTAAAGATTTCCCAACATAGATTAATTACAAAAATCTTTCACAAGCTAAATCTGCACAAGCAACACAAGTATATGAACACAGGTAAATCACGAATAAGATCCTATCTATCAATTGTCATTTTATGCTCTGGGAGTTGTAATCAATAAATTAAATTGATGATTTTAAAATTGATTATAAAGTTATTATATTTGTGATATTCATAGATAATAGACAATATTAGACATAGATCAAATGTTGATAAAATGCAAAATTGTTTGGCTAATAACCACCTTAGAGGTAAGCTAACATTTCTTGAATATATGTGTCAGACAATAGGCTAGGTATTTCACATATTATCTTATTGCTATATCAATAGGCATCAAATCCCCAATTTTACCAATGAACAAAAGGACTCTGAGAAGTCACATAACTAGTAATGTGATTAAAGTAAAAACAAATCCTAATGAAATAAAACCGAAGGAATGAACATAGTTTTAAGATGACTTTCTTATAGAAAGGACTGCCATTTCACAACCATTCTTTCCTCCACTAACAAGACTCCAAATTTGCTTTCGGGAAACCATCCCTCCAACACTCTCAATCCATAAATTTCCACCAAAGCTAATTCTATCTCCAGTTGCAAGAGTAGATATGTAGCCCAAGCCAGGCCAAACAGGTCTAATATGACATAATACCACAACTTTTCTCAATAGAACAGAGACAAAAAAGTGGTAAGGATGTAAGCCTTCAGCTATTGGCAGCTTACCTACCTCTAGGAAATAATGATCCATTTGCAGGAGGATTCAATACAAAAGGAAGCACAGCTAACTGTTGAAAAGGGTCCAAGTAACATTATTTGAACTACTGGATCAAGCTTCAACTGAAATCAGTCATACCATGATTTTGCTACTTATGTGACCCAATAAATTTCTATTTCCTTAAGCCAGTTTGAATAGGGAATTACTGCCACTTGCTCAATGCAACGATCAATAAAAATTTCATGGCTTAAATCATTCCCAGAAACCAAATAGGTATTCAGTTATTCCTAAAATGAAAGTAACAGGAGTTAAAGAACCATTTCCAGTATTTCAAAAAGTCTAATGGATTTTTCACTGGCCTAGGATCAGGCCAAAAAGGCGAGTTAAAACACCAAGTTCCTTCTGACTGTTTCATTTCAATATGAAAATCTCAGTTTTCTTGTTTAAGTATGAGTTCTAAATGGAAATACTTTTTTATATATAATCTTTAAAACTGGAAAACAAATGGATTGTTACTTTTAAAATACAATTTATTTGGCGGACAAACTCTTTAAAACTACCTCAGGGAAAATTTTTCAAAATAATCATTCGAGGAGAAAATATAAGAACTATCATATCACTTGTAATAAATCAATTCATACCTTTAAATACAAGAAATTCCTGACTAAGCCCTTAATTTGTGACTACCTACCTTTCTAGCCTTCCACCCAAAGACTATTAAGTCTTCAGTGACATCAGATAAGCAGTCTAAGCTAATGGCACCACCTAGTGTCTTATACTGGATATTAGCTAACTCACTGTCTTTTTCCACTGCCTTTTGCTGCTATTCTCCAATTGTTTCTCTGTATTTAATAATTTTTCCAGAGCCATTTCTTTCTCATTCATATATATATATACACATTATTCTAAATATCCTTTCCTCATCTCTCTCAACAAGTTGTCCAGTTACTTCAGGAGCAACTATTTAGTACCTTGATCTTTGCCAGGTACCATGCAAGATTACAAATCATTGGATGGTCAGTGTGTCTCTAAAGCCCATTTGTTTAATAACTACTTATATGGCCTATGCAGTTTTGCTGCTTTTTTTTTATTATTATTTTTTCACACTGTGGCCAAAGCACAAATGCAATTTATAAAATTGGTGGTAAATTATTCAAGTGGTGAAAAGTGAATCAGCTATATCTAAGAAGAAAATGAAAGGTATTAAAAGTAAAACTTAGATCTCTGAAATCTTAGACCCATCCACCATTTTGAATTATCCAGAAGAGTTCTGACATTCAAAAAGTTGTCACCCATTCTATTACTCTTTGACAACTGAGATGAGCTTTCTTCAAATATTATCATGGAAATAATATTTCTGTTTGCGTCTGTTGTTTATAGTAATAACATTTTCTAATATTTTCTATTGCAAATTACAATCCTCTATTTTATTATCAGTTAAATCAATTTTGAGAGAAGGGCTTCAATGTAAACACCATTGTAAATAATTTTAAGAAAATTCAAATAAAGTACTGGTATAGTCAAATAGACCAATAGAACAGACTAGAGAACCCAGAAACAGGCACACACATATAAAGAAAACTTGGTATATGACAGTGGACTGTTAAAAAAATTATGCTGGAATAACTGGTTATCCATATGTGACAAAACAAAACTCAATCTCAAATATTACCTCACACCATACATAAAAATTATATACAATTGGATTAAAGACCAAAATATAGAGAGCATACGTAGGAAACTTGTGATTTGGGGGTAGGAAGGAATTTCTCAAACAAGGCAAAAGAGCAAAAAGAAAAAGATTGATAAACTTGATATTAAATTATAAAAATTATGTAAAAACAACAAAAGACACCACAACCAAGGTTAAAGACAGGTCACACACCAGACACAGAAATATGCAACAAATGTAATCAAAGAATTAGTATACAGAATTATAAAGACAGCAATTTTAAATACTGCAACAGAAAAAAAAAAATGAGCAAAGAAACTAATAGGAACTCTAAAAGGAAATAAATACATAGCAAAAGATGCTCAACTCATAAAAAATGTTTAAATGTAAATTAAAACTACAATGAGGTAGATTTCATGCTTATCAAAATATAAATAAACTTTCTGATAAAAAACAACTCTTGGGGAGCGAATTGTGGCTCTAGCAGTTGAGTGCCTGCTTCTCACATGGGAGGTCCCGGGTTTGGTTCCCAGTGCCTCCTAAAAAAAAAAAAAGAAAAGAAAAACCAACTCTTAGGAAGACATTGAAAAAGGAAATTCTCAGATGCTGCTGGCAAGAACAATTCAGCAATAGCTAGTAAGTGCAATATGACCCATCAATTGCATGTGTAAACCCGAGGAAGTACTATCCAAAAGAAATGTCTGTAATGGTAATATTCTATGTCTACAATACCCAATACAGTAGCCACTGGCCACATGTGGCTACTGAACACTGGAAATGAGGATCTGAATTGATTATACCTAATTTAAATTTAAATACCCACATGTGGCTAGTGGCTACCCTATTGGACAGTACAATACTTGAGAATTTTTCACACATGCAAAAACAGGTAAATACAAGAACCCTGATTGAAACAATGTTTCTAATAGTGAAAAACCTATAAGTTCTCAATCAGAGAACAAATGTGATATATTCATACAATATTATATTATTGTATTACATTATTACAATATTAATACAATATTACACTATTGTATGATACTATAAATTACAGATCTGAGTATAATCAACAGATGAATCTTAATATAATTTTGCACACAAAAAAGCAAACTGAACGATAGACACAGTGAAATAGCACACAACGTAACATTTTAGAACCATAAATCAATCCCTCAAATTGTTTATGGACACATGGATACATAGTTTAAGCCCTAAGAAAAGCAATACGGCTATAAACACCAAACTTGGAATACGAGTGACTTCTGGGAAGAGGGAGAACGCAATTGCAGAGAGGTACATAGAAGGCTTCAACTGTATCTGCAATGTCCTATCCCCTGAATCATCTACAAATATATCACAGTGTTAAGATATAACCAAGTAAGATAATGGATACATGGATATTTGTTATAGTATTGCTAAATGTTTCTATGTACCTATAATATTTCATAAGGAAAAACTAAAAACATGAAAAGCCATGCTATAAACTGTGGAACACAACCACCTGCATGTTTGACACTTCCTCTTTATTCTTTAATTTCTTCCCATCTCATTAAGCTTACTAACATCCATCACTAAGAACAATGAAATCAAATTTGTGAAAGCCTAAAATATCCAACTGTATTTCCATGATGAAGCATAACCTGTCACTAGAAATGTTTTCTACTTCTTAATAAAAGCAGTAAAAAGGCAAGGTTTCTCTTTTCTTACGACTTTTTAACTTCTTATACAATTCCCTGTGCAGTATTTGTGGAAATCAAGTATTTCAGCATGAAAAAAATAAATCTTTGCTATAAGAATTACCCTTGGGATAATTCATGAATTCCTGAACCAAGCCATTTAGCTATGAGGTCAACTATAACATATGTTTTAAATAACATTGTAATTACTTTGCCCAACTCCTTATTGAATGTTTATGTTTTGTAACAATTGAAGAACTCACAGCAATCACATATTTTGTCTTTTTGCCAAATAAGACACTCTACTCTCTCCTAGTTTTAAAACTCAAAAGCTAATAGAAGTGTACATGAAAACAGAAACAAGCAAACATCATATTCCATTTATAGAAAGTCTGTCTCCCAGTTTAAAAGTTTTCTTGGATAAGCCAATGCTTCTATTGCTGAGAAGCACAAGATACATGTTTTACTGGTAAAGCTAATGCCAATCCCTAGGACTGCTAAATTCCAAGAGAGCAAGTACAGTGTCATTACTGTATCCCCAAAGATTTAACACATGATTAAATCAATACAGTAAATGAATACTAAATGAACAAAGCTACCTATTCATCCATATGAAATGTTTTCCATGTTGGCTTCTGTTTGTGCTTCATGACTTGGTAACACAAAATATGATAAGATGGAAATACACATGGCTTGATAAGGCAATTCTAACACTGTGTTAGAGCTTCATGTCAGAATTTAAAGTTCAACAAGTAGGAGAATCTCAAAACCCTCTCCCTCACCACCTCTTTCTTCTCTCAGAGGAAGCACTTTTTTAAAAACAGGGTTAAGGTCAAATCTTGAATTTAAGGTTAAAATACCTTGTGTCTCATGGCCAATTTTTAAAAATGCTCTCAACCTTACCAATGATCCATAAAAAAGCTTATTAGAACTATTAAATGTTATGTGTTCACTGACAGCATTGGTGGCATGTGTAAATAAGCATTTACGCAATAATATAGTCTATCATAAGTAACTGATACAACTGTTATGAAATACAATTTGGCATCTATCAAAAAATGTGTATGCCTTTTAGCTATCTCTTAGAGAAAAACTGGCACAATTTTGTAAAATTACATGCAAAAAGATAAATACAAGTTTTTTGGTAGTGAATAACTAGAAAAACCCAAAGTGTCCATTAATAGGAAATTGGTATTAAAAAAACAAGGGAAAAAAAAAAAAAAAAAAAGCTCCAGAGAGAAATGAGAACATGGAGGAAGGAAATTACCAAAAAATACAGAAAAAAAATAAAAATGACAGGAAGGACATCTATACTGTAAGGGCCCATCACATGCCCAGCACAAAGAAAGTAAGTTCACATCAAGAAATTCCAGAGTACTAGGGGGAAAGAGAAGATCCTACCTAAAAGTTTCAAATCCTACCTAAAAGTTTCAAAAGTGGGGAAAAAAAAAAAGGAAAGAACAGGTTGCATGCTAGGACACAATACTTGACTACTAATGGAGCAATGGCTGCAAAATTTTGAGGAAAAATTATTTTCAAACTACAGTATCATACCCAAAATACCAATCAAATATGAAGGTAGACATTTTAGGCCTACTAGTATTCAAAACTTTTCTTTGCACACATTGTTTTTTAATCACATAATAAACAAGCTAATAAAATAATGAGGGAAAACAACCAAAAAGCAAATTTTCCAACAAAAGAGCAACAAGGGGAATTACTGGACCAAAACTGTGGAAAGTAAAAAAAAAAAAAAAAAGGTAATTAAAACAGAAGAGGGGGTTAAAGAAGGTCTCCAGGAAAAAAAAAATTGAGTTTTTGGACCTATGTTTAAACACTTGGAAAAAAAAAATGATAGGTGCCTAAGAGACCTGTTGAAACCCTGAGGGGGAAATTAGCAAATTAGCCTATAGGACACTAAGCAAAGGCATAAGTAAGGCAATAAATAACTTGGAGGTGATGAGGGGGGAGAACACAAAAATTTGTTTATGTAAACAAATGTAATATAGTACATTACTTTGCTCAATATTTACATGGTCATTATGATGTAATTTGTTTTTTTTAATGGAGGAGTACCTGTGTAGTGTGATCTGAATTCTAAACCATCATAAAAAGGTCAACAGATAACATCTAAAATTGGTTAATCAAGAAAAGCTGAATAAGCAAATTATATAGAAATAAGTAGTATCAGAAGAAACAAGCTAATAGTAATGAAAGTGGTTGCTTCTGGAGCACTGGAGAAAGGGTAAGAGAATATATTTTATTATAAACCTTTGGTACTAACTAGTGTTTACCCCTGTAAAAGAATTACTTTTTTTTTTTTATTTTTTTTATTTTTTTTATTTTTTTTTTACCGGGAGGTACTGGGGATCGAACCCCGGTCTCTCCATATGGTAGACGGACGCCGAACCTTTTGAGCCACATCCGTTTCCCTAAAGAATTACTTTAATACAAAAAAGTTCTTAGCATTATTGACTTTGATGATGTTAATATAAACGGACATTAAATGTATGCTATGGACCAGGATTGGTGGTAACAGTCTGATGATATTATCTCATAATCTGCAAAAAATGTTCCACCATGGTGTGGTATGTTGGTGAAGCGGTGTTGTATGAGAATTCTACATATGTGCATGATTGTTTTGTAAATGCACAACCTCTGTAATAAAAATATATTTTAAAAAATAATAGGGTGGGTTGGGGGGAAAATAAACCAAATGTAAGAGAGAAACTATAGTTAGTAGTAATATTTTGATGATATTCTTTCATAATTTGTAACAAATGTTTCACAACAATGCAAGGTGTTGGAGGTAGGGTGATGTATGGGACCCCTGAATGATGTTACGCATGTTTATTTTCTAAGTTCACAACTTTTACTATTCACATTGTTTATGTATGTTCATGTATGAACGATATACTTCAATGAAATTTAAAAATAAATAAAATAATTAATGGACATTGAGAGGTAGAAAGCAAGGAGCACAGCTAATAAAACATGAACTATGTTTCCCTATATTACTTTAAGTTACAAAGTAACCAGTTTAGGAACAAAAGACAGTTATAAAAAATAGGAAGGGTAGAGAAAAAGGTAGAAGTGACAGAAGATAAAGATTCACCTAATCATAAAAGAACATGGAAGAACAGAAATATCAAGAAATAATATATAATCCTATCATAGGTATAGAAAACCCCAAGTACTCAAAACAGAAACAGTTAAAAGTGGTTTTCTTTGGGGAATGGGGTTGAGGATATGTAGGGCAGAATTCTCTTGTTTTTAATTATAAGACCATCTGCACTATTTGATTTTTAAATCATGTACATACATTACTTTTGAGTTTTTAAAAAATGGCCCTGAGATATAATGGATCAAAGTTCCATGGAGTTCTGACATTTGGTATCAAAATAATTTTCTCAAAAGGGTGAAATACATTTAACATAGACTTCAAAATCTAGAAAGCCACCATCTAGAACATTTTTATAAAGAAATACAAGAGTTGAGCAAAGAAATACTAATTTATTAGGAAGAAAGCTGGGAAGGGCAGGAGAGTATTCCCAACTAATATGAACATGCAGAGAAAAAAAAAGTAATAAAATTCAATCTGAATCATTTAATTCAATGAGCAAATGAGAAAAATGATTAACTTGATTTCATAATCCATTTCTACCAATTCTGAGGCACACTTAAGGCACTGCTTCAACAAGAATAAAATCATAACAAAAGATAACTTTGCTAAAAGTTTTCAAGTTAATTATATTTAATCATCTTTTTTCTTCTACATAATTTTGAAAACATTGTATTTGAGCACATGCTTACATGTTCAAAACACATTAGTAGTAAATATATTTTATTTGGGTCATGACAGGGAGAAGGCTTAAAGAACTGAATTATGGTATATCTATATGATATTATATATATTATACATTACATATGTTAGCAAACCATGTCATAGAAAACCATTTAGAATCATAAAAAAATGAAAAAAATTTAAGAAAAGTAAAACAAAACTGTATTACAGTATTAACATCAAAACATATCCCATAATCTCCATTTCAGCTCATAGCACTCAACAATGAAAATCAATGGCAGCTGCACTTCCTCACTTTTTTAGAGATGAGCCTTAGTTTATCAGAGTTGATATGTTAATTACTTGACATTATGATCCTTAATTTTTTTAGCTAAATAAAAATGCCTCAAATTTTGATTACTTTTAAATCTGTTGTATTAAGTCTGAAACCGACTAATGATATATTGTACCCTGCTAAAGAATTAAATTAGTATATAACTGATTAGTGTATAATTGAAGCGGTTGTAGATTTACCAACTTTAATTAGGATGGCTTATTACAGATGATTTACACTATAATATAAAAGAGAAAATAAAAGCAAGAAGTTCATCAAAACCTTAAATTAAGATCAGAGACACACGATTATAGACTAGAAAGGGTATATGCAAATACAGAATACTTTGAAAGTAAATCATTTTAGTCCAAATCCTTTAAGAGGAGAAAATTGATTATTAACCTTTTAGCTTAGATTTTTCAAGTAATTATACTGTTATGGTAATCTATTATAATAGATGATGCTAACTTATGTGAATGAATGAAGAGTACATTCCAAGACTATTTTGTCTACCTACAATATTCAATTACACTAAAAAGAATACATAAAATACTCATAACTCTTTTAAAAAGAAATTCAAACAAGAAAATCCCATAACTCTTATGCTAAAAACAAACATAAAACAATTTATCAACAAAGCAGCAAATAAGGAAAAGATCATCTTAGCAACAGAATACAGAATTAGTGTCTGAAGTTATCTCAATACACTTGCACATAGCAAATACAGCCCAGAAAGTTCTACCCAGAAATTACTCACTCCCCGAGTTTAAAGTCATAGTAATTAGGTTCATTATCTTACATGGTAATGACACACAGCTAATAAGCCTGCAGTGAATAATTCATATACTACCAGATCTCACTGTGATGCTCATTGCTAATAGTTTATTTACAGTACAAGTTACACTGCATTTTTTCAATAGTTTAAATTTATTGCCTAGATTAAAGTAATCATTTAGAGTTGAAATCTAATATCAGAAAATGATAATAATCTTAATCATATATTGGTTTGTATATTTATAGTATAAATTTTATTCATTCATAATTAGTTATAGCAATCCAAACCACCATAAAAATGTCTTGTAGAAAGATTAAAGTTTCTATATCTATATAGATATTATTTCAAATTAAATTTCCAAAATAATATAGAATGCTGAATTGGTGTCAATAAATTATAAATTGCTTTAATAACCCCTACATTTTTCAACCTAGTATTAATATCACCACACTCCTTATTTAAAATGTATATAAATGTCTTTTTGAAATTGTGACTATTAAATAACAAATGAACCATTTAGGTTTCTTATAAAGCAAATACATATTATAAAATAGAGTGAAAAGTAAAAATTGAATGATCTATAAAATTGTAGGTGTCTTCAATTTTTACCCAGTTTTGTAATGTATTTATATCACCCTGGTTGAATTTATGTTAACAAATTAAGTGTAAGTTAATTTTAATCACTTTCGAAATGACTTTCTTAGAGATGGCTGCAATAACTCATTTCATAGTCTATATATTTTATTTGCATGTGTACCTGAATTATAATTATTTCAATTTCTCTAAATCAGATAAGTAAAATTTTCTGTAACTCTTTAAGCTTCCATTCCTTATAAAATAATTTTACCTCCAAGCTAAGACTGTTTTAATATACAGCTTGCATCCGTGAAGACAAGCTAGGCAGGGTTCAGGCAACAACTACAAACTAACTTTCAGTGGCTTAAAACAATTAAGATCTTTATCTTGCTTACACTAGATGTTCATCATGGGTCAACATTTATTCCACATCTCGAATGGATTATGAGCTCCTCCAAACCAGATGCTGTCTTATCCACCTCTGAATCCCTGGCACCTGACATAAATGGTACTTGTTTCAGATTCCCAGCTGCTAAAACAAATACGGCAAAATGAGTTGGCTTAAGCAATGGGAATTTATTGGCTTGCAGCTTTGAAGCAAGGGGAAGTCCAAATCTGAGGTGTCAGGAAGGCGATGCTTTCTCTCTGAAGGCCCTGGCATTCTGGAGCTGGCTGTCAGCAATCCTTGTTCTAAGTTTTTCCATTACATGGCAATGCACATGGCAGTTTCTTCTCCTTTCTCTTCCAGGTTCCATTGACTTCCATCTTCCAGCTGCTACCTGTGACTTCTCGTCCATTTTCCTTTGCTTATAAGGAATTCAGCCATATGGGATTAAGGCCAACCCTCATTCAGTTGGGGTACACCTTAACTAATAACATCTTCAAAGGTCCTTTTACAAATGGGTTCATACCCACAGAACCAGGGTTAGGACCTGACCATGCCTTTTGTCAGGGACATAATTCAATCCCCAACACGGTTAATAAATAAATATCCAGAAAAATGACTACCATTCCATAGTGCCATGGCTTGAAGGAAAGATGTATGTTTTGATAAATGAAGAATAAATCTTTTCTATCCATTGAGATATAATTGCAAAATAAGTTTGCTCAATAAGTTCTGATTAGTATCTAAATACTAAAATAAATTTGTCCTGGGCAATTCAACTAAAATTAACTTATAGGTATAGGAAGTTCAGCTATTTTTTTCTTTCACTGATTCCTCAGACTTTTATTTATCCAACTAACATTTACTGACTGCCAGGAGGTATGAGAGGTTCTAGGGATTGCATTAAGAAAACTTTAGTCGTGGTATTTGTCATCGATATACACATCAGACAAAAACAGGTTGTTCAATATTTTGCTCACTGGTGTCTCATTCAATATTTTGATATCTGATGCTCACTTTGACGATCACCATAATAGGAGAGTTAATATTGTATGCTGTAATTTTATATTAACATAATTTAGTGTAGTTAAATAAAAATGTTTGGGACAATTTTTATCCATTGACCATTAAATTATCAAAATTTATGCTTAAATGTTAAGCTTTATTTTTAGAGCAGTTTTCTGTTCACAGAAAAATTATATAGAAAGTATAGAGTATCCATACCTTCCCTCCTCCCCATACATTGGTTACAACTGATAAACCAATACATTATAACTAACTGAGCCTACAGATTACATTAGGGTTCACCTTTTGTGTTGTATAGTTGTCTGGGTTTTGACAAATGCATAGTGTCACATAACCACAATTATATTATCATATGGAATAGTTTCACTGTCCTAAAAATGCTCAATGCACCACCTACTCATCCCCTACCCCTGCCCCGAAACCTCTGGCAACCACTGTTTCTTTTTACTATCTCTCTAGTTTTGCCTTTTCCAGAATGCCATAAAATTGAAATCATACAGTATATAGCCTTTTCAACTGGCTTCTTTCACTTATCAATTGCATTTAGGATTCCTTTATGCCTTTTGTGGACTGATAATTTATTTCTTTTCATTATTGAATAATATCCCATTGTGTGGATGGACCACTGTTAGTTATCCATTTACCTTATCCATTTACCTGCTGGACATCTTGGTGGTTGGCAATTATGAATAAAGCTGCTATAAACATTCATGAGCAGACATTTGCAAACCTTTTTAAAAGCATGTTTCTAGAACATAACATTTTTAAGTTCAAACATTTTTAACATTAAACAGATTAATTAAACAAAGGCATATAACATGAAAATAGATGGTTTTGTTTTTAGAAGGAAAAACGAAGCAGTAAAAAATAAGGAGGCATATTCAGGGTTAGGTTCTGGGAGGGTAAATATTGAAAATACTATAAGGAGCATTGACTAATCAGAAAATTCCAATTTTACTTGACCATCATTCAAAAAAAAAAGTGCAAACCTTTAAACAAATGTGTGAAAACAAATAAAAATTATAAACCCTAAGTATTAGGTATAATGAAATTTTACAACAAAGAGTAAAGCCTTCAAAAGTAAAGACACTTGGTGAGCCTGGGTGGAGTAATGGACAACATCAGATAACTTTTCCTCTAGAATATAAGTCTTAATATATAACAATACCTATTTAGACAAAAAAAAAAAAAAAAAGGAAATATACTTGGGAACACAGCATGCTCAACATTCCTGAAATATTTGCAGAGAAAGAAAAAAGATAAGACAAAGTTACCAGAAGGCTTCTTAGTCATTCTTGTTATCATTATCTAGTTGCGTAACCCTTGGCAAAAGAAAATGAATCATGCAGCCACTGAATATCTTTTTTTTTTTCACTTTTAGCTTGTGCAGATATATTTTTCTTTAATAATCAAAGAGCTAAAAAAAGTCATATATTTTGGTGCTAATACACTATTGCATAAAATCTGTACTAATGCAGAATATCAAGAAACTGTTTATTCAGTTTTAGTCTAGTATAAAATTCATGATCCAACTTGATAGGAGTTGCTAATATTTCAAGTTGCTTAACTCTTTCGTGTATATCAGATACATGTGGGAAGACCATTTAATATAAGATTTTTGTAATGTATAAATTTTAACTCCCCATATAATTGGTTTAAAATATTTATAGAATTAGAAAGTGCATTGTTGATCAATGTAAATTAAACTAAAACTACTACTGGAATTACAAGTGATAGAGCAACAAATATGAATGGAAAACTAGAATTGGATTATTCTTAAAAAATAGGAGACTACTAAAATAAATTGTTATTTGGAATCACTGTTTAACATAATGAAACTCTGACACAGAAATTTTACCAAATCTCATGAGTAAAATGTAATACAAACTGTTAATTTAATAAAAGGAAGCTCACTGAATAGCTGACTTTCTAAAATATCGTGTTCAGAGATTAAAACTAACCTGATCCACACTTACAAAAAAAATACTGAAATAACATTGGTTGTTAAGAAAGTAGTAAGCAAAGTGGATGGCAAAAACTACATGACTAAGATATTAATTATTTTTCCCTAGTGAATGAAAATCTCATCTGGCAAATACTGTTGATAAAATGACTGGACAGGGGGGTGGATGTGGCTCAAATGGCTGGGCGTTCGTCTGCCATATGGAAGGACCTGGGTTCGATCCCCGGGACCTCCCGGTAAAATAAAAAAAAAAAAAAATATATATATATATATATATATAGAAGGCACATTGGCTGCTAGGCTCTGTGTGCCAGTGAGCCACCAGGCCCCAGGAGCCATGCAGCAAGATGATGATGTAACAGGGGAGAGACAAGACAAGATGCTCTGAAAGCTCTGAAAACCAGGAACTGAGGTGGTGCAGGTGGCAGAACACCTCGTTCCTACATTGGAGGTCTCCAGGATCGAATCCTGGTGAAGACAGTAGGAGGAGGATGAGAAGAGATGGCAGGAAACAGACACAGAGAATTGCCCAGCGAATGGACACAAAACAGCAAATGGGGAAGGGGGGGGTTAAAATGAATAAAGTAAATAAATAAATCTTTAAAAAAAAAAAAAATGATTGGACAAAATAGGTGTATTTAATATATTATTTTCAACACCTTTAAAGAATTAAGTGTGAAACTATAGGGAACAAATGATATATTTTAACACAACAGAAATATCCAAGAATTCCAAAAGCTAATATTGTTATGGTACATAATTCTCACAAGTAAATACCCTAGTTACTATAAGTACCCAAGATTATGCAGCTTATTGAAGAGAACATTTTTAATGAAGATAGTTTTGAACTAAATGAGATATTGTAACTTCTCACTTCTCTGTATAAAATATTTCATTACTAATTTCCAAAAGAGAAACTAGAAACATTAGAGAAAAACATTTGGATAAAAGCTCTATTTGTTTTTTAAATCTTGAGTCAATCACATAAAATTTGATGACCAAACAGCATGAATTATTTGAAGATTAAGATAACAAGAAATTTCTATTGTTAAATAGAAAAAGCATATTATTAACTAGTATGAACAAGGATTTTGACCTTGACTTAATTAAAAACAAAGGAAACCAACAGGCTCAACACTACTAGATGAATACATGCATTGTTCTTGAATGCAGTAATTTTGGAATGAATTTTTGAATAGGCAAAAATACCCATCATAAAATCTTCTTTTATAAATATTTCCAAATTTTCATTTTTATATCATTTATTTTGGGGGTATTTGTCTGTGTTGAATTTAAGCTGTAAGAAATCATATTTTCTATAAACTTGGTTATGTTTTTATTTTATATTTAGTTAGAGTAAGTATTGTTACATGAAATATTCATTTCAGTCCGGGGGGGTGGTCTGTGAACACATGCGTGCTGCATAAAATGTATTCTTACTTGACTTGCAGTTGACAATACTTTGGTAAACACTGTCTAGATAAATCGTTGCATACGTACAACAGGAGGCACATCAAGAATGTTCACAGAAGTTTTGTTCATAATTGCAAAACAACTGGAAACATAAATGTCCATCACCAGGCAAATAGAAAAATTAAGTGAAGTATGTCCATGCAATGGAATACTAGCGACTCAACACTGAAAACCAGTGAACTACAGCAACATGCACCAACAAGGATAAACCATGGAAGCAGACAAAAACATTAATTTGACACAGTTAAAAAACAAACAAAATGGAAGAACACACTGTTTAGAAGTACATATTTCTGGTAAAATTATAAAGAAAAGGGGTGATTTAAGGGAAAAAAAATAGCTTTACCCAGGAGAGTGGTTACTTATGTGGAGAAGTTGGGGGGGAAACATCCAGGAGGTGCACACACGGATTCTCAAAGCTACTGATAACATATTTCTTCTGCCGGGTGATGGGTTCATGGGGGCTAGTTGAATTAGCATGCTTCACGACATTAGACATATTCTTTTGTTTATGTTGACTGCTTTCTTAAGGAAGATGTTTGAAAACTATATACCAAATTACTGGCAGTGGGGAAGAAACTGTGGGGGACTTTTGCTTTCTATATATTTACAGATCATTTTGATCTTTTATTATGAACAAGCAATACACCTGTATGTGGAACAAAAGATTCTCTAAATCACAAATATCACTTTTGTATGTTTCCTAAAAGGATATACTTTAGCACTGCAGCACTGAAATCAACCTTAAAGATCACCTGCCGACTAGATCAAGTCTCTCATGTTAGAGATAAGGAAAGTGAGGTATGTGATTTGCCCAAAACTACTGTGCAGTTAGCTCTTTAAAACCTAGGATTTAGGTTTTAAGGAGGTCCCATTACCATCTTAGACAAATAAAGCTTTTTATACTTCACAACTTTGATAAACTACATTTATTTTTATTTTTTTAAGTTCTATTTAGCACTCCTGACCCTGGCACACACTATCACATCCTAGAAAAACATTAGTGGAAAAAAAATCCAAAACAAGTTTGGAAAATTGAAAGCTGAATTTTAAAAGCAAAAAAGTAATGAGAACTAAATTTTTGGATTTCAGAAAATTCTCTCAATTTCTCCTCATCCACTCTTAAACACCTACGTATACACACACACACACACAATATGTAAACAGATGAAAATACTGAGATTAATTTTATTCCTTCTCCCTGTTTCTGCTTTGTATTAAGAATCATGTGTTCCATCTGGTCTCTGAATCAACTACCTCCATTAAACCAGAATACTCAGCTAAATTTTTCTGGCACTTTAAATCAGTGGAACTAGTGGGCCAATTTTAAATCAGTTTCCAAAAACTATCTATTGCAAGACTAACAAATGAAATTTTCAATGGCTTTAACCCTATCAAAATTGAAATTTAATAAGTCTGGAACATGCTACCACAAGAAAAAAACAAAGTGAAACTAAAAATGGAGGGAGGGAGGCAGGATGGATACACATCCACTACTCACATTACAGTGGAACAGCAAAGACAAGGAAGGAAACAAAGCTACCATTGAAAATGATACAAAGAGACACACCTGTCTGTTTACATCAAAGTCGGTAAGTTTATACTATCTAGGTTTTTAATATTTTGATACATTATTAACTTTTTCTGAAACTTCTGACTTTTAGCTATGTTATTTTCTATATTTAGAGAGACACAGGATAGAATTCACAGGAAAGCAAAATCACCAAACTGCTTTTAGCGACTTTTGCAGGGTGCCTTAAGCAGAAATATAGCCCTATCTATACATTTCAAGAGCACAACATCTAAAATTACAGGAAACTATCCCTTCTAACCACTTGCTCTGTTTCCATTAATACTACTTTTAAGGAGTTATAAATTATTAGAAAACACAATAAATCAACAGAGTAAATACTAAGAGGTAAAGTTACGCTTTTTAATCTATTTTTTTTCCTCCTTCCAGTTCCTAAAAAAGTACCAAGTTAAGGTAGGCAAAAAAGATAAGAATGAATAAGATACAAAAAAAAAAAAGAAAAGAAAGAAAGAAAGAAGAAAAGAAAAAAAGATAGGCAAGAAGTCTTGGAGAACAAATAAAAAGCAAAATGAATTAAAATTTAATTAGTCAATTATTAAATGTACAAAATAAAGTTGAAAAAAAATTTAATTAGTAACACAGAGGCTTCTCCTTCATAAGGATGACACTCCAACTAAAAATGATAGCAAATGAATTAGGCTTGCAGTGATCAGTGTGAAAACTAATGAATCCTACTTTAAATAAACAGTGCCCAAAAGTCCATAATGTTATTAACATTTGGTTTTCAAGTCCTGGTACTTATTCAAAAGAGTAAACAAGGAAATGAGAGGGGTAGGAAAGGGAAGGGAGGAGAGGGGAAACCAAAAAAAATTAGAATCAATAATTTTATTTATTTTTTTTTTTTGGAATGAAGAAAACCATTCCTAGAGCATTATCTTCCAAGTACGCATGGAATATTTTATTTCAGTTTGAGAAAAACCCTTAAGTTATATGTGCATCCATGTGTTTTATCTTTTTGTCTGGAAATAATTTCAAGTTCAAAGAAAAGATACAAGCATAATTTAAGAACATCAGTATACCCCTTACCCAGGCACATTCATTATAGTTGGTCTTTTTAGCCTACTTTATCTGAAAAAGACTTTATCCTTTTATGACATTGATAGTATTTAAAAATGCAGTCCTTTCAAAAAAACATAAAATAGTCCTCATTTTGGGTTTATATGATTTTTTTCCTTCATAGATTCAGGTTATCCATTCCTAGCTGAAATAGTACATAAGTGATGGTATATCCTATTCAGGATATCACATCTGGAGGCACACAATGTTCATCTGTCCCTAACAGTGATGTCCATTTTGCTCATCCAGTCGAGGTGTTTGTCTAGTTTCTCCTCTCTGCAGTTACTATTAATTACTTGCAACTAATAAGACTATCTGTGGGAAGACCCTTTAAGACCATGTAATAATTATCTTGCTCCTCATCAAACTTGCCACCCTAGATTTAACATTCAATGATTTTTGCCTGAACCAATGTTTATTGTGATCTTCGTAGAACGATGATTTGCCAATTTTAGTACTCTTTCCACATTTACCAGACAACACATTGCTTTTTATTATTATCACCTAGAGCCATGCCTTTTCCTCTTTTATTTATTATCGATATGGACTCATGACTCCCATTTTACCCAGTGGTCAATATAATTCAATATAGTCCTTAAACATTTTGTTGGTCAAATTGTCCCAGATTTGATAAATCAGTTCCCTTCAAGTTAGCTTGTGTCCCTCTAACATATACTTCCTTGCTTCCTGGCATAACAAGATATTCCAGGCTCATCATAAACATTGCATGCTCCAGACCTGAAATTAGCCTTTTTCCCAAAGAACTCTGGTCACATTAGCTAGGAATGATATTAGAAATGAAGAGCTGGGTGCTAGCTGTGCTCATTGTTACTGAGTCTCTTTGCATCAGCATTTCAGTGGACAGGGTTAGGAAAGATATGTATAATACATGTGCATAAGCACACATACATAAGCATATGTATATACACATTTGTATTCATATATACACCATATAAACATTTTAGAAATCATGAGTCCACACTGACACTGCCAACTTCCTTCCAATAGCAAAGTATTCTCTTGCCTTCTTCCTCACTTCATATTTGTATTTCCCTCTTGATAGTGAGAACCCTGCCTCTCAACATCATCTTACCACTACAGAAAACAAATCCAAGAAAAAGTTCCAGATTTGTTCATTTCTCCACTCCTCCACACTACCTGCTATCCAAGAATGAGAGAATTTTAGTTTGATTAGAAATCCCCATAAAGGTTAGGCTTTTCACTTGGAAAACAATCAGATCCATTGGTTTCATATTGCTTTCAGCCACCACCACTAATCCCTGTTGATTTCATAAAAAAAAAAAAAAAAAAGGCTTTAATATGCTTCCAAAAGTCAAATCCACACCAAATAAAGTATACTTAGAGAAGTGTCTCATATCATTGCCATCCTGCCCACTCACTGCCCTTTGAAGGTAACGAACTTCACTATTTCCAGGTTTACTTTCCTCTGTGTGTATAGTTTTTGTTTTAAATAAAGATGAGCAGTTATGGATAGTTTTCCTAATTCCCCTTGTTTCTTACACAAAGGGCAACTAACATATTATGTATGCTATCTTACAATTTTCTTTTTCACTCACTGATATATCCTGGAAATCACTTAATATCAATTCACAAAGATCTTCCTCATTCTTTTTTAGAACTTCATAGTGCTTCATTGTGTGGATAGATCACTCAACAACCCTCCTACGCTTGGATGTTTAAGTAGTTTCTAAAATCTTGCAAATAAAAATAATGCTACAATAAATAGCTCTGTGCATACATATTTTCATATTGTTGGAGGAATAACCCACCTGACACTGCTAGCCGTCCTAACACCATTTTATTGAAAAGTCTATCTTGACCCACTGATTTGAGATATCACCTTTATCATGTACTAGACTCTACATGTACTTGGATCTATTTTTGTACTTTCCATTAATTACAGAAGTTTTGTGGTATATTTTAATATTTGTTGGGACTAGACCCCCCCCCAATAGCTTTTCCTTTTCTTATATATTCTCTGTATTTTTTTCATGGAAACACATGAAATTTATAAACTGACTTAGGAAGAAATTATATTTTGATGATGTTATGAATTCTTAAGCATAAATGAGTGATGACTTCCCATTTGTTCAAGTCTACTTTTTATGTCTTTGAAGTGATCATAGTTTTCTTCATAAATATTTTAGACATTTGTTGGTGAGTTTATACCCAGGTATTTTATATTTATTGTTGCTATTGTAATTTTCTATTACGTTATACAAATGCTATTGATTTTCTGCATGTTAATTTTATAATGTTATTTTAAGTCATTTTTAATATTTATTCTCTAAAGTTTTTCATGTACACTATCAAGTCATCTACAAATAAAGATAGTTTAATTTCTTCTTTTCTAATCTTATTATTCTGCTTTCTCTCATCAAATTGCATTGGCTTCGCAGAGCAGGTGTAACTCAGCCGTTGAGTGCCTGCTTTGTATGTACAAGGTCCCAGGTTCAATCCCCTGTACCTCCTAAAAAAAAAAAAATTGCACTGGCTTCTACCACCAGCATAATGTTAAATATTAGTGGAGATTGTATGCATCCTTGATTCTTGTTACCGACCTTAGTAAGAACACATCTAATTGTTCCTCCATTAGGTAAATTGCTGACTTTATGATTAAGGTAAATACATTTACTCATGTTAAGGAAGTAACCAAACATTTCAATTCTCTCCAGATTTTTTTTTTTTAAGTAGAGATGGGTAATGAATTTTGTCCAAGGCATTTTCAGTATCTATGAAAATAGTCAAATATTTTTTTACCTTAAGCTTATAAAGATCTATAAATATGGTATATTGAAAATTTTCCAAATAATGGATCATCCCTGCATTCGTAGTATAAACATGACATGGTCATGGGTGTATTATTTTCTTAATACAGTGTGAGTGTTTTGCAATAGTTTATTAAGGACTTCATTCAGTATTCATAAACGATGTTGGTCTATAATTTTCATTTTGTGCTATCTTTAGCAGAGTTTGGTATCAATGCAATATGTCATTCATGAAAAGAATAAGGAAGTTTCCCTGTACTTTTTTTTTTTCTTGAGGTACTGGGACGGGGATTGAACCTGGGACCTCGTATGCTGGAACACTGAGCCACATCGGCTCTTCTGAGTGGCTCTCTCTCCTGTTTTGCTCTTTGTTTACTCATTGTTTCTCATTGTCTGCTCATTGTTTTTGCTCATTGTCTGCTTGCTTTTTTTTTTCTCTCGTTCTCTGCTCGTTTTTTTTCCCTCATTGTCTACTGGCTGTTTTTGCTCGTTTGTTTGCCTTTTTTCTTTCTTTAGGAGGCACCGGGAACTGAACCTGGGGCCTACCATGTGGAAGGCAGGTGCTCAACTACTTGAGCCACATCCGCTCCCTTTCCTGTACTTTTTACACTTCTGAAACAATTTATTTAGCATTGAAAACCAAACATATCTAAAGGTTACATGGAATTATCCTGACAAACCATCTAGACCTACTGCTTGCTTGTGAGTTAGTTTTTCAATAACTTTGCCTATTTCTTCTATGGAATTTAGTTTGTTAAACAATTTTTCTCCTTACTAGGTTCAATTTTGTTAAGCTGTATCTTCACAAGAAATTATCCAATTAATATAGGTTTTCAAATTAATTTGTATAGATCCAAGAAATCTCTAATGATTTTTATTATTATTACTTGTAGCAGTTTGATATTGTTTATGAACTCCAAAAACAGATAGTGGATTATGTTTGTAAACTGGGCATATTAGATTGGAGTGGATTCAGAGGTTTCACTTTTACTTGATTAAATAATGATTAAGGTTTTAATTGGGCCATGTCAGTAGGATGTTGAGTCCTTGGTGAGTGGGGACACACAGAGAAAATGACATGGCAGAAGAGAAAGTTGGAGTTTTAATGCTGGAGGCCCGGAAGTAAATACACAGAAAAGCAGATACGTGAGGAAAGAGGAAAGGCTCCATTACTCTCAGCAGAGGCCCCGGAAAGAGAGATGAGCCATTTGCCTGACAGTTTACAGCTGGCTTTGTGGATCGAGCAGAGCAACTGAGCCTGGAGAAAAATGAGACCCAGGAGAGAGACTAGACTTATCCCAGCCTATGGCTGATATAGGAAGAAGCTGGGACCACGGAGGATTAAGGAGAAGAGGAAGCCTGAACCCTTTGGTAAGGGAAATAACTTATGCTTTATGCCCTGGTAACTAAGCTTTTCCCCAAATAAATCCCCTTTATAAAACCCAACAGATTTCCAGTACTTTGCATCAGTACCCCTTTGGCTGACTAATACATTACTGAACTAAGAAGCTTTTAATTTAAAGTAAAAATTTACAAACTTTTATTTTGCAGAGATTAACTCTCTGCTCAAATTAAAGATATACTTAAATACAAGCAAATACGATATATAAAAGCAATGATATACAGTGATTTAGTTTCCTAGCTGCTGAAACAATTACCACACAATGGGTTGGCTTAAACAATGGGAATTTATTGGCTCATGGTTTTAAGGCTAGAAGAAGTCCAAAATTGAGGTCTCATGATTTTTAACTTCTCTTTTCTATAATAGTTATTTCTCCCTTATCAATTCTTATTTTACATATTTGTATTTCTGCCTTTTCATCCTGATTAAACTTGCTAATGCTTTGCCTATATTGTTGATTTTTTTTAAAGAACTAGAACTTTGATTTATTAATGGGATCTGATTTTTCTGTTCTCTAGACTTATTAGTTTCTGCTTTTCTATTTGTTTTGTTGTTCTTTTCCTAGCTTTTTCAATTGGGAATTTAATTCATTTATTTAAAATTTTTTATCAATATAGGAGCTTAGAGTTCTGAATTCTCCTCTGATCTCTGCTTTAAGTACATCCCATAGATATGATTATCCTGATTTTTCTGAAATTCTGTAATTTCCATTTCTATTCTCCCTATTACCCAAGACTTTTCTAATAAAAAGTTATTTAATTTACATATGAAATGCCTTTGTTCTTTTTATTTCACTTTTACTTTCTACATTCATTACATTATATTGTTGGTAATACTTACTTTACAGAACTTACTGTTTCTCTGTGATCAAATATGTGATCAATTTTTATGAATGGTCTATATTTACTTAAGATGATATATTCTCAGGAAGCGAATGTGGCTCAAACAGTTGGGCACTAGCCTATCACATGGGAGGTGCCTCCTAAAGAAAACGAGCAAGTCAGCGAGCTGATGTAACAGGCTGGCACAGCAAGCTGATGCAACAAGATGACACAATGAAGAGACACAATGAGGAAACACAATGAAAGACAACAAGCAGGGAGCGGAAGTGGCTCGACTGATTGGGTACCTCTTTCCCACGTAGGAGGTCCCAGGTTTGGTTCCCGGTTCCTCCTAAAAAGAAGACAAGCACACAATGAACAGACACAGAGAGCAGAGAGTGAGCACAAATAATAAGGGGGGACAGAAATAAATAAATAAATCTTTTTTAAAAAGATGATATATTATTCTCTATTAGGGTGTAGTGCTCTATATACATATATGTAGAGTTCTGCCTTATCAGTTATGTTATATAAATCTTTTAAAAATTAATTTTTATCTATTTGCTCCCTTTTAGTGAGAGTGGTGTATTAAAATTTCCTGTTATTAGTAGGTTTCCATCTATTTTCCCTTGCACCTTCTATTGTTTTTGTTTATATACATCATTGCTATATTATATTTAGCATAAGCCAGATAAAGACATCACAAGAGGAAAATTACAGACCAATCTCTCTAATGGACATGGATTCAAAAACTCTCAACAGAATACTTGCAAGTAGAATCCTGTAGCTTTGTAATATGTTTCAAGGTCAGGTAGTGAAATTCCTCCCACGTCGCTCTTCTTTTTTAGAATGCTTTTGGCTATTCAGGTGCACTTACCCTTCCAGATGAATTTGGTAATTGCCTTCTCTAATTCTGTAAAGTAAGCTGTTGGGATTTTGATTGTTATTGCATTGAATCTATAAATCAGTTTGGGTAATATTGACATCTTCACGATATTTATTCTTCCAATCCATGAACATGGAATGTCTCTCCATTTGTTTAGGTCTTTTTAAATTTCTTTTAGCATTGTTTTGTAGTTTTCGGCATATAGGTCCTGTACTTCTTTGGTTAAATTAACTCCCAGGTATTTAAGTCTTTTAGTTGCTTCATTGTGACCTAACATGTGTTCTACCCTGGAGAAAGATCCATGGGCACTTAAGAATAACGTATAACCTGCTGAGTTTGGATGCAGTGTTCTGTATATGTCTGTCATGTCTAACTCGTTTATCATATGTTCAAGTTCTCTGTTTTCTTGATCTTTTGTCTAGTTGTTCTATCTAATGATGTGAGTGGGGTGTTGAAGTCTCCAACGATTATTGTAGAAATGTCTATTTCTCCCTACAGTTTTGCCAGTTTGTCTCATATATTTTGGGGCATCCTGGTTAGGTGCGTAGGTATTCATGACTGTTACATCTTCCTGGTGGATCGTCCCTTTTATTAATATATAATGGCCTTCTGTATCTCTTATAACTTTTTTGCATTTAAAGTCTGTTTTGTCTGATATTAATATAGCTACCCCTGCTCTTTTCTGGTTACTATTAGCACGGAGTATCTTTTTCCAACCTTTCACTTTCAGCCGGTTTACGTCTCTGGGTCTAAGGTGAGTTTCTTGTAAGCAGCATATGGCTGGCTCATGTGTTTTTATCCATTCTATCAGCCTGTATCTTTTGATTGGGGAGTTTAATCCATTCACATTCAATGATATTACTATAAATGCACTATTTACTTCCTCCATTTTATTCTTTGGTTTTCATATATAATCTTGTTTTACTCTTTTGGTTATCCTTTCTGCTCTTCTTTCTTCTATACTCTCCTCCAAGCCTCTCTTTCCTGTCTTTTCCCTTCAGGTTCTAAGGCTTCCTTTAATATTTCCTGCAAAGGTGGATTCTTTTTTGCAAACTCTCTTAGTTTCTGTTTGTTTCTGAATATTTTATACTCACCTTCATATTTGAAGGACAGTTTTGCTGGATAAAGAATTCTCGGCTGGCAGTTTTTCTCTTTCAGTTTCCTAATTGTATCATACCACTGTCTTCTCACCTCCATGGTTTCTGAAGAGAAATCTGCACTAAGTCTTACTGGACATCCCTTGTATGTGATCATTTGCTGCTCTCTTGCTGCTCTGAGAATTTTCTCTTTATCTTTGACACTTGACATTCTGAGTAGTATGTGTCTTGGCATAGGTCTATTTGGATTTATTCTGATTGGGGTACGGTGTGCTTCTTGGACACGTAAGTTCATTTCTTTCATGAGAGTTGGGAAATTTTCAGCTATTATTTCCTCAAATACTCTTTCTGCCCCCTTTCCCTTCTCTTCTCCTTCTGGAACTCCCATGACACATATGCTGTTGCGTTTTGTGTTGTCATCCAACTCTCTGAGCTCCTGCTCAAATTTTTCCATTCTTTTCTCTCTCTGTTCTTCAACTTTAGCTGCTCTGCCTTCGGTATCACTTATTCTTTCTTCTATCATTTCAAATCAGCTGTTGTATGCCTTAAATGTGCTTTTGACGTCACCTATTGTGTCTTTCATTCCCATGAGCTCTGTGACTTTTCTGTTCAGGATTTCAAATTCTTCTTTGCGTTTGCTCAATGTCTTCTTGATGTCATTTATCTCTTTAACTATGTTGTCTTTTACCTCATTAATTTGATTTTGGAAATTTGTGCTCATCTCTCTGATTAGTTCTCTCAAATTCTGCATCTCTTCCAGGACTTCAATGTATTCCTTTTCTTGGGCCATGTCTTCAATTTTCTTAGTATGGCTCATAATTTTTTTGCTGGTGTTTAGGCATCTGGTTAGGATGCAGTTTACTCAGACACTTAATATCTTTCATTTTTATACGGATTTAGTGGCAGGAGGCTGTGAGTTACCACAGCCTTTGATTTCTGGCTCGACCTGGATTGTTAGGATTGTCCTGCTGGTTGCTCAAAACTGGGCACTGGACCCAGTAATTGGTTGTAGAGTCGCTTCCTAGGCCCTTGAGTAGGGAGGCTATAGAGGCCAGGAAAACCTCTCCTACTTATTTTTAATTTTCTTATGTGCACTTCCTTGGTCTGCCAGGAGATGGCGCTCTTTGGCAGCTCTTAATTCAATGCCTGGTTGGAGTGTATTTGTTGCAACACAGAACAGATCAATGTGATAGAGCTTCCTGTCTGGAGGCTAAGAGCCTTGTAATTCAAATTTTCTGAGACAGTTCTCCAGTCTTCTCTGGCAGCCCCCTCCCTTTTCCCAGCTAGGAAATATTTCCACTCCCCTCTGAGTCCTCAACAATTAGTCCCTGTTCGTAGAGGAGGAGATTGGGAGGTTTGTATATCTTTAGGCCCTTACAGGCTCCAAGGCAAACAATGGCGCAGCCCTGCCTGGCCTGGAAGGGCTCTGGGGATACAGCAGACCAAATCTGGGTATTAAAAGCCCACTCAGCCCCAGGCTCTCTCTCCCCTCTCCTGTGGAGTCCTCAACAATTAGTCCAGGCTAGGAGATAGGGAGATTTCTCCAGTCCTTCGCTGGCTCCCAGGGCAAACCACCATGTGGTCCCACCTGTCCTGGAAGGGTCCGTGGGGCACCGCAACCCAAATTTTTGGGTCAGAACCTGAGTCAGCCTTAGGCTGTATCCCTCTCTCTCCCCTTTCCTGGGAAGGTAGATCCCTGGAGCCCCCATTGTCTGTAGTCACAGGCCCAGGGGCCCAAGAATTCTAGAGTCTTTAGTGTGGGGGTAGGTGCTGGCAGCAGCAGCCGCTGCTGGCTCCAACTCAGGGTTCTGTCGTCGCGATTTCCCTCTTTTGTCCCTCTCTCCTCTGGGTGGTGTGCAGCCTTCACCTGCTGTTTTAAACCCTAGAAGATCTTTTTCGGGGCTGTTTCAGCCTGTCCTCTAGCTATTTTTCGGGAGAAGAGATTCCCGAGTCTTACTAGTCCGCCATCTTCCCAGAAGTCCAGGTCAATTTTTATTATTGATAGTTTAGAAAAGTTTCTATCATCTTTACATCTAAATACTGATAATGTGTACTTACTTAGAAATGTTTTCATATGTAGGAAAATCCATATGAAGTTTCCTTCCCAAGAGCACAAAGATTTAGAAGAATTTTCCAGACTAGCTTCTGGCTTCATACACTTAAACAGTACTTCTCATCCTTTGCCCAGATACTTCTGATACCATACACAAGAACACATTCATAGTGCTCTAAGACCCTGTGGTGCCTTGGAATTTTGTACCCTTTCAGAAAAAAACAAGTTTTTAATCTTAATCTATTCCTGTGGGTGTGAACCCATTGTAAATAGGATCTTTTGATAAGGTTACTTCAGTTAAAGCGCAGCCCAGCTGATTCAGGATGGGTCTTAATCTTATTACCAGAAGCCTTACAAAGAATTCCAGGAACTGAGAAGCCAGAGGGAATAGTGAAAACCTGGAAGTCAAGGGAACCTGTAAAGAAAGAAGAAGATGCTGCTATGTGTATTGTCATATGACAGAAAAGACAGTAAGCCCAAAGATTGACTGCCAGGTAGAAGATACAGACAAGAGGAAGCCATGCCTTCTAGCCTCTGAAATCCTCAGTCAATAAATTCCTGTTATGTCAACCCATTATGTATGGTATTTGTTTTAGCAGCCAAGAAATTAAAACACTTTGCCTTACTTATACCTATATATCACAAAGCCAAGGAAGTTGGCACAGTGGGCAGTAACAATATTCCTGGAATTGATACCTATGCCAGAATGGCTAGTACTAACTGTACACAGAAACCAAGTAGAAACCAAATACCTTATCTAAATGTTTCCTCTACTTAATTTCTCCTTAGCCAGATTCTATAAATGCCTCCAGCCACTCTAATGCCACCCAACATGAGGGTAATTATGATTGAAAGAAAGTCAAAAGGGAAAAGGATAACAGTTTTAACTGGTTAAATCTAATGTCTGCCAACCTTACCAAAAAGTATAACGATGTGAACACATTGCTTGGGATCCTCCACATACCTTGAAAGGCACTAGTGTTTACATGAGGGATCCTAAAACTTAAGTTCATTGATTTCAAAGTAAATCCATCTCTATTTACCATCCTAAGTTGAAGACCTATTTTCTATTCCTTTTATCTACAGAACTCTCAAAATAATCACATTTATTTCCTCAGTAACACTTGCTACATTTAACACCTATTTTCTAGAACACCATAATCTCCAGCTCCTGTCCCAACTAAATTAGGCATATTGCCACTAAAATTGTCTTCTATTCCTGTTTTAATTGTATCTTAATAGTAATGCAAGCCCTACAATGGTTTTCAACTGTACTTCAGATGAAGGGTAAACCCTTTAGACCACAGTTGAGTTACTTTCTATTATAAATATGAAAAAAATCCAACTCATAAAGGTCTAATAACTATTCTTATTTATCTCACAGAGCCCAGTAAATTTCCTGTAATTTTATGTAAGACTTAGTCCTGAGGTAGGGTAGCTTTAGGGCTAGGTCTTTTAGCAGTTCAACAGGATCATTAAGGATCCATGGTCTCTCCATCTTTTCACTCTGCAATCCACTGTGTTGACTCTGCCCATAACTACCCACAAATCTATGCACCCCTTCCAGAAATAAAAAAGGAGCCTTTCCCAGAAGCCCCTCACTAAACCCCCCCTCAAGCCTCATTAACCAAATGAGTAATATACCCATGTCTTAACAAATCAATAGCAAGGAAAAGGGGGAAGCTATGATTGGCCTAGACTAAACAGAATTCACCCAAATCACATCATAGAGAGGTGAGTCCACAAATAAAATGAAGGACCTGCCACAAGGACAACAGCGAGAATGAATGGCTGTTAGGTAAGCTTTTTATTAAGTCAATTGTACAACCAATCTTGACATTAATAACAGATTTTAGCTATAACAAATGTTTGATTATAGGGCAGAACTACAAGATATCTTTAGATCCATTACAGCTCTCATGTTCTATTAAGATAGACAAATAGCATACTGGTCAAAAGACTGGGTTTTAAAGCCAGACTGTAAATTTGTTTCCTATGGACTACAGTTTACATTATAGTTTATTACCATAGTTAGTAGCAATGCTTCAATATATGTTCATCAATTGTAACTAATGTACCACGCTAATGAAGGACTTTTTTAAATGTGGGAAAGTATGGGAAGGGAAGGGAGCAGGGCATATGTATGAGAATCCCCTATATTTTTCATGTAACATTTGTGTAATCTAAACCTTCTTTAAAAATAAAAAAATTGAAAAGCAAAAAAAAATAAAAATAAAAATAAAGCCACACTGACCTGGTTCTGAATTACCAATGGGGCCACTTATTTGCTACACAATCTTGGTCAAGATAATTTCTCTCTTCTAAAAATCTAGATAGTAATAATATTTAAGTCATGCTGCTATGAGAATTAAATGGGTTGATGAATGCGAAATGCTTTAGCATTTCAGCTAAGCTTCATAGGAAGCACTCAAATTTTAATATTATTATTATTAGTCTATAACATAAACTATAATAACTATAATTTGTGTAACTAAAACATTGGTTATTTCCAAACTAGAAAAATCATTGATTCCACCTCCCATATTTTATAAATGAAGAAACTGAGGATTTGAGAGTCTTAATAGCATGCCTAGCAGCTCTCTCTCCTAGTTCTTTGTCTTTTCTCTTTAATAGATATTTCCTCCACTTACAACTTAAATGCCTGCAACATTCCCTTAGGTTTACTCCTCCAAACACAGTATTACCAAATTAAATTCATTATCTCCCCCAAACCATGTGTCTTTTTATTTCAAAGTTAATAGCAACACCATTTATCTATGCAGGTGCCAAAGAGGTAACCTCAAAATTCCTGCATGCCTTCCTTTCCTCACAAAATATGTCAATTTTACCTCTGAATTATATTTTGAATCCAGTCCCTATTCTAAAGTCACCACTATTACCCATTAAGAGATATTCATCTCATCTCACACTATTATGAAGAGTGTTCAGATTAAAGTATTAAAGATGTAAGTGATATATAGAGAAAGAGGTTCACATGGACAAAGAAACAATAACATAAATATCCACTCTTAAATGAAAATAAAGCAAAATATTTGGCTATAATTCATTTCTAGTGTTTAGTGCCTTCTCCTTTATAGTTATAAAAATAATGTTTAAGAGTAGTAACATGTACTTCCTTCCAGCATGCCAAAAAAAAAGAAAGAAAGAAAAAAAAAAACCTAGTTCAATCGCAACAAAAAAAACTAGATCCTTTTTCCCCAAGTATGCTGTTAAATTAAAAAGTAATACAATATGTTTTAATGCAATAAATTTAGTCATTATATTACAAAGGACCCTACTACTTATAAAACCATCAACAACTAAGGAGAATTTCACATTAATATTGGTTATATGATAGTTTATTTTGTTGGGAAATAAAGGAAATAGATAACAAAAGGCAGAAAATACTTGTGATCATAAGCCAAGTACAAAATATCATCACTTCAATTTACATCTTCAAAATAGCTCTTATCAAGAGTGGATATGGCTCAAGCAATTGAGCGTCGCCTCCCACATAGGAGGTCCCATTTTGGTTCCTGGTGTCTCCCAAAGAAAACAAACAATGAGCAAAAAACAACAAGGGGAACATATGTGGCTCAAGCAATTAGGCTTCCGTCTACGATATAGGAGGTCCAGGGTTCGATTCCCAGGGTCTCCTGGTGAAAGGCAAGCTGGCTCACATGGCGAGCTGGCCCGCACAGACAGCTGGCCCGCAAGGAGTGCTGGCCCGCGCAGAGAGCTGGTGCAGCAGACGCAACAAAAAGAGACACAGAGGAGGGACAATAAGAGACGCAGCAGACCCAGACCAGGGATCTGAGGTGGCACAAGAGATTGAGCGCCTGTCTCCCACTCCAGAAGGTCCCAGGATCAGTTCCTGGTGCCACCTAAAGAGAAGACAAGGAGACACAGAAGAACACACAGACAGCAGACAGCAAGAGCAAAAACAACAAGGAGGGGGAGAAATAAATAAATAAATAAATCTTAAACAGAAAAACAACGAGCAAAAAACAATGAGCAAAACAACAATCAAACAGATGAGGGAGCCAACTCAGGGGAGCAGATGTAGCTCAGTGGTTGAGTTCCTGCTTCCCATGTAAGAGGTCCTGGGTTCAATCCCTAGTACTTCCTTAGGGGGGCGGAAATTAGCTCTTATCCTCCTTCCTAATATTTATAACCCCTTTCTCTTCCAAATTTCTGGTACAAATTCATCATCTCTTCAAAAAGCTTGCAGTAAAATGAACAAACAAATAAAATATATACTCCTCCTAGGAGAATTAATTACACTGCTCATGCCAAGACCAAAGATCCATAAAATCTTCAGGTTTATTGACCAGGTGATATAAAAGTAGAAAGCATCTGCCAACCCAATTGCCTTTTTAAAATAAACTCTTATCCTTAACAAGAAATTCTTTTCAAGACATATACCCAGATACAGAATAATGGAATGAATCTTATAGGTCGTCAACCTAATTGGTGGTATCTCCTTTACTCATTTGCTGCCATTCCTATCAAGAGCTAGTGATCTGCTACCTGAAAAAGGCAACTCATTACTTCTAAAACAAGCTGATTCTATTTTTGAGGGTGTTTTTTGTTTATGTTTTTGTTTTACTACTAGAAAGATTTTCCTTTATTGTGGTAAAATGTCCGTTGGTTCTTCTATCCTTGAATTTTTACAAATAAATTAATAAATTTAATGTCATTTCCACATGTAGGAAGACTTTCAAATAAAGAGCACCATCTTGTTTATCCTGATTCTCTTTCTCCAAGTTAAAACTACATTCAGTCAGTCTTCATGCTATGGTTTTAAATTCCTTTAATAATTTATAAAAAAATTTAAAAAAAGAAACAAACAAAAAATACAAATGTTTTAGAATGCCCCCACCTACACATACCATGAGTTTCATCATGAGAAGAATAGCATCAAATAATGCATAACCCCCAAAGGAACAATATGTAATTATTGTCCTCTGACTTAATTTTTGAAATTTTAGAATATCTTGTTCTTCTGTGAGTGAAATGCCATAAATGTCCAGGGAAGCTTGTAACCAATGCTTTATTTATAGAGGAAGGGGCAGAGGGACAACAACCAAAGAAGATATTAAAGGAGTCTCTAAAATATAAGAGGCTACTTCTTTGTCCTCAACTTCATTTTTTTTTTTTTTTTTTTTTTTTTTTTTTAAATCGGGAGGTCCCGGGGATTGAACCTGGGTCCCTCCATATGGGAGACGGACACCCAACCATTTGAGCCACATCCATCCCCCTCAACTTCATTTTTTTGACACTAAGGCTACACTATTTCATGTATCAATTCCTACTAGTGTGTTCATAAGGTTATGTTCAGGGAGTGAGTGTAACTCAGTAGTTGAGCACCTGCTTCGTATATATGAGGTTCAATATCCCCAGTACCTCCTAAAATAAATAAAAATAATGTTGTTGTTTTTTTAAAAAGGTTATACTAGACATTTTATGAGTTGAAGGCTACCAACATTTTATTGTTGCTTAAAAACTATGTCAATATTCCCAATTTACTCATGTACTTAATAACCTTAACAGCTAAAATATCAAACTGAAAAGGGGAGCAGATGTGGCTCAAGCTGTTGAGTGCCTGCTTCCCACATGGGAGGTCCCAGGTTCGGTTCCCAGTGCCTCCTAAAAGAAACAAAACAAACAACAAGCAAAACAAACAAAAAGGTAAGCAGATGTGGTTCAAGCAGTTGGGTGCCCACCTACATGAGAGGTCCCAGGTTCAGTTCCCAGTGCCTCCTGGAAAAGATGAGCAAGATAGCAAGCTGACGCAATGGGCTGGTGCGGTGAGATAACACAACAAGATGACGCAACAAGGAGACACAACGATGAAACACGAGAGACACAATAAGCAGGGAGCGGATGTGGCTCGAGTGATTGGTTGTCTCCCTCCCACAATGGGAGGTCCCAGGTTCAGTTCCCAGTGCCTCCTAAAAAGAAGATGAGCATACAAAGAGAGCACACAACGAACAGACACAGAGAGCAGACAGTAAGTGCAAACAATGAGGGCGGTAGAGAAATAAAATAAATTTTTTTTTAAAAGTATTTCTATTTAAAAAAAAAAAAAAAGAAAAAACCAATTCTGGGGAGCTAATGTGGCTCAGTGGTTAAGCACCGGCTTCCTACATATGAAGTCCCAGGTTCAATCCCCAGACCCCGGTATCTCAAAAAAAAAAAAAAAAAAAAAAAAAAATAGGTTTAAGGAGTTCAGGGTTTGTATTAGGTTGGGCAATATATATGATCGGCCAAACACCTAATAAAAACAGTCAGAAGTCAATGGTACATGTATCAGCTAAGCCAAAAACGGGCTGTGCCTGTCTAAATCATTTAACCTCTCTGAGCCACTGATCTGTGAACAGGTGTGCACCCTCACCTGTGAAATGAGGATAAAGAATTAAGATCTACAATTCCTCATATGTTTTGATCTCACAACCCTTTGACAACTTTTAAAAAGTATTGAGGATTTCAAAGGGCTTTCATGTTATGAGTTATATTTACCCCTACTTAACTTAATAGGCATTAAAACAATTTTTTTAAAATATGTTTATTAATTTATTTTTAGAAAAACCCACTAAATGTCAATGTAAGTAACATTTTATGAAAAATAACTATTTCCAAAAAAAAAAAAAATCAATGAGAAGAGTATCATTGTTTCACCATTTTTGCATATCTCTTTAATATCTGGCTTAACAGAAGACAGCTAGTTTCTCATATGCTTATGCATTCAATCAATTGTTATATTACACATCATGTAGCTCTCAAAAACACCACTTAGACTCATAAGAGGATGAGTGAGAAGAGCAAATAAGATCATAGTATTAAAATAGCTCTGTCCTCAACAGACTTAAAAGGTCTTAGATGCCACCCCAAAAGTCCCTGAAGCACACTCTGATTATTGCTGGGCTAAATGATCTCTAAAACTCAAGATTCAGATGAAACCAGGCCAACAACAGAATTTTTCACTTAAAAAAAAAAAAAGTAAAAATACTCTCTACATATCCTTATCATGATAGAATGCATTATTATGTGACTCTAAGAGATTCTAGTGAGATGGTAAACAAACTACAAAAAACCATTTCAGAAGATAAGTATAAAATAAAAATTATAGGATATAGTATACTCTGTCATTATGGAAATTTTTACAAAAGAGAAAAACCTATATAAATACTTTCCTTTCTATTATAATATAGATAATTTTGGCATAAAGAAAAAATTACTCATTCATGAAATATATACTGATCATTTACTATAGGCATACCTCGTTTTATTGTGCTTTGCTCTATTGAGCTTCGCAGATAACTGTTTTTTACAAATCAAAGCTCTGGCAACCCTGCGTCAAGCAAGTCTATCGGTGCCACTTTTCCAATAGCATGTACTCACGAGTGTCTCTGTATCACATTTTGGTAATTCTCCCAATATTTCAAACGTTTTCATCATTATTATATCTGTTATGGCTATCTGTGATTAGTGATCTTTGGTGTTACTATTTTAATTGTTTTGCGGTGCCACACACCACACCCATATAAGACAGTAAACTTAATCAATAAACATATATTCTGACTGCTCGACCAACTAGCAGTTCCCCATCTCTCTCCCTCTCTTCTGGCCTCCCTATTCCCTGTGACACAACAATATTGAAATTAGACCAAGTAATAACCCATACAATGGGTTCAAGTGAAAGGAAGAGTTGCCTGGCTCTTGCTTGAAATCAAAAGCTAGAAATGTTTCATCTTAGTGAAGAAGGCACATTGAAAGCCAAGTTAGGCTGAAAGCTAGGCCTCTTGCACAAAACAGATAGCCAAGTTGTTAGTGCAAAGGCACTTGAAGTGCTACTCCAGTGAACACATAAATGATAAGAAAGCAAAATAGCCTGTTGCAGAAACTGGAAAGCTTTAGCGGCCTGGATAGAAAATTAAACCAGCCACAACATTCCCTTAAGCCAAAACCTAATCCAGAGTACGGCCCTAACTCTCTTCAATTCGATGAAGGCTGAGAGGTAAGGAAGCTGCAGAAGAAGTTTGAAGCTAGCAGAAGTTAGTTCATGAGACTTAAGAAACTATATCCATAACATAAAAGTGCAAGGTGAGACAGCAAGTGCTGATGTAGAAGCCACAGGAAGTGACCCAGAAGATCTCACTATGATTATTTATGAAGGTCACTACACTAAACAACAGATTTTCAATGTAAATGAAATAGGCTTCTATTGGAAGAAGATACCACCTAGGACATTCATAGCTAGAGAGGAGAAGTTAATGCCTGGCTTCAAAGCTTCAAATGACAGGCTGACTAACTCTCTTGTGAGTTCTTTAACTGCAACAAATAAAGCCTGGAAGACAGTGCATCTGTTAACCACATGGTTTAGTGAATATTTTAAGCCCGCTGTTGGGACCTACTGCTCAGAAAAAAAGATTCCTTTCAAAATATTACTGCTCATTGGCAATGTACCTGATCACCTAAGAGCTCTGACGGAGATCTACAATGAGATGAATGTTGTCTCATGCCTGCTAACCCAACATCCATTCTGCAGCCCATGGATCATGGAGTCATTTTGACTTTCAAGTCTTATTATCCCTTATGGATGACTTTGAGGGGTTCAAGACTTCAGTGGAGGAAGTAACTACAGATGTGGTAGAAACAGCAAGAGAACTAGAATGACAAGTGGAGCCTGAAGACATGACTGAATTGCTGCAATCTCATGATAAAACTTTTATGGATGAGGAGTTACTTCTTAAGGATGACCAAAGAAAAGTGGTTTCTTGAGATGAGATCTACTCCTGGTGAAGATGCTGCAAACATTGCTGAAATGACAACAAAGGATATAGAACATTACATAAACTTAGTTGATAAAGCAGTAGCGGGGTTTGCGAAGATTGACTCCAATTCTGCAAGAAGTACTACTGTGGGTAAAATGCTATCAAACAGCATTGCATGCTACAGAGAAATCTTTCATGAAAGGAAGAGTCAATCGATGCAGCAAACTTCATTGTTGTCTTATTTCAAGAAACTGCCACCGCCACTCCAACCTTTAGCAACCACCACCCTGATCAGTCAGCAGCCATCAACGTGGAGGCAAGACCCTCAAACCAGCAACATGATTATGACTCACTGAATACTAAGATGATGTTTAGTATTTTTTTTTAGCAATAAAGTATTTTTTAACTAAAGTATATACACTGTTCTTTTAGATATAATGATATTGATCAGTTAATTGACTACAATATGATATAAACATAATTTTATATGTACTGGAAAACCAAAAAATTTGTGAGACTTGCTTTATTGTGGTATTTGCTTCATTGCAGTGGGGTCTGAAATCAAACGCACAATATCTCTAAGGTATGTCCATATATGTAAAACACTGGGCTAAGGTTAATAAGGAAAACAAAGCATGAAGAACTTTACATTCTTGTAGAAGGGATATGACACCTACTCTAAAATGATAATACAAAGTAAAAAAAAAAAAAAAAATGCTATGAAACAAGTTCAGATTGAGCATTAGGATAGCTCATTATCTTTTTTTTTTTTTTTCATTTAAAAAATTTATTGACATACATCATTCATACATAAACATACATAAACAATAAGTATATAGTAAAAGTTGTGGACTTACAAAACAAATAAGCATAACATCATACAGGGTTCTCATACCTCATCCTACCACCAATACCTTGCAGTGCTGTGAAACATTTGTAACAAACGATGAAAGAGCATCCTCAAAATATTACTATTAACCAAAGTATCTTACATTTGGTGTATTTTCCCCCAAACCACCTTATTATTATTATTATTATTATTATTATTATTATTATTATTATTATTATATCATTCATATATGAACATACCAAGTATATAGTAAAAGTTGTGAACTTACAAAGCAAACATACATAACATCATACAGGGGTCCCATACATCAATCCACCACCAACACCTTGCATTGTTGTGAGACATTTGTTACAAATTATGGAAGAATATCATCAAAATCTTACTACTAACCATAGGCCATGTCTTACATTTGGTGTATTTTTCCCCCAACCCACCTTATTATTATTTTTTAAAATATATACTAAGAAAATCAGTGTTAGCACAGAATATGACTTTGGCAAATAATTATAACAGCACCTACAAATGTATCAATCTAAGCAAGGACATTAAAAATCTAGAAACCTTAGGAAGAATTGGCCACGTTTTTCATACTTCACTAAAAGATATCTCTATTTCATTAACTTGCCATTTTAATTATAATGGGTAATTATTCGATTGCAGCATCAAAATGAGTATTTTAAACACAAAGTTGCTTCTTTCCTAACATACAGTTTAGAAAAGTCATTTATCCCTTTTTAACAAATGAAAATTCAAGCCTAATTTACTTTCCTTACTTGGGAAATATTCAAGACACATAAAATAATCAAACTGCTTCTTGTAAATAACTATATACCCCAAGTAAGATAGTAATAAATTGTTTACGTGAAAGTAAAGAAAACTTGAAACACAAATTTTGTTAATATACATCTGCTTTTATAAATAATTGCTTTTGTCATGCAAATAGTTACCACCGTTGAAAGGATTTACATATACCTCAGCCTTGAGAAAAATATCTGTTTAATACTTTTAGACGAATAGAAGGTTCTCTGCCAAATAAACTCTGCAATTAGTCTCTATCTTTATTAAGATAAACACGCAGTGCTGAATACAAGTTTCCACGTCTGAATATTTCCTTCAACTTAGCTCATCTTCCACCAAAATATTATGCCTAAATAATACTAGGAGATCTTCCATATACTTTTTTTTTTTTTTTAAGAGTAAAGTTAAACTTTACTTTACAGTAATTTTTTTCTATATACAAAGAATTACAGTACATGTTTATGGGGACTCCTAGCACAGGGCTTCCCTCTTTTTTCAACTAGGAGTTTCACTTACAGCTGACAATCTATGGGGGGGGGCATATACTTTTTAAAGTTCTATATTCATTTAGCCTATGCATTTTCATGGACAAAACAGGCGAAATAGCACCATCTGGTGGTATCACCTTTTAAAATAGATTTTTAAAATCATTTTCCACATTTACCTTATTAATACTCTTTTGAAAAACTACATAGGAAGAAACCATTTATAATGTATTAAGAATAAAAAAATCAAAAGTAGTTTAAATTAGCGAGCAAAAATATTCTTGAAAATTGAACATTTAATTATTAAGTAGTATGGATACATTTATTGATGGCAAAAGGAATCGCTCATTTTAAGCTGGTAAAACACATTCAATTTTTACCACCAAAAATTTTGTTCCTAAAATGGCCATAAGCAACAGAGGGCCTTAAAAAGACTGTTCTTGAAAAGTAAAAAAATGAGAAGTTTTAAATAAAATTTCTTACTGACATAAAACTGTATGCCATCATTCCTAGAAGATAAACTCAATCTAATGGCTTTATTTACTCTACCTTACAAATGTGGACATTCAAACGATACTAAATAATAACAGTAATAACACCATCAACAATACCAATGCCAAAGTCAATGAGTTTACCTCATTCTATATAGAACAAAGAAGATAAGCTTAATAGTCAGCAGACCTGCTACTTCACACAGGGGTTTCCCAGATGGTGGACTTGAAATTAGCAATAAAAAGTGCTTCATATCATACAATATTCATTTTTATGAACAATTATTAATGGGATTAAAGGGTTAAATTATTGCAGCTTTAAAATACTTGCCTAATGAAGACCAAGATAAAACAATTATGAAAATGTACATTTTTTAGAGTATATTTTCCAGGTTACAAATCTAAGTTAAGAACAGTAGAAAATCCCTCAATTATACAAATTAATGAAAAACAGTGATTCATCCTATCACACATTAAGTGTTCAATCAAATCAGTCAACAAATATAGGGATTTACTAAGTCCTGGGGATACAAATTTGCCAATTTCAACCCTTAAAAAAGTTTACTCACCTACAAATACCTGGCAAAGTATCCTGTAGAAAACATATTAAATTTATACTATGTAATTCCTGAGGGTATAATTAGGATCAATAAGGAAACTAATAAGAAAGAAATGAATAGCAACAATAACAAGTTCAAAATAAAATGGTATAGTAATACCTCCTTTATTTAGCATGTTGATGAGAGGCTGAAGAATACTTCTCAGAAATACTGGAAGATTAGATAGTATTATAATCTTTAATAAACCACAGCATTGTTACTATAATTTACCCCAAGTCTCACATATCAACAAAAGAAAGCTGGGCAGAAAAATGAAAAGCATAAATACATACTAGTATTAAGAAAATTAAGGCAGAACTTTCTATTAAAAAAGTTCTACACATACAAAGCAAATTGGTTTGGTTATTACAAACTGGTTCAAAGATATCTAAATTAGAATTTTTTAATTATAGAATCACCTTTCATGTAATGAGCAAAAAAATATGACAGCCCATCTTGATTTTTCCAGATATTATTCAATTCTACTTTTATTCTTTCTTCAAACTGGATTGAACCCATAGTCATGGCCTTCATCCATGGCTAATCTCTGTGCCTTCATACCTTTGTTGAGTGGTTGAATAAAATAATTCCAAACAAGTAGTAATTTATAATCTGGTATGTGGTGATAGTTAGATTTGATTATAACCAAAAGTAAAATTCTCAGAACACTAAGACTATAAACTGTATTAAAATGATCTGTTCCAGAAGGCACTAGAAACATGGCCAGCTTTCCCATTGTGACATCCTACAAAAATGCAGTGTCTTCTCTCCAATAAAAAGTGCCAGCCAAAGCAGAAGTCTACACTGTATACCGTTCTCCTGAATTTATTTCCCTACCTTTCCTGGTTTAGAGATATAAATATTTCCTTAAAGGCATCCTGGTGTGTTGCTGAGGCAGAAATTAAAGGAGAGCCTGAAAATTAGGTCAAGACAAAAAGAGGCAGTATTTCCATGAGCCACATAAATTTACACATCCCCATTCAAGTCTGAAGGTAACACATATCTTCCAAGCTTTAAAATATATTTTCTCAATTTCACACTTTTTTAAATAGTTTACTGATAAGAAATGAGCTTAAAGCTTAAAATATTTTTAATTTTAATTACTTCACTGTGCACAGTAATAAGGAGTAAAAAAAATAGTATATGGTATATGGAAAGCCTGTATTCAATTTTATTTTATCTAATAAAAATAATTTTTTAACTATATCAGAAAATAGTTATAGAAAATCTCTCAATGAGGCAGTTTGTAAGTAAGGCCAGGTTGTGGGTTCTCAGCGAAATATTACAGGGTATTTTGTTTAAATGTTGTAAGCAGTTCACTGTTATCGAAACAAGTCATTTCTCCCTTCCCAGTGGAACCCCAAATTTTGTTCAGTGATTGGGAGGCCATGTGCTTCCACTCATGGTACGAATTTTTATTAGACTAGGTCAATCATAATTCCATTCTCTTTGCCAGTGATTGGTTTAAGAATAGGCATGTGATGCAATAGAGGCCAATGATAAATTAAGAAGTCTGCTGGGGTGATTCTGGGAAAGGTTTCCTTACTCTTAAATAGAAACACTAGAAAGGAGCATTTTCCTTTCAGTTTCTTGATGCTGACTTCTGGATCTACAACAGCCAGTGGTAACCCTGAGGAGCACTAACCAACAAGAAGCTGGAGATGGTAAGGAGAGAAACAAGAACATCGAGGGCTCCCTGATGACATTACTGAAGCACTCAATTAACCAGCCCTTACCTTTAGACCAGGGGTTCTTAACCTTTTTTGTTCCAAGGACCCTTTGCCAGTCAGGTGAAAACCACGTACCCCTTCCACACTCTACTGTATATTATTTAATAAATATATCACACCTGCACCAACACGTCCCCACAAGAATAATGGTTTTTTGGAATTTTCAATTCAAGCTCACGGACCCCCTGAAATCTTTCCATGGACCCCCTGGTTAAGAACACTTGCTTCAGACTGTGTAAAACAATAAATTTTCCATTTATTAAGTCATTTTGTGTTAGGGTGTCTGTTAGTTGCAGCCAAGACATCATAATACTTCAGAAATAATTAGTTCTGAAAGTTTATGCTCTTATCCACCACATATTTAAAAAGAAGAAATTAAAGAAACTTAAAATTGTTAAGAAAAAAAAAATTTTTTTTCAGAATCCAGACTTAAGGGGACTTTCACAGAAATTATCCCAAACTTTATAAATCTGATCCCTAACACCAGTTGGCTGCTGGCTTATTAGAATTAAAGCCAGGGGGGTCGGCTGTGGCTCAACTGGTTGGGCGTCCGTCTCCCATATGGAGGGACCCGGGTTCGATCCCCGGGACCTCCCGGTAAAAAAAAAAAAAAAAAAAAAAAAAAAGAATTAAAGCCAGGAAGCAGATGTGAATCAAGCAGCTGGGCTCCCACCTACCACATGGGAGGTCCTGGGTTCGGTTCCCAGTGCCTCCTAAAGAAGACGAGCAAGACAGTAAGCTGACGCAATGGGCTGGTATGGCGAGCTGACACAACAAGATGACAATGAGATGATGCAACCAAGAGAGACAGGGAGGAATCACAACGAGAGGCACAACAAAACAGGGAGCAAGAGGTGGCTCAAGTGATTAGGTGCCTCCCTCCCATATGGGAGGCCCCAGGTTCAGTTCCTGGTTCCTCCTAAAAAAAAATAAGACAAGCAGATAGCAAGTGCAAACAACAGGGAGGGTGGCAGGAGGGGGGGGGGGGCAAAAAATAAATCTTAAAAAAAAAAAAAAAAAAGAATTAAAGCCACTCAAACACAAAATCAGTCCCAATGTTGGGAGGGAAGGAGGTGAGCGAGTTTTTGTCCCCTGCTAATGCTAAGAAAAGAAGACAAATTACAAATAAACACACTACTTAAATTAAGTTGGTAATATTTAAGGACAAATGAGAAAGGCACTTAATTATATCTTAGGAGTCTACCTTATTTTCTTAAAGCAGTCTGCTGTTAAATGATTACTTTCATGAAGACATGACCATAAACCCACTTAAAACTGAACTATACAAATATATTAATTGAAAACAACAGAGATACAATGCAGGCTATCTTTAGATTCACAAATATTTACTAAGCATCTAATATGTGCCAGGCCCTGGGGATACAAAGATGAATAAAATATGGACCCTGTGTTCAAAGATCCAGTCTACAAGGGAAGACAACACAAACAAATAATAAAAGTAGTACTGGAAGTAGTTACTCACATGTTAGGCACCATGAAATTGTTCTATATGCATAATTATTTAATCTTCATAGTAATTCTATAAAGTTATTATTCTCATAACTTAAATGAGGAAACACTGAAAGGAATAAGTAATTAACACAAGGTCACATAACCTTAAGTGTCAAAACCAGTATTCTAGTTCCAGTTTGCCTAATCGTATGCATCTAACTAATCCCGAGTAAAAGGAAAGATACGCAATAGAGAAGACTACCAGAAAGAGCTGAGCCTTAAAAGATGAATAGAAGTTGGTAAAATTAGGGTAAAAGAAGTTCCATAGTTTTCTTTAAAAAAATTTTGTGTATGTGAAAATACCTAGCACAGTCAATGCTGACCCAAAGGGTCAAGTGATTTCCAAAGTATAGTACATGTACCACTGATGATACTTTATACAATATTTGTTAAAACTTATTATAAAATAATTTCAAATTCAAAAATTATGGGAATTGTACAAATAACTCTTGTATAACCTTCATCTACACTTACCTATTAACATTCTACCACAATTTGTTTTCTCTTTCACTATATGTACATATATAACTATTTTTTATAATTATTGCTGAGCCATTTGAGAATACATTACAGACATCAGTACTCTTTCCCACCAAATATTTGAGTATGTTATTGCCTAAGGACATTGTCTTTAATAACCACAGTACCTTCATTAATTAAGGATATTAACATTGATACAATACTATAATCTACATTCCATATCCAAATTTGCAAATTGTCTCAATGATTTTCTTTATAGCATCCCCTGCTCTGCTCTCAAGATCCAATCCAGGATAACACATTACATTTAGTTGTCATGTTTCTTCAGTTTCTCTTAATCTGGAAAAGTTTCTCGGTCTTTCTTTACCTTTCATAATAGTGACTCTTTTAAAGAATACAGACTAGTTTCTTTATAGAATTTGGGTTTGTCTGATGTTTCCTCATGATTAGGTTCATGCATTCTCTTTTTCGGTAGGACTACACATGTGATGATGTATCTTTCTCAGTGCATCACATCAGAAGGCACATGATAATTGTAGTTGAGGCAATTTTAAGTGACAAATGTGTTTTTTATTTTAATAATTTTATATTTAAATTAACATATAGACCCATGGTTTTATACATTAATAAGATGAGGCTAATTTTTTAAAAAGTCAATATATGGGAGTAGATGAGGCTCAAGGCATCGAGCTTCTGCTTCCCACATGGGAGGTCCTGGGTTCACTCCCCAGAGCCTCCTAAAAAACAAAAAGCAAACAACAAGCAAACAAAGAAAACACCAACTCAGGGGAGCTGATGTGGTAAGTGGTTGAGCACTGGATTCCCACATACAAGGTCCTGGGCTCAACCCCCAGCCCCAATACCTCAAACAAACAAACAAAGGTAATATAAATAAAAATTTAAATAAAATGGTTCAGGAAGCATTAATATTAACACCACTACATGTGATACATAGACTAAACCAAATTCAAGAGAGCACTGTGCTAATTTCTACAAGGAAAGAAGGTAAAAAATGCTGATGACTTTATTGCAGAAACTCATCATAGTTTGTTTTTTGTTTCTTGTTTCTTTTTGAGGGATACCTTTGTGCATATTGAAGAGACAGCAAACCTTCTTTCATTTATGAATGGATACATGAGATAAGAGAGAGTGGATTGCATATAAAACATTTTCTAGAAGGATACTACGTAGCAAGACTGTTTATCTCCTCTGCTAGCAATTCACTTCCCGCACCTCACAGAGAGGCTTTTCCACTTTTGCATCTGCTTCTTCCTAAAGTGCAAAATTACACAGACTTAAGTAACCCATAATAATAACCCACTTCAGGAGATTTCTTCCAGAATCTAATGGAAGCAGATGGGGGAGGGGTTAGTTATCCCTTAGAAATTGTGAGAAAGCAACAGGTTAAAAGATTAAAGACCATAAGAACCCCCAGAAAAAAATTTATGTCGATATATCTTTTTAAGCAATATAGGAAAATAATATTACTATTTCAAAGGAATAATATATGCATTAAATATAATGAAGGATGTATTTGTTATATTAATAAAACTGGCTCAATTTTATTCTTTCAAACAATACTCTGACGTCAAAGAATCATCTTTAACTTCTTTATACCACCATATTGCATGCATTTCTTTGTATAAACTAAATTATACTTTGACAGAATAATAAGCACGTTTAATATCAATGAAGGTTCAAAGATAGTATTTGTACTTAGGTTTTTTCCCTATCTTATAATTAGCATATTTTCATCCCTAGTTTTGTGGTTGACATCACTTTTGCTCATTTTTCTACATTCCTTCTTGGAAGTGAATCACATTCTCTCTACCCTCGTGGAGCTTACATTCAAGCATAGAAAACATCTTTGAAGAGCTAATGATGAAATTTATTATTTAAATATAAAATGGTTTAGGGGGAAAAAGAAAAATAGTGATAGTGAAAGAAACCTCTAAATTCCCACGCAGGAAAATCAGTGTTAAGTTTTGATAACAAAAGGTTTTCCTGAAATAGCATAAATTCATGGAAATTGTTTGTGAAGCATTTTTTCTGCATTTCTTTGTTAATTTCATGATCTTGCTAAGATAAGTTGTTTCTCTTTGCTCTTTCTAGGAATCATGAAGAATTTTGCCCCTTTATACAAGTCAAAAATAAAACACAAATATTCCGTTAGAGAACATTTTCCTACCCAATGAAATAACCCTGATAAAAGAAGGATAACTTCAAATATGATGTATAGAATCTAGCTAAACTCCAGATTTTTGTGCATGGTGTTTTTTTGGGTTTTTTTGTTTTTTGTTTTTAATCTTCTATTAGGCTTTTTTCTGCTTCCTCTGGTCTTTCAGAACTATAGACTGAGAATGCACAATCCCCTCTCTCTGGTTTTCCCAAACAAAAAGACATTAAAGTAGGACTGTTTATGGATGGAGGTTTCAGTATGTGTGTGTGTGTGTGTGTGTGTACACACTAATAAACTTTAGTATATACAAAGTGAGACAGACTTATAAAGGTAGCACTTTAACAAGAAAAACACTCCGAACTGATAAGAAAATAAAGAGAAATTTGACAAGGGAATCTTATAATCTATTCTAGATAATGTTTCAAACACTCTGTTAAATAATGGGAAACAGTGAAGTTGCTATATTAGTAAATTTCTACAGAGGGAGCTAGTCACAAAGAATAAATTTATTGGAAATATCAGATTTCCATTCATCAACATGAGCTCAGATTATCCTCTGTTTGATAGTCAACTCAAAAAAAAAAAAAAAAAAAGGAACAGAGCCAAATTGTGGCAAATTTCTAGTAAACCATACTAAAAGTTGTGAAATATAATATCCATCATAAATACTCTGTGAAAATTGATTCCTCCAAAAAAGTAAAAAAAGATATTTTTCCTAACTCACTAAAGTAAAAGCACATAGGCTTTCAATCAAAAAGATCTGAAATCAATCATAGTTCTACCCTTTACTACTATAAGATAAGCCATGGAATCTCTTCAAGCCTCAGTTTACTAGTCTGTGAAATGGAAATGATTATATCTACCACATAGAGTTGCTATGAGGATTAAATGAGATCATGAAAGTAATTAAAATCATGCCCTCCTTCCTTGCTTTTAACATGTTGCCTAATTGTTTAATCCTTTCCAAAAAGAAACCATGTAATTATAGTTGGTGCAGAGAATGTTTCAAGGATTCAATTAGCTAATAATAGATAATAAAAGTTCCCCTCAAATCCATATTATTCCCAAACGCTTTGACTCAGTCCTTAGGGGGAAATGTGGGCTATATAACCTTAGACAACTTTCTATGCAAATATCTGCCACAGGTTCATTCTCAAAATATACCTGTTTCTTGTAGATCAGGGAAATTTCACCATAGCAGCAGTTCCTGCTCTCTCCATCCCATATTACCTTCAATTAACATTCATCCCACAGCTATCACAGAGAAATGTTGTCAAATAAACTGTTTGTAGCAAGGTATCAATGAACTATGCTTGGACTGATTAAAGAAATCATTTGTTTAAAGAAAAAAAAAAAAAAGAAATCATTTGTTTAATGAACAATAATTAAATAGTAAAGTACTAATGTAAACCAACAATTATATGTGAGAGACAGCTTCTCCATGAGTAGCAGCAGCCAGTTCAAGCTTTTTAGAATTATTATCATACTCACAATAACCTATACCACAACTGATCTTTATATAGCTCTTCAGAGGTCAAAACATTTTCACATACATAATAATTTTTGTCTCACCCTCATTAAACCTTTTAAAATAAAATGGAATTATCATTTTACAAATGAGGAAATTAAGTTCAAAAGATTAAGTGATTAGCCAACACATGGTAGTTAATACTGTATCAACTTCGCTAAACTAAAACTACATCTCCCAAGCATTTCATTCCCTGTCTGGTTTCAGGTAATTTTGCATTAAGTTTTGGGAGGAGGAAGTGAAACAGCAGCAATTACACTCCGAAAGTGGTCACTGGGCAGGACTCCAATCTGTCCTTACTCATCCCCATTCCACCTCCAGCTCACCTTTCTGACTGCTGGTCGGTCCTGCTGACTATTAGCAACCCCAGACCTACCACCGGATGCATCACTAAAAATTCATAAAGGTGGTAGGTACAGAAAGTCAACAACCCACCAGGCGCCTTCACAGTTTCACTCCAGCAATTGACATATCTACCAACTTCTTGAAAACTCCACCAAATTACCCTACACTAGAATTGATTAGTGACTTTTCTCTGATCTTTTTTTAACTTTGATTTCTTCAGTTTCTCCCACAATAAATTTTAATTCCTACAATAAACTCCTTCCATCATAATACTCATAGTCGTTTTGCATCTCTGAATGAATTCTAAATGATACACCAAAACTCACCGGTCCCTCCACCAAAACAACTATTGTACTTGGAGGATCTGTCTGAAGCAACTATTTTGAAACTCCTGAGTCTAGAGGAATACCAAACAGCATCCAAGGAAGACATGGAGGAAGAGACTCAAAAATTGCAGTAAATACTGGTGAATTCCAACCTCCCTGCATGGCTGTCATCCCCCTCATCTAGCCTCATAGCAGCCAGCAGTGGGGACTGCAGCCCAGGATCCTGGTGCAGCATGCCGGTGCCAGGGTGGGATGAAAAGACCTAGTCCTACAAACCCTGGCAGAGGTGTGACTTGATTCTGATCACTGCTTTTCCTCAGCTACTTCAGATCACTGGGGGCTGGCTCTGAGAGCCACCATTGTTCCAATCTCTCTCAGGTAAAAGCTGCAAAGGAATCAGTACCCTTCCTCAAAACTGTAATAAATGAGTGAGTGCCAAATCAAGAAAACCTATCTCCAAAATCCATAGGAGAAGCTCCCAGGGCCCTTACTGGCCCCTCCAGCACCTCCCCAGTACAGTGTGGAGTCAGCCTGCACTCCCTCTGTGGCCCTGTTCCAGAGGGAGCAGAGTAACTACTATGCACATTCTGGAGTACTCTATGTCAGTGCCAATCGATGTGGTGGAATTCTGAAAGACTGAACCAGGAATCTGTTTGGGTTCCCCCTCACAGATTTTGTCCTGAAAGCAGAGAAACAGCTTGCAGACAGCTAAAACAGTAAAAGAAACAAGTCTAAGCTGTATCATCAAAATATTATTGCTCACCATGGTTCATAGCTTACATTTGGTGTATTTTTTCCCATAAACCACCCTATTACTAATACCTTGTATTAATATTGTACATTTGTTAGAATTCATGAGGGAACACTCTCATATTTGTACTATTAACCACATTACATCATCCACCACATGGTTCACTGTGTTATACTGTTCCATGCCTTGCACACTCCATCCAAAGGGTACACACAGTGGCTCTCAGTTACATCAGAGTTGTTGTGTCTTCGCCTCAGTAAATCTTAGAATATTTTCCTTACTACAATAGGAAAAAAATCCCTTAGCCCCCATTATTGATCCCTAGCATTGATATAGTACCTTCTTTGCCATTAATGCAAAATATTACAATATTACTGTTAACTATAGTCATAAGTTACATTAGTTGTATTTCCCCCTGTATTACCATATTCTTAACACCTTGTAATAGTGACATACATTTGTTCTAGTTCATAGAAGAACATTCTTGTATTTGTACTATTAACAACAATCTTCACCCACCACTGAGTTCACTATGTTATACAGAACCTAGATTGTCCTCTAGCTTTCTTTCAATTGATATTTACATCCCGAGACTACTCCTTTCAGCCACAATCATATTTAAGCAGTGTTATAAATATATTCACTATAATGTGTTATCATCAACTCTATCCATTTCCACACATTTATAATCAACCTTATTAAAAATTCTACATAAATCAAGCATCAGCTCCCCCTTCTCAATCCTCATTCTATCTCCTGGTAACCTATACTCCAGAGTTTAACTGTGAGTTTACTTATCATATTTAGTTTATATTAATGAGACCCTACAATATTTGTCCTTTTGTGTTTGGCTTATTTTACTCAATAATGTTGTAGGTTAACACAAGAAAATCAATCGGTGTAATGCACCATATTAATAAATTGAAGAAGAAAAATCACATGATCATCTCAATTGTTGATGGTAGCACAAAATTGTAAATGTAATTAATGCCATTGAACTGTATTATTAAAAAAGGTTACGATGGCAAAGTTTAGGTTATTTCTGTGTTGCCACAAAACAGCAAAAAATATGTGTAGAAAATAAAATTTTAAAAAATCATTTAGGAGGCGGATGTGGCTCAAATGGTTGGGCATCTGTCTCCCATATGGAGGGAACTGGGTTTGATCCCCGGGACCACCTGGTAAAAATAAAGAAAAATATAGAAGGCACGCGGGTGCGCCGCCAGGCCCCGCAAGCGGATGAGCTCCCCAGGCCCCATCGAGCCACGCAGCAAGATGATGACGAAACAGGAGAGTGACACAAGGGAGAGCCAAGACAAGACATGCTGAAAAACCAGGAACTGGGGTGGCACAGGTGGTAGGACGCCTCTCTCCCACATCGGAGGTTCCCAGGATCGAATCCCGGTGAAGACAGGAGGAGAAGGATGAGAAGAGAGGGCAGGAAACAGACAGAGAATTGCCTAGCGAATGGACACAAAAACAGCAAAAACAGATAAAAAGAAAAAAAATAAATAATCAGTTGGCCAAAAAAGACATGCAAGACTTACACTGAAAAACTACAAACCACTGCTAAAAGTAAAGTCCCAAATATTGTTAAGATGTCATTTTTCCCTAAATAGATTCAACATAATCCCTATGATAATCCCAAAAAGGTTTTTGAAGAAATTGGCATGCTGGTTCTAAAATATGTGTGGAAATGTAAAGGATCTGTTATATCCAAAGTCATCTTGAAAAAGAACAATGTGGGAGGACTTACACTATTGACTACAGTGTTTACTATAGTGTGGTACTGGCATAAGAATCAACAAATAAATCAGGGGAACGGAAAAGACCCACAGTTTTACAGTCATCTAATTTTCTACAAAGGCATCAAAGCAACCAAATGGACATGGGAAAGGCTATACATTCAGCAAATGGTACTAGAATAACTATATATCCACACAGAAAAAATATTAACCTCAACCTCTACTTCACGATGTACACAGATATAACTGACCACAGACCTAAACATAAAAGCTAAAATCATATAGCTTTTAAAGCATAAGAGAATATATTCACAATTTCAGGATAGACAAAAGTTCTTGAGTCAAAGAAAGCAGCCTACGTAAAGAAAAAGTTTTGATAGAGTTCATCAAAATTAAAAACTTCCGTGTCTCACAAGACATCAGTAACAAAATAGGCAAGCCAAAGACTGGGAAAAAAATATATCTAACATTAGATTTGTATCAGGATATATAAATAATACCAACAATTCATCAATAAAAAGACAAAACCCATTTTTTTTTAATGGGCAAAATATTTGAACAGATATTTCAAAAAAAGATATATTAAGGGGGTCGGATGTAGCTCAACTGGTTGGGCGTCCGTCTCCCATATGGAGGGACCCGGGTTCGATCCCCGGGACCTCCCGGTAAAAAAAAAAAAAAAAAAAGATATATTAATGGTCAATAAGCACATGGAAAAATGTCAACATCATTGGTCATTATGGAAATGCAAATTAAACCCAATGAGATATCACTACACACTCACCAGAAGAGTTAAAATTAGAAAGCACGAGAACATCAAATGTTGGTGAGGATGTGAAGCAACTGGAACTTCCATATACTGCTGGTAGGAATGTAAACTGTTACAACTATTTGGGAAGAAAATCAGGCAGTTTTTTATAGAATTAAATATACTATGCGAATATTCTCGCTGTCCTGATTTTGTGATAATCAGGGTAGGCTAAACATTCGCTATATTAGAAACCATGCATGTGTCCCCAGACCTAGTTTTTCTCCCTAGGTCTGGTTTTTGGAATGCTGGTGATAAACTAAGCCTGATTTATTATTTGACCTACCTGTATGGGAAAAGTCTGTAACTTTGGTAATCTTTGGTCAACTTTGAGATGTAGTGGGGAGACAGATGTGGCTTGGGTGGTTGGGCATCCATCTCCCTTAGGTTCAATCCCCCGGGACCTCCTGGTAAAATAAAGAAAAATATAGACTGCGCATGGGCCACCAGGTCCCGTGCGCTGGTGCGGCACCAGGCCACGCAAGTGGGTGAGCTGCCAGGTCCTGTGCATGGGTGAGCTGCTAGGCCCCATGAGCCACGCAGCAAGATGATGACATGACAGGAGCATGACACAAGGGAGAGCCAAGACAAGACGCACCGAAAAACCAGGAACTAAGGTGGCGCAGGCAGTAGGACGCCTCTCTCCCACATCGGAGTTTCCGAGGATCGAATCCCGGTGAAGACAGGAGGAGAAGGATAAGAGAGGGCAGGAAACGTACACAGAGAGTTGGCCAGCAAATGGACACAGAAACAGCAAAATCGGGGGGTGAAGGTGGGGAATGGATATAAATAAATCCTTTTTAAAAAAATATATAGGGGTGGAAGATACGGACTATAACTTGTAGTAATACTTTGACGATGCTCTTTCATGATTTGTTAACAAATGTTTCACAACAATGCAGGGTGTTTGTGGGGGGGTAACGTGTGAGTGCCCTGCATGATGTTATGTATGTTTGTTTTGTAAGTTCACAATGTTTACTGAACACTTATAGTTTATGTATGTTCATGTATGAATGATATACTTCAATAAATTGTTTAAATTTATGGACCTAGTAATTCCACTCCTGGCTAATGATCCAAGAGAAATAAAAGTATGTTCACAAAAAGACTTATACAAAAATATTCATAGCAACTCAATTCATAATAGCAAAAATAATGGGAATATCCCAGGTGTCTATCAAGAAGAGAATGGATAAATAAAATATTAATCAGTAATAAAAAGTAACTAACTGGGAAGTGGATGTGGCTCAAGCAATTGGTCTCCTATCTACCATATGGGAGGTCCCAGGTTTGATTCCTGGGGCCTCCTGGAGAAAGCAAGCTGGCCCGCACGGAGAGCTGGCACAACAAGATGATGCAATAACAACAAAAAAAGAGAGAGACAGAGGAAAAAAGACAATGAGAGACACAACAAACCAGGGAGCTGAGGTGGCTCAAGCGATTGAGTGCCTCTCTCCCACACTGGAAGGTCCCAGGACCAGTTCCTGGTGCCTCCTAAAGAGAAGACGAGAAGACAAGCAGACACAGAAGAACGTGCAGCAAATTGACACAGAAAGCAGACAGCAAGCGCAAGCAGCAAGGAGGGGGGTATAAATAAATAAATAAAAGTAACTGAGGGAAGCGGCTGTGGCTCAATCAGTGGGGCTCCCGTTTACCATGTGGGGGGCCCCGGGTTCGGTTCCCGAGGCCTCCTGGTGAAGGCGGGCCCGCCCGCACGGCGTGGTTGGCTGACCCAGCGAGCACAGGCAGCAGGGGGGGGATAAATGAATAAATAAATAAAATCTTTAAAAAAAAAAAAAAAAAAAAAAAGTAACTGATATATGCAACAACATGGATGACTCAAAAATATGAGTGAAAGAAGCTTTATAAAAGACATTACATATTTATGATTTCATTTATAATTCTTGAACAGGCAAAACTAATCTATGGTGTAAAAAAATCGTAACAGTGGTTACCCTCTGGAAGGGTGGGGGTAGGGATTGACTGCAAAGGGGCATAAAAGAACCCTCTAAGGCAGAGGTTCTTAATCTTTTTTGTTCCATGGACCCCTTCTCAGAATGTAGCGGCAGATAGTTTTATGACACTCAATATCGGCATGTCTTTAAATTAAATTTTAGGATTATTCAAAATCACGTTTTACAACTTTCCCATAATTTCAATACCTGATAACCTAATAAGGTTCAACATCTGCTCTAACGGTCATTTTCGGCACACATTTAGAAATTCAAGTTTTCCCACAACGTCTTAAAACCATCTCTGCCATCCTTACCAACCTTTTTGCAGGCAGTTATCCACTGCACTCAGAACACGCTACGTCAAAATAAAAATCATATGAAGTCCTCACTCTACTGTGTATTATTTAATAAATATATCACACCTGCACCAACGTCCCCACAAGAATAATGCTTTTCTGAATTTTCAGTTCAAGCTCATGGACCCCTGAAATCTTTCCACAGACCCCCACTCTGATGGTACACATGTTGAAATATTTAAGGGGAAGCATACTGATATCTGTAATTTACTCTGAAAAGCATCTAAAAAAAACTGATGAATAAATTGGTCGATAGAGGAATGAAGAGATAAGTGTTAAAGCAAAAACAGCAGAATGTTATTGGTAAAATTTAGGTGGTAACATACTATATGTTATTATATGTTTAAAATTTCTCACAATAAAATGTAAGGAAAAAAAGTTCAGTTGGCCAAATTCTACCCATGCGGATGAACGATATCTTAGCTAAAAACTTTTCAAGGGAAGAAACACATTAATACAGGTTACATATTAAATCATATGGATACATTGTTTGAAAGGAGATTTCTAGTATTTTTAATACAGGTCATAGTCTACAAGGCCAAATGACCCTCTAAGCTGGATGACTACCTAACTCCCAAACCAAAAAAGTTCTGTTACCAGACCTATAAATAAGAAGTAATCAACCAATAGTACAGACACAGATAGCATCTGTCACTGACTATACATGGCAGTAAAGAAAGAAATTGCACAAAATTTCTTGACAATATATTCAAATACCCACTATGATGATTATAATAAATGGTGATAGAAAACAGACAAAAATATTGATGAATGAAAGGCTAGCACAGTAAGATATACAAACTGTAAGAAATTCCCTCCCTACACATTGGTCCCACTGTCTTATAATTATTAAAATTTTGATCTCTTTAAAAAGGGAAAGGAATGGAAAAACTTTGGAAATGGTTCAGGAGAGAGCTTCTAAAAAAGTTAAAAAAAATACCTAAGAAAATTATTACCCAATCTAGAGAGAGGAGAAAATAGTAGCCTCAAAGTACTCTAAACAAAAAGTTATTCTCCATATAGATGAGGACAGACAAAGATTACATTAAGCTAAACCACGAAGGACCTGAGTTAGATGAGTTGGATGTTAAAATGTTTTTAAGAGTAGAGAACATCAGACATCAGGGAAACTCCCAAGGAAGTATATAAAATCCACCAATATATTTGTTTGTAAATAGGATATAACCTGAACTATTACCAAGAATAAGTGTTGTCTAACCTGAAGGTGTACTTGGCCTCGAATCCTTCAAAATCTGAATTCTATAGTATTTTTTGATATTGAGTATTTACATAATAATCAACATTATAAGAATCTTCTTGCACACAGGGGAAAAAAATAGGCTAACTAAAAGACAGGAGCATATAATTTTTTTTTTTTTAGCTTCTCTCTTTGGACATTCTTAGGATACTCAAGAGATTAAGAATTAGAAGACTTCCAAAACCTATTATTTTTAACTAAAACCCTCATAGTTCCTGTGAAGTGGCAGTCTTTTAAATAGTATCATAGGATAGAAAAATATCAATGGAGAAAACCCAGAATCATATACTCAGTTTTTTAAAGTGAAAGATAGAAATTTAAGTACATAAAAATCTAAAGAGGCAACAAAATTCTATCCTCATTTCAAACTTTATATTTAAATGGTTTACCTTCTGCTAAATAATAGCTAGGCATTTACTTTTGCTTTAATCAATGAAAGAAACAAAATTTTCTCTCTCCATCTTTCACATGGAGTGAGGGGAGTCAACTGAATAAGAGTCAAAAATTGACAATGACAATTTAATATTTTATCTGGGAAAAGAAAATGAAATGATATTATTTCCCAGGATGGCCTTAATTGAGTCTAAATGATAGAATACAATAATACGTATCTTAATACACATATGGGAATAATTACTTCCCGTGTTAACCTTCCTCAATATTTAATGTAATGTATCCTAATCATATTAGGATAAAGGCCATAGTGTTAACTACATCTTTATATTTTATATAATTTTAAAAGTAAGATTATTTATATATATCAATTCCACAATATAAATTATATACAACCTAGTGTTTAATACACTTACAGTTCCTTGTGTTTTTCTTCAGCCAAGATTTGGTCATTTGGTTTCAGAGAATACCTATAACAGGAACAAAATTACATTGGTTAAACAAACATATAAGTACTTTTGCCTCACGGACATCTGACTATCAGTATATTCAGTTGACCCCCGCCCCACAAACAAGCACTGCTATAGTTATAGATAGGTCTCTGTTTAAATTAATAAAACACCAGGCATGTCCAAACAGATGGTACTTTGCCATTCTATTTGTCATTTCTACTGACAATAGCCAAGGGACTGAAGGGGGATCAACTCAACAATGGTTTGAAATCACAAGATATCTTCTATATCCTTCTCACATCTATAATGTGAGACTCATCCAGTAGTTCAAAATTCAAGCAACTATAGCTGGCAAGTGGTCTTCAGAAAGAAAGCATAATCTTAATGATGCCTAGATTTGGACATTTTCACGGCTTCAAAACTATAAGCTTGAAAGCTAATAAATTCCTATAGTTATAGCCACTATATATACATATATGTATATGTATATGTATATTTATATGTATGTATATATATATATATATATATGCAAAAGCTTTTGGCTTTGACTTCAAAAAACAACAAAGAAAATGCAATTTTCAACTCATTAAATAAATATTATCTCTACCATGCACCAGGCTATGTACTAGGTAATAAGATATAGTGGGAAAAATAAATTTTGATTCAACCACTTGATAGCTCAATGACCACAGGCAAGTATTTCATCTAAGTCTCAGTCTCCCTTTCCATAAAATAGAGGTTGCCTTAACCATTAGATAAGGATCTTTCAAAGTGGCCTGTATTTGCACTGTTGTAGGTAAACATACGTTTTGAAGGATACACAGAAATAGTTTCATGGACAACTCAAATTCTCAATGTACTCAACCTTTTTCTAAAACTAATCTGCCTGAAAATGCACTAGAGATTCGGATGGAAAAGTCATGTTGGTTCTCCTTTCCTACCTCCCCATTCACAAGTGCCCTTACCCACATTATAAAAAAGAATAGCATACTCTCACCCATCCTGAAATGAACTGTATTACATTGCCTGGGGTGTAAGAACCTCTGGAGTGCTAAATAAGGAATGATTAGTAATATTTTTGGGAAGCGGCTGTGGCTCAATCAGTAGGGCTCCCGTTTACCATATGGGAGGCCCCGGGTTCGGTTCCCGGGGCCTCCTGGTGAAGGCAAGCCCGCCCGCACGGCGTGGTTAGCTGACCCAGCGAGCACAAGCAGCAAGAGGGGGATAAATGAATAAATAAATAAAATCTGAAAAAAAAACAAAAACAAAAAACTATTAAAAAAAAAAAAAAAAAGTAATATTTTTGTCTGTAAAATCTTCTTTAATTAAGGTACCACAAACTGACTACAGTGTATCCTGTTTTATACGTTATTTCTGTAAAGAGTAGAGCTAGAAATTAGAAATGGGAATTGTGATAGGATGTTCTATTTTCAGATATATTGTAGAGAGCAGCACAAGTTGATGACAATTTTTATTTATAATAAAGTTTATCTCTTCCATACCCTGATCATCATCAAAGAATTTATTACTTTCCAGAAAAAGTCCTCCTATGAAGCAAAGTTTAGAGAATTTCCAATAAGAAAAAAACAAAGACAGTATCAAATTATTTCTTCCAGGAAACAAACTTTAAAACAAGGCTCCCTGCCCTTGCGTGTTATCTACTGAGGACAAAATATCAGAAGATGGTTGTCACATGGACACATATCAACCAATTGAAAAATGAAGTCAGATATTTCTCTGTCAGGAAAATAAATCTGATTGATTTGACAATGAAGATTAATTTTGCACAATAAGGCTATAAAGCAGACAGTGGCCTTAAACTGAATGGCTTTGAATAAAATGTTTAAAGTACTTGATAAAAACATTTTATCAAAAAATATTCTGACATAGGTAAATTGAAATGAACAATATTTAACTTTTCCCAGTACTTCCTGAAAATATTAAGTTAAACATAATGCCTCTAAGAAAATGACTAATCAAATATAAGTAATAGTTATCATTTAAGTTAAAGTCAATAAGCCTTTTTGGTTTATTACCCAGAATTGCATGTCCTTAATAATTTTGATAACTGTCAAGTCAGGTGGTTTCTAATTCTTTGCTTCCAACAAAAACTAAGGAGAACCTAATCAAATTATAGGCTCTCAGATAAATAATTGTGATGACAGATCATCTGATGATAGAAGAGTTCAAATGATTGAGTCTCACTGCTTAAATAAAACCCTGTCCATAACATCCAATTGATTATGTGAACAAGATTTCTCAGCACATATACCTCTAAAGGAAAAAAAATAAAATGGATACTGAGCATTGTCTTTCTCTAACAATGAGTATTATTTGTGGAAAAGGGTGAATTGAAAAAAATTAAAAAAACTAAAGAATAGCCTCATTTACCTCATTATAAGGTGCAATTCCAATAACTTTTAATAATTAACATTTTAAAATATATGTTGTTTTACTAATTATGTGCTAATTATAACTTAATGAACAGAAGGTATTTTTAATATTTAAATTTACAAACATATTTTTGTTATGCATGACATTCATGCATGAAAATATATTACCGCTATGACATATGTGTAATATATTACATGCAAAATGTAATTCATGCATAAAACATAGTCATGCATAAAAATATATTACATAAGGATAAAATCTGGTGGGAAAAAGTACAATGAAAATACAAATTCAAAGAAAAAAATTTTAAATGTTAAAAAAGCTTGTTCATGGTTTTTAAAGTAGATAATGGCAGGTATCAAATCACTATGGTATTTAGAGTCCACTAAAAAGTGATTCATCAGTTTTATTTAAAGTCATGATAAAATTTATTTACTTAATGTGTGAGGAAGTACTTATTTATCAAAACATGTTTACGGAATATGAAAGTTAAAAAGTTTGAAAACCACTGGATTTAAGAACAAATATGTCTTAGCAAAATGCTTGGTATAGACACAATAGGTACTCAATGTTACTTTTCTAAGTGACTAGGAATTGAGAAAAACATATTTTTGTTCTTAGTAGTTCATAACTCAGTAAGCAAATCAAAATGAAAATAACTGCTCACGGTGTGATAAATGTTACAGCAAAACTAAGTACAATATACAATGGTAGCCCAAAAGAGGGAGTAATAAGTCTCCTCCTAAGGAGGACAAAAAAAGGGACAGCTTTTCTGTTTCCCAACCCTTATCTTCCTTTCCCATCTCATCTCCCTTCCTTGCTCCTTCCCCATTAACCTTCTTATCACAGGATAAGAATTTGAATGGAATGGGAAAGGAAGCCAGAAGAAAGGGTCTATTTAGGCGGGAAGCCTGCAAGGATAGCCTGATATTGATCAAATTGTCAAAGGGGAAAGTTTTCTAATGGACACACTGTATCTTCAGGACCTCAGCAATGAATTTGCAAGTTCCTTTTTAAACTATTCTCCAGGCAAATTAGTTCTCTAATCCCAAACAAGCTTCAAAGCAGTCACTCTTCCCATAGTTTTCCTTTCTCTGATCTGCTTTACCGCTTTCCAAACTAGGTAACTTTCTCACAGATACCATAACCTTTATTCTCTCTCACTTTCGCTGGCTTATCTCAGTTTTAGCTTCCTCTTCTCTTCCGGAGGCCTCCACACAGCTTCCTAGAAATCTGGCCTATACACATATGCTTAGCCATGTGTTCACTTACTTATGTCTATAACTATACTAATGTGTGTTCATTTATAAGCTTCCATCTCCTGATCTGCATTTTTCACAAACATCTCCCTTAAAAATATCCACTTGGTTCAATTTTAGTTAGAATAACAACTATTTGAAAATCCACTAAAATAACCTATAATTATGAATTATCTCTTCTGCTGCATAATAGAATATTCTAATTTTTAAAATGAAACATTCATTTAGTTTGCAAATTAGAAAAAGATGATTTGTTCCTCCAGGCAACTTAAATATATTTCCACAGGTGATAAACTATAACCAAATGGTTCTTATGTATATAAAGTTAGTTGAAAGGGAGTGGGGGGGGACACAACCTTTACAAAACACCTTAACAAAACATATACAAAAAGTAGTGCACTACTATAATTGTAAAAATTATGTTATAAACTAAAATGAGTCCCTCATATTCATTTTGAAAGTAGACAAAGTATAATTTAAAATCATAAATATAAAGGTAACTATACCATCAGTTCAAAATCTTTACTAATGAAATGGAGCTATTTCCCACTGAAACATCCAGTTAAATGTTTGTTTAAATGTGGGTTTATAGGTAGTTCTCATTTTCATTTAGTATGTTCTGTTCTGCCAATATGACTGTTGTTGGCAGGACAGAAGATATACAGCCTTTTTACTCTCTTTATCATATTTAACTTATTCTCTGAATGAATACACAATGTTTCAAATTAATAAATCTCAAACTCTGAAAATTCAACTTAGTTGGAAGTAGAAAGTAGAAAGCTATAATTCACCTTCCTATCATGGGTTAATCATCATAATGTTTCAGACTAAAGCTGGACTTAAATTTAAGAAACTTCTAAAGAAGTTTCTTCTAAATACAGGGTTACAATGAAAATAGCAAGAAGTGACAAGGTTTATGAAAATAATATTTTAAATTAGCATTAACTAGATGAGGATTAAAACGCAATTAGAAGAAGGTAAAGGAAAAAAGAATTAAACTAGATTTAAACTTAGATTTATAACATAAATATTCTTTGTATTCTTAAATTTTTTTCTTATTTTTTTTTGGTTAAAAAAATCATTGATAATTATTAAAAGTAACTAGCCATGTATTTTCACTAAAGGAAATTTTTAAAATTTGGTACTTGGAAGATGTCACTGCTTGGCTCTTGGGTTACATCAACAAAACCTACCCATTTTATATCATACATCCCATTCTGTCTTCATCATTCTACTGAGATTTACCTAGCTAACATCACCAAACACATCCTATTGTCAAATCTGTGGTCTAGACGTCTCTATTGCACCTAATATTGTTAACCACTCTGTCATACAAACCCACTATACCTCGTAAGACCCTGTGTTTAGTTCTCCTGCTAATTTCACTGTCTTCTCAGATTCCTTCCAAAAATATTCTTTATAATTCCATCCATTAAATGTTCTGTGTTACAGCCCACTTCTTTTCCTATCCACACTTTCTCTAGAAAAGCTCAACTATTAGTTGCATAATAATAAATAGTAATAATAGTAGTAATAGTTAACATCTACAGAATATTGTGTCAATGTACAATTAAATATCTTTATTATTGTACACACTCTCTCTAGCTATCATTCCCTACCTATAAGAAATATAAATCAAACTGTCTCCTGAAAATGCCCACCTAGATACTGCATAATCATCTCATGCATGAACAAAATTGAACTCAAACTATGCACCTGAGCTACCATGATCCTCCTCTCATACTCCCTAACTCAGCTATAAATACCATCTACTCTGTCACCATTAACAAAAATTGGAAATACCACACCTAACTGTTTTGCCTTATATTCATAAAATCAATCACCAATTCCTACCTTTATACTCTGAAATATTATTGTACTCTCTCCCAACTGTTCAAATTACAATGATCAGGTCACCCTCATATCGCAATAGGTCTAACTAGTCTCCTCTTTTCTAATCTAGCTACTCAAATCCACTAGTCCATTGCAGACACAGTCGTCTGTATAATTCTAAAACGCGACTCTGACCATGTCATCCCCTTGTTTAAATACCCTCAAGTGTTTTCCATTCCCCTTAGGAGAGGTCATGAGAGACATTCCATCTCCTTAGCAGCCAATAATATGAGGTAACATAGGCCAAGTACATGCATTATCTCATTCAATCCTTACAACAACCCTATTTTATCATTCCTATAGTATTCATGAGGAAACAAAGGCTTCCACAGATTAAACAAGATAACCAAGGTCACAAAGCTAGGCCACAGAGCACACTCCTTCGTATAATGCCACAGAAATACTGGAAGTATTTCTTTCCAGTCCGTCTCCTCAACCAGACCACTAACTACTTATTTAACTTTGTATTCCCAGTATGTGGCATAATGCTGAACACAAAGCAGGTATTCTCAAAATTCATGTTGACCTGAAATTAACTATTAAAAACAAATCCAATGTTTATGTATGAGTGATATACTTCAATAAATTAAAAAAAAAAAAAATCTAGGGGAGCAGACGTAGTTCAAGTAGTTGAATGCCTGCTTCCCATGTACAAGGTCCCGGATTCAATCGCCGGTACCTCCTAAAAACAAAACAAACAAAAAAATCAACTCTCATCTGAGAGGGGATGTAGCTCAGTGGTTGACTGCCTGCTTCCCATGTATGAGATCCTGGGTTCAATCCCCAGTACCTCCTAAGGAAAAAAACAAAATCAAAATAAAAAAAATAAAAAATAAAAAAATCTGGGGAAGCATATGTAGCTGAAGTGATTGAACGCCTGCTTCCCATGTACAAGGTCCCAGGTTCTATCCCTGGTACCTCTTAAAAACAAACAACAACAACAAAAAAAAAAAACCAACTCTCATTGGGGAATGGATATAGCTCAGTGGTTGAGCACCTGCTTCCCACATATGAGGTCCTGGGTTCAATCCCCAATACTTCCTTAAAAAATAATAATAATAAGCCATGTTTAAGTAATCTTTACAAGTATCTTTTCCCTGATATTTAGCCAAAGTCAGGTCTGGATAACAAAGAATCCATAAAGAACACCAACTTATAATATCTGAGGCAACATGAAGGATTCATAAATGAATCTGTGTTCATTTAGAATCCATAATTTAGGTCTTACTTAAGGATACCCAAGAGCAACTCAGGACCAATCACTTAATATGTGAAATAGCATAAAGATTCAGAGTCAAATACCACTTTAATTCAAATTCTAAGAATTTAGAATTCCAAAGACCATATTTCTTTTATTGTAATGCAGCTCACAAAGCAGCTAGGTGAAAGAAAAATAGTCAAGTAACATTACCAAATATCAGCAATAATCTACAAAACGTTATAGAGGAAAAAAAACCCACAATAGCAACAATTTTATTTTTAAAATGCCTAGAATATACCTAACAAAAAAAGTGCACACTTGTGAAGGGAACTATAAAACTTTACAAAAAAATCCATATGATAACCACTAATCATATATGGCTATTTAAATTAAATTAAACTTACATGAAATTTAAAAATTCAATTGCACTAGCCACATATGACATGTTCAATAGCCACATGCGACTAGTAGTTACTTTATTAGATGGTACAGACATACATTTCCATCACCATAAAAAGTTTACTCTAACCACTTCTAGATATTTTTATTTTTTTCCCAAAACAATAATTTATTTTTATCATTATTGAAGCTAACAAATTCAGCAATGACTATTGCCATATGATGTGACTAAGAGAAAAACAAACCTAACCATTTTATAATCCTTTATAATGTAATTCAATTTTATATTTTTCAAAGACTCAAAATACCTAAAATAAATGGAGAAATACACATATAGATAGGAAAAGTCAGGTAATAAAGATCTCCTTTTCCCAAATTAATTAGCAAATATAATGCAATTCCAAAGAAAATCCCAGAAAGATTTTTTGTGGAAGTTTACATATTCATTCAAAATTTATATGGAACAGAAAAGGATAAACAATAACTAAGAGAATTCTTGAATAAGGTGCAGGGAGTTACGAAACCAGATATCAAGAATTACTGTAAAAGTATAGTAGTAAAGACAGGGCTGCAGTAAGTAGTTAAAATAGACCAACAGAAACTAACTGAGAACCTAGAAACCAAGCTATAGATTAAAAAAAAAAAAAAATCCTGGCATTACAGATCAGTGGGTAAAGGATGCACTACTCAAAATATATTGATAGGATAGCTGGTTCCCCATAAGGAAAACTTCCTAGAAATGGATCTCTACCTTATAACACATACAAAAATCAATTCAGGGGAGAGGGGCAAGATGGCAGCAGAGTAAGGAGCTCCAAGAGTCAGGTAGCCCTACAGTACAGTTAGTAATCACCCAGAGTTATCTAAAGCACCTGTTTGGGGGCCCAGGAGACCAGAAGAGCATCCTGCAACATCCATGAGAGAACAGAAGGACACTGCCCATCTGCAGTGAAGATTCGAGTCGAGCACTCCAAGTCGCGGACACCGGTGCTCACACCCTGCTGGTGGCACAAACTGCCTCAAGAGCTATTCCATGGCTTGAGTTGGAAGCTCAATTTCCAAAAAATGGGGGAGGAAGAGATGGTCAGGCACCAACTTCATCTACTGATTAGTAAATTTGGCTGGCTAAACAGCAAAATTTTGAACCAGTCCAAGTCAGAAAGTGACCGGTAGCTTCCATTTTAACTCTGCCCAAAGCATGGGGGGAAGCGATGTTGGTTGAAAATCACAGTAACTGTAGAGGCTAGCTTCTTTCAACCCAGGTTGGATTGCAGCCATAGCCTAGCTTAAGCCCCACCCCCAGCAGGGAGGAAGTTGGGGGGACCTGCACCAGCCTCTCTGGGCAACTGCAGTAGCTTTCAGCCTGCACAGACTGAATTGTTGGACACCTGTGGCTCTGTCCCTGCCCCCCAATAGGATAGGAGAGGGACTGGGTTTCCCCAGCCTCTCTGGGCAACTGCAGGCACTTTCAGCCCATACAGAATGGATTATTGGACACCGTGGCTTTACTCCTACCCCCGACAGGATAGGAGCGGGGAGGTGTTTCCGCAGCCTCTGTATGCAACTGCAGGTACTTTCAGCCTGCACAGACTGGACTGGTGGACACCTGTGGCTCCTTCCCCATCCTGAAAAGACAGGAGGAAGGCAGTGTTTCCTCAGCCTCTCCAGACAACTGCAGGTGCTTTTGGCCTGCACAGGTGAGATTTTTGGGCACTCCTGTGGTTCCACCCCCGCCCGAAGAGGGCAGAGGGGCAGTACTCCCTCAAACTCTAATGGCAACTGAAGGTACTTTCAGCCCACATGGAATAGACTGTTGGGCACTCCTGAGACTTAATCCCACCCCCACCCCCGGCAGGGTAGGAGAGGGGCCAGTGCTTTGTCAGTCTATCTGGGCAACTACGACCAGTTTAGATACACACATTTTAGTTTGCTGCCCACACTTGCAGCCCCATACCCACCCCAGGCAGAGAGGAAGGGGCATGAAGCTTGATCAGTCTCTCCAATTACAAACGGTCTTGGCTGGCACAGCTTGGATTACTACACATGGCGGCAGCTCTAACCCAACCTCTAGCAGGGGAGGAAGGTGGGAAAAGCTTCATCGGTTCCTGGGGCAATGCAGGCAGCTTCAGCCTCCATGGCTTATAGTATCAACCCCAACCTCAGCTCTGACTACGCAAACAGGCAGGGAGAAAGAACAAGAAACAGATGAAAAAGAGCTGAAAAAAATTCAGATTGGCTAAACACGGGCCACTAAAAAGTTCCAAATTAAGTTGAACCAAGTATCAAAGAGGAGCTGTAGCAAAAAGCCAATCAAATAGAAAGCCCTAAAGACAGAAACTGCACCCAGAATAAATATATCTAGTAAAACAGATGCCAAGACACCAACAAAAAAATTACAAACCATACAAAGAAACAGGACAATATGGCTCAGTCAAAGGAACAAGCTAAACTTTCAGATGACATAAAGGAGCTGAGAAAATTAGTCATAGTTGTTCAAACAAATCTCCTTACTAAATTCAATGAGATGGATAAAGAGATTAAGGATATTAAGTAGACACTGGGTCAGCACAAGGAAGAATTTGAAATCATACATAGAAAAAATGCAGATCTTAATAAAGAAATGAAAGACACAATAAATGAAATTAAAAATACACTGAATGTATGTAGCAGCAGATTTGAAGAGGCAGAAGGAAAGATCAGTAAGCTTGAAGACATGGCCTCTGAAAGTGAACATAAAAAAGAACAGTTAAAGAAAAGAAAGGAAAGAATTGAGCAGGGAAATAAATGATGGCAAGAGACATGTAAACATACATATCACAGGTGTCCCAGAAGGAGAAGGGAAAGGGGGCAGAAGAAATATTTGAGGAAATGATGGTAGAAAATTTCCCAACCCTATTAAGGACATAGATATCCATATCCAAGAAGCACAATGTACTCCCTTCCAAACAAATCTGAATAGAACTACTCTGAGGCACATATTAATCAGAATGTCAAATGTTAAACAGAAACCTGAGAGCAGCAAGAGAAAAGCGGCAGATGACATACAAGGGATGCACAATAAGATTAAGCGCTGATTTCTCATCAGAAACTGTGGAAGCAAGAAGGCAGTGATAGGATATATTTAAGATATTGAAAGAGAAAAACTGCGAGCCAAGAATCTTATATCCAGCAAGAATGTCTTTCAAAAATGAGGGCGAATTTAGAATACTCACATTTAAACAGAAACTGAAAGAGTTTGTAACCAAGAAACACGCTCTGCAGGAACTATTAAAGGGAGTGCTACAGCCTGAAAAAGAAAAGACAGGAGAGAGACTTGGAAGAGAGTCTAGAAATGAAGATTATATCAGTAAAAGTAACTAAAAGTGTAAAAAGAGTGGTGAAAATAAGATGACAGATAAAAGTCAAAATGGGTGAAGAAGTGCCCTTACAGTAGTAACATGAATGTTAATGGATTAAACTCCCCAATCAAAAGACACAGGCTAACAGAATGGATAAGAAAATATGAGCCATCTATATGCTGTCTACAAGAGACTCACCTTAGACCCAAGGATACAAATATACCGAAAGTGAAAGGCTGGAAAAAGATATTCCATGCATGTAATAACAAAAAAAAAAAAAAAAGGTTGGAGCAGCTATACTTAAATCAGATGAAATACTTTAAAAGCAAAGCTGTTAGGGAGCAGATGTGGCTCAGGCAGCTGGGCACCTGCTTCCTATTTGGGAGGTCCCAGGTTCAGTTCGCAGTGCCACCTAAAGAAGAAACAGACTGACAACAAGCAGACAAGGAGCAAAGAGACGAGGGAGCCATCTTGGGGAGGGGGAAAAAAGAAAAAAATTTTAAAATAAAATAACTGTTTATATATTAATAAAAGGGGCAGTTCAATAGGAAGAGATAATAACAAATGTATATGCACCTAACCAGGAGGCCCCAAATTACATGAGGCAAACACTAGTAAAACTGAAGGGAAAAATAGACATCTCTATGATAATAGTTGGGAGACTTCAACACAACCCTCTCATCATTGGGTAGAACATCTGCGCAAGGGTCAATAAAGAAACAGAAAGCTTGAATATTATGATATATGAAATCTAATAGACACATACAGAACATTGCACCCTCAAACAGCAAGATATACATTCTCCTAAAGTGCTCATGGATCTTATTCCAGGACAGACCATATGTTGAGTCATGAGACAGGTCTCAATAAATTTAAAAAGATCAAAATTATACAAAGCACTTTCTCTGATAATAATGGGAATAAAGCTGGAAATCAACAAAAGGCATAAAAAGGGAAAGCTAAAAAATGTAACATGAGACTGTACAACATAGTGAAACCTCATGTGAAATATGAATATGGGCAATATTGCATATATTAAAAATGTTTTTACAAAATATAAATATAAATAAACTAGAGAGACAGAAATAGAATAGCAGCTATGTATGGCAGGGGAAGCATAGAGAGATTGAGAAGTGATGTTTTGTTTTTGTTTTTTGTATTATTATTATTGGAATCATGAAAGTGCTAATAATGATTGAAGTGATGAAATGTACAACTATGTGATTATACCAAATAATCACTTTGTACACTTTGGATGGATTTTTGCTTCATTACTATGTATTGATAAAATTGGTTAAGAAAAAAAAAAAGATGTCGATTCTATCGAAATTGGTATACAGATTCAAAGCAGTCCCAATAAAAATTCCAAAAGCCTTCTTTTAAAGAAATGGAAAACCCAATTATCAAGTTTATTTGGAAGGGTAAGGGGTCCCAAATAGCCAGAAACATCTTAAAAAGAAGAATGAAGTTGGAGGACTCTCAGTTCTGGACTTTAAATCATATTACCCAGCTACAATGGTAAAAACAGCATGGCACTGGCATAAAGATAGACATATAGACCAATGGAACCAAACTGATACAGAAACAGTCCCTCACATCTATGGTCAAGTGATTTTTTTTTTCATTTTGAAAACAATTTATTGAAGTATATCATTCATACATGAACATACATAAACAATAAGTATATAGGTCAAGTACTTTTTTTGACAAGGTTATCAAGTCCACTCAGCTGGGGCAGAACAGTCTATTCAACAAATGTGCTGGGAGAACTGGATTGCATTTATTTCATACCCTTTGTGAACAGATAGAAAGGTTTGTTTCCAAACCTTCAAAAACGGATAAAACACAATTTGTCATCCCTCTTTCAGTATCAGTTTCTGTATTATATTTAATTATAATTCTCTGTATTCCTTAAATATTTAAATTTTATCTTCATGTTTTATTTTATGTATGGTTTAAGAATTTAATGAGAAATTAATGGGAAAAAAATTCAGGTTGATTAAACAGCTAAATGTTAAAGACCTAAGGGTCAATTAAAGAACTAAGCATATCCAGACTCCTCAGGATGGGGGTAGAGCTATGGACTAGAGTAGACTTACTTGTATTCTACTACAGACATACTGTGATTCAAGCAATGGAAGAAATTACAACATTGATGTGGAGCCAGTGGCCACTGGAGGCTCTGGGGGCAGGGAGAGGGAAAAGCAGTTATAATATAGGGGTTTTTTCGGGACTTAGGAATTGTCCTGAGTGACACTGCAACAACAGATATAGGCCATTTTATATCATCATATAACACGCAGAACTGTGTGGGAGAGAGTGTGGTCTACAATGTGAACTATGGTCCATGCTTACTGGCAAAGCCCCAGGATGTGTTTATCAATTGAAATTAATGTGCCACACTAATGAAGGATGTTTACGTGGGAGGTTGTGGGAGGTGTGGGAGGTGGGACGTATGGGAATCCCTATATTTTTTGTGTAACATTTATGTAATCTAAGTATCTTTTTTAAAAAAACTAAGCATAATGTTAAAACTTACATAAGAAAATGTAGTAAAATAGCTTTTATAAAAAATTAACTACAAGAGTGTCAGAGCATTTTCCAATTAGTTTTAATGCAAAACAATTATCATTTTTAACCTAACATATGAAATCTCATGTGATAGTACAAATAGTTTTTCACCTTCAAATCTAATATACACCCATTTATAGTAGTAATTCGTCTTCATTTATACAAATAATTTACTTATAAATTATTGACATTGAAAATTAGCACCAAAATTTATGACCAGCTATTATTACATTGAATACTTTTAGTGAACACTGAGTATTATCTTTTATGTATGCTCATATTAACTAAGATTTACATAAGGTTTATATGCATATATTATTAAAGATTTAGATCTGACAGAAAAAAAAAACTATATTTTCTCAACTTCTCTAGCTTCCCTTCATTAAACCTGAGTATTTGTGTTTCTAATGATGGTTTTTCTTTACCAATTACCATTTAATTATTTCATTCCTCTTACTACCATGTTATTTATCAAGTGTCAGGAAAAACCAAAGCACACCTGTCTTACATACTCTTTCCCTTCCTTTCCCATTCCTCATAAGACACAACCTTTCCAAAACTAAACCAGTGTTCACGTGGAAGTATCTATATTTCCCCATTTTCTACTCTCCTCATATCCACTACGTCTCTTCAAAATGCTAGAAAAGATTCTTTTCAGTAGCCTACTTCCTGCCACAAGGATTCCTACTAATTTTCAGTTGTAATTTGCCAAACTGGACACCTCACACACTTCAATCTTTTTTTTCCCCCAATTAGATAAAGATCTTTAATTTTTTTTCATTCCGTGGAAAAATTAGCTTTGTAATCTTTAAACCAAAATTAGGAAATTCCAGGAAAAAAATTAATTTTTGGATGCCTATTAAATATCTAAATTGATATTTCTGAATCATGGCAATGCTTGCTCTATTCTGGAATCAGGTCAATTCTAGGCAACCTACCAATCTCCCAATACAAGAACTGCTTTGTTTTGAAAACTCAGTCAACAAGAAAATTGTTGAGTCTTTCAATCACTCACAAAGAAACTGACTAATCTATTCTAACACACACATTGAAACTAAGCATTAACAATTTTTGGCACAAATTACAAACACTATTCTCAATTAGACTATGCCTATAATTGAAGGAAAACACAATTTCATAAATATAAACCTTTACATGTCTAGATAAGTAATTGAGTTTTTCACTTTCAAACTAATACTTCTAGTAATGTAGCAGAGAATAAAGAATATAGGTTTTACAATTAAAACAGACCTATATTTTGAATCTCTGTACTCTGTTTTGTAATCATGGACAAATTGCTTAAGATCTAAGTTATCCTTACAAGAATATCTATCTCATAAAATTGCCATGAGAAGTAAAGTGACATCAAATGCAAGCATGCCTAATACATGCTTAATAAATCCTGAGTCTCAGCTCATGGAGGCACCAAGTACCTCAGAGGACATGGATAAGGCATGAAGCTAAAAGTAGTCTCTGGAGGACCAAACAAAGCAGCTCTGAACTAGGGGACAAGACACAAGAGACAAGAGGCATAACAGGAACAGCCCGTTGATAGAGATGAAAGTGCCTACTTACAGTACCTCTAGTCCCCTTCTCCTGACCACCAGAAAGAAAATTATAAAAATTTTCCATGAAAAATTGAGATTAACACTTCCAAATACTAATATTAGGGGTCACCCCCCCAAAAAAGGTAGACTTTTAGCACAATCAAGCTACAATAAACCCCTTAAGTCAAGAAGCCTAACCATGGATACCAACTTTCCAATGATGTGTTGAGTGTATTTGGAAAAAACATTTACTTTATTTATTAGTGATCTTTTGCTGAGTAACAAATTAACTCTAACAGCTTGGCCCAACAACATTTATTACCCCACACAGTTTTTGAGGGTTGGGATTCTAGGAGTGGCTTGGCTGAGCCATTTTGGTTGAAGGTCTCTCATGAGGTCAAGTTGTCAACCAGGGCTGCAGTCACCTCAGGGTTCAAAAGGGGATGGAGAATCCACTTCCAAGCTCACTTACATGATTGTAGGTAGGCCTCAGTTTCTCACCTGTTTCTATCCATTTGGGTCTCTACAGTCAAGAATGTGCTACAGTTTTTTTTACCAGTTTCTAGAACCTGGTAAGCAAGGAGGTAAACAACCAGAAATTCTTCAACAGTTAAAAAGACCATGTGAGTATAAAAAACCCAAGAATGGCAAAAGCAAGCTTCTCAGAGACTCTGAAGAAATCCTCTCCATCACCCAATATCATGATTAGGTAATCTTCTCCATAGGGACTTGAAGGCCAGGAAGTTTGCCCTTCGAATATGGAGTGCTATTGTGTCCTCTGCTCTGGAAGCCATCCTCATGTAATCATGTTCTTAGATCCTTTCTTTACATCAAAGGAACTTTTATCCTTTGTCTCTCCAATCAAGCACCTTTATGAAAACCACACACAGAAATATTAGTATATTTCCTTGAAACCAGGCAGATACCAGAAAAAACAGCTAATAGAATTTAAAATGGTTTCTTCTGGAAAAAGATCACTAAAAGCGAGGAGAGAGGTAGAAGAAGCTACAAAAGACTGTCACTTTTCCTTTAAAAAACCTTCAATACTAATTCAGTTTTTAACTAGTATTAGTTTTATATTAATATTTTTCATTGATAAGGCCAAATACTTTTTTAACATACAAAGAACCAGAAAAACAATTAATATTTTATGAAAATAATTCTGAGAGTTAACTCACTTTCATGGTGTAAGATACTAATAAGCATATATTTAATTCCCTTGGTATAGTACTTAGCAAACTATTCTGGGATAATTTTTTTTTATACAGTTCAAATGTAAAATACTTATCTAAACTGCTCTGCAATGTAAGCTAAACATATTCTATTAAAATAAGAAACATTTTCAAATTCATTTTGGAAGGTCAAGGACGTAATAATAGGGAAGTCTCTACCTTTTATGGTTAGGGTCCAAAAACTTCCTTTTTATCTCCAAGTATTAATTTCAATATTAAGATTAAAGGTTAAAATCTTCCCAAAATAAAAATATTAAAATTCTTCAGCTGGCCGTTTAGGATCAGCTGCTAGTAAAATAAAGAAGCTACTTGATCTCCCAGTAGTAGTCTGTATACAGCTGCCAGGGCAAAAGCATTCTAATCATATTTATGTGAACTTTTAAAAACATTCATCCCAAACAGTATTGAGTGAAAAAGGGCAAACTACATAAGAGTGCACACAGTATTATCCCATAAGCATAAACATTTATCTCTAGTCTATGTATGCCTAGAGATATCCGAAAACATGTTACCAGAACAGTGAACAATAGTTTTATCTATAATAAAATTTCAAATACTTTTTTACTTTCTCTTTATATTTTTCTATGTTGTTTGATTTTTTTTTTAAAGTAATGTTTATGAATTGGTAGTTTACTGAACAAAACATTTCACAAATAAAGGAGATCTAACTTCAAACCCATGAATTCAAGGTTCAACAGATTTTGTTTTGTTCATAAGTGCTTTCTGGAGGTGTAACTGACAAACAGTAAACTTTATATTTAAAGTGTTCAATTTGATGAGTTTTCATACATTTATACATGTGTAAAATCATCACCACAATCAAAGTAATAAACATATCACTAAAAGCTCCCTGCTGACTCTGTAATCTCTCCTTTCCTTCCTCCACCATACCCTGGCCCCATCGACATGTAACTAATGATCTGCTTTCCACCAGTATAGATGAATTTGAATTTTCTAGAATTTCATATAAATGGAATCATACAATACATACGATTTTTTTGTCTAGCTTCTTTCAATTCAACACAATTATTCTGAGTTTCACCCAATCAATACTTCGCTCCCTTTTTATTGCTGACTAGTATTCCATTGTATGGTTAAGCAATTTGTTGAACAAATCACATATTTATGGACATTGGTGGTTTCCAGTTTTTGGCTATTAAAAAGATACTGTGAACATTCAGGAACAATTCTTGGACATAGGATCTCATCTCTTGGGTGCCAAGAGCAGAATGATTGGATCAAATAATAGGTGTATATTTAACTTCATAACAGGTTTAAATTTCCTGAGTTTTCCTCCAATACAAGGTGACAGACAATAAATTCAGTTATAAAACTTTCATCAGTTTTCCTTCAGGTATAAGTTCCACATAGTACATATGAAGAATCTAATACTTACTTATCAAGGAAATCCTTATCCACTATTGCTGAGATGTCCAGAAGAGGATTTCCCATTCCAAAAAGAATATTTTCACTAAAATAAAAAAAAGACAAAGTACAAGCACAAATTAGAAATAATTCTGAAAGTAAGGTGATGTGTAAAATGGACACAAATAACAAAAATAAATAAAATTAACCTAACCACTAGCTTAGTTTAATTTTTATTTGCTTATTTCACGTTGGACAACATTTTAGAGGTAGCCCAAGGCACTTAGAAAGGATGATCACTTAAATTGTATGGAATAAAATACAACAAAACAAATCTGATCATGGGATTTTTTTTTCATAATGAAACTAAGCTAATGAATGAAACTAATTAATTTCAATTTTTTTTTTTTTTTTTTAAAGTCTATTGCAATAAAGTTCCATACTCAACAAACATAACGGATACCTCTCTCTCTCTAGTTAGTAAGATATCTGACTACTGAATGTTATTAGGGAGCACTCAGCAAGTCTTAGAGAAGCCCCACAAGAGCCTCTACCCTTGACAAACTGAACGACAGTGGCAGAACCTTCACAATGGATATCATAAGTGATAGAATTTTCAAGCAATCAAAGGATTTCGGGATTCTCCACTGTAAGTAAACTACAGACAAATCAATTTGACAGCATTTATAAACAGAGCACGACAATTGGGTGGTAGTTTTACAGTTTAAGAAAGTCTGCTTTCCCTAAATGATCTCAGTGTTTTAGTTTCCTAGTCACTAAAACAAATAGCATACAATGGGTTGGCTTAAACAACAGGAATTTATTGGCTCACAGTTTTGAGACTAGGAAAGTCCAAAATCAAGGTGTCAGCAAGGCAATCAATCCATTCTCCCCAAAAGACTGGCATTCTGAGGCTGGCTGCCAGAGATCATGGGTCCTTGTCATTTCTGTCACATGTAAGCATCTTCTCCTTTCTCTTCCAGATTCTGTTGACTTCCGGCTTCTGGCTGCTCCCTGTGACTTCTCCTTCTGTGCCCAATTTCCCTTGCTTATAAGTACTTTAGCCATATTGGATTAATTCATTTTGGATACACCTTAACCAAAAACATATTCAAAAGTCCTATACAAACAGGTTCAAACCCATAGGACCAGGGATTAGGGACCTGAACATGCCTTTCATGGGGGACATGATTCAATCCCCAATGGTCTCCTCTCTGGACCCCAAAAAGACATGGTCTTCCCACATGCAAAATACATTCATTCCATTACAACATTCCAAAAGTCTTAAGCCATTTTAGAAAGTCTTGTCAAAAATCAGTTCTGGATTTGTCTGTCCTCGGGCAAAATTCCTCTCCAGCTGTGGAACTGTAAAACCTGAAAATAAGTTATCTGTTTCAAATATACAATGATAAGGCAGGCACAGGATAAACATAACATCCCAGAAGGTAGAAACTGGAAGGAAAACAAGGGTCACAGGTCCCAAACAAGTCTGAAACCCAGCAGGGCAAACTCCATTATATCTCAAGGTCTGAGATCTGAAGATCTGAGAATTATCTATGGATCAATGTTTTGTTCTCGGGGCCTTTTGGAGCAGTAGTCCCAGACCTTACAAGCATTTGCCCTGTGGCCATGCTCTCCCCCCAACATTGGGGTGTAGGCCCCATACTCTCCAAGCATCTGAATGGTGGCCAGGCTCTCCCCAAACACCAGGATAGAAGCTCCACAATCTCCAAGTATCAACACTCTCCCTGGAAAACAAGGCACAAGACCTATCCCCTCCAAGCTCCAGAGCAGATGGTCTACTCCCTCCAACCACAGGGGCAAACCTGCCCTTTCTACACACATGGGTGGGCCTCCTCTCTTGACCTGAGATCTTATCGGTACAGACTTTTGCTTCCGTAGTTCTGTCCTTTAAGTCATTCCTCCTTCAATTTGTGCCTTTTCTGACTCTTTCAGTCTAGACTGGCAGTGGTTCTACTCATATAAATTCTGCCAAAATCTTGTCAGCTTTGTGTGCAGTGAAAGTGGGTCTAAAACGTCAGACAAGAGAACTTTTCATACATCCTTCCTGGATAACTGCATTTCCAATCCTGACTTCCACTGAAATGGTTCACTGAATTGATGTTCAGCCATCCTCTTCAGCAAAGAATTGTTCAGTCAAACCCTTGTATGGAGCCCTGTTCTCTGGGGACTCACTTTCCAGGAACTCAGAGAGATCCCTTATAGAGCCACTACTAGCCCTAGTCTCAGGATAGGCCAAGCATTTTCCAAATTATTCATTGCTAGTTTCCAGTTCAACCTTCATTTAGCTGCACCTTCCACACTTACCTTGGAAATCTCCTCAATTAAATATCAAGTTCATTGCTTTCAAGTTCTGCTTTCCATTCAACATCAGAACACAATTTCACCAAGTTCTCTACCACGTCATAACAAGTAATGCCTTTTCCCCAGCTTTCAATAATACATTCTTTTTTTTTTTTTTTTTTTAGAGTGTGGGAAAATCTATATTTGGTCATTACATAGCAAAACTTCTGACATTTAGTTCTTAAGCAAATGATTATTGCACAAATTAACTCTGTTCAGTTAAAAGTAACAATTGTATTGAAGTGGGTTAAATTCTATTTGTCTATCAAATACCTCACAATATATAAGAATGAGCCATTGCATAAGGAGAGAAATGAAAATTGGTGGTACAAAAATAAAATTGAGATAGAATGGGGCTTGTATAGTTGGGACTAAACATTTTTACAATGAGATTAACAGTCATATACATGCTTAATTTCCTTTTAAGACCTCCTCAGAAATACATTTAACATCCATACTTCTATTAACAGTCTCTTCAAAGCAATCTAGGCTTTTTCTACAAGCATCTCACAATTCTCCCAGCCTATACTCATGACCAAATTCGAACACCATTTCCACATCTTTAGGTACTAGTCATAGAAGTGAGGCAGGTTAATACAAAAAAAGGGAAGACTTGGGTCACAGCTGAAGACCCAGCAGAAAACATGCCCTGCAGACCACATGGCGATGAGACCCTGCCCAGAAACCTCCTGAGGGGAATGCTCATGAGACAACGGCCCTTTTTAATCTCTTTCCAGGGTCAAGGGGAAGCCCTGGATACCTTCAAACAAAAAGCCTCACCATTGGGCCCCTGAGAACTAACAAGCGAGGCAACCAATCAGAACAGCAAACAGCTAGGGCCGCTGCCCAACATTATGAAGGGGAAGGAGGAAACACTTTAAAAAGGCCTGATCTGGGGCCCCACACGTGTGACTCATCCTGTAGCGTGCCTGCATCCATGTCTAGGACTGTGTACTCTTTTCTTGTTTCTTAATAAACTCTTTATTCCCTTGCCTACCCTATGGCATGTCCTTAAATTCTTTTATACAACATAAGCCAAGAACCTGGAAGTCCAGAACCGAAAGTCTTCAGCCAACATATGTGGAGCCAGCCAGGAGACAAAGACGCAAGTAACACTCCCCGAATCCACTGAAGACTGGTGAGTTTTTAATTAAAGCCCATCTGTGCCCTCTTTTGTTTCATTAGAAAGGCCCCTGAAACTCACCCTGGGCCGTGCCGGAGGTTTGTTCCTTACTTAGCTCCCAGGAGGCCCTGAAGTTCCTCTTAATCTATAACCTCCTGGGCCCCTGACGATGTTTGCCTGTAAGCCTCAAATCAGTTTCTACTTCTTAATGTGCCTCTTCTTAATGTGCTTCTTAATGTTCGGTTTAACTGCAAACTCAGTCCCTGGCAGTGCTCTCTCACAGCCAACCTTTCTAAGACCTCTGCAATAGTAGGTCAAAAGAAAAGTTTCAAGCCAACCCCTTTCCTAGGAAGAACCACACGATTTGGTAGCTTTGGGCAGGAACCTAGGTCAAGACATCTCCCAAGACCTAGCTCGTCCCGGGGATGCCCAGGCACATGGTCTCTGCAATTTCCAGAACGCCGGGAACCAGAGAAGCAACTCCAAACATCCCCCAAGACTTAAGCAGCTTGGATGCTTTGGTTTGGAGGGCAAAAGTTCAGTCATGCCAGGATCTGGGATGCTGGATAGTCTGACAGACTTTTTCCCATTTCTCCCTAGAACGGGCATGGCTTCTCTAGCATTTCAGCAGACTCCATTGGGGTGTCTTTTCAGGAAACGGGGAAACGTGCCTACTGATGGTCTAAAAAGGAAAAGGTTAATCTTTTCCTGCAACACCACATGGCCACAGTATGGTCAAGAGTGGCCTCTGCATGGGACCCTGAATTCCAGTTAAACCTGTGTAAGACAGAAAGAGAGGACAGACAGATCTGAGGGCCAGAGACCATGTGGTCATGTATCCTTAAAGAGATGAAATACACTACCAAACCAGTCAATTAAAAGCTCAGAGAAATTACTCAGAGGCAGAATCTAGAAACCCAGCCAGTCTACCTCAGATATCCGTAGAAAGCTGCAGAAACTTTCTCTGGGCCCCCAAACTTCCATGAACTCTCTTTTAGAAACAGCCTTCTCCATTTTCAACTATCAAGACCGAGCCACCAAGAAGGAAGAGGTGAGGAAGGGGCAGGCATAGGACCTGAAGCAGGCAAAAGTTCCTGGAAAATGGCTACCATCAGGTGTGTAAATTCTCTTTTCTGTTCTAATCTGTGCTCAACTTTGTGTTGAACTTTTTAAATCTGTGTTGAACTTTTTTGGTTTGTGTTTAACTTTGTCAGTCTACTCATGTCTAGGAACAAGTAAATCAGATTTGGGGTTCATCTGTTACAAATTGAATAATGGTGAAAGGTAACCTAAAAATGTGTCTTTAAATGCCAATGCTGTCATGCAACTGGATTTGATGTAAAAATCAGATGGAATTACTTCACCTGCTGGAAAAGCAGGAAGAGTTAGCAACATTAATGTTACTAATAAAATTGTTTTCATTGTTTAGTTAATAAACGAAAGAGCCCAATTCATTTTCAAGTAAAAAGTTACTAGAAACTATAACTAAGAGTTAAGACCATTATATAGATGCCTTTATATAATAAAAGAGCAAAAGCTGAAATTGCTATAACTGGGTGGATTTAGACTAGATCTATTGAGATGGTAATCTTAGACTAATTTATTCCTATTTATGGTTACTTCAGGTCTAACTTGTGCTTGTTATAATAATGGTAATTATAAAATGAACTTACCTTTGATTATGGTTATTTTGAGACCAGCTTCTCCCCTAGACCTACTATTGTGATGGTAATCTTAGACTAATTTACTTTTGTTGATGGTTACTTCAGATCTAACCTCATCCTTCTGTATGCTTGCTATAGTAATGGTAATTCTAAACCGAGTTTGCCTTTGCTTATGGTTATTTCATGACTGACTTCTCTTGGTTTGCACTTGCTCACCATTGTGATGGTAACTATTATATTCTCCCCTGTTTGTAACTTCTGCCCGCTATAGCTCAAGGGAAGGCAAATTTGAGACATCCCTGTCTCCTGTCCTTCCACTGGTGTTAATAACCCTGCTTTCTCTCATGACTCCAGGTGGGACTAGAGTGCTGCTTGGTGGAGTTCTCCACCCTCGGGGTTGGACATCCACTCTTCTAGTCCAGTGGATGCCAAAGTCCTGTTATCTCCGAGGACTGGGGATTAGGGGGGCTGCCCACCTCAAGTGCTGATGTTCCTAAAAGCAGCAAGTCATGAGAGAAACCAGTTTCCTTGAGACTTCAATGACCTAGAGAATATATACTGGCATTGATATTGCTCATCAAAGGTTTGTTAAAGTCAAAATGGGAAATAAGCAAAGCTATGAAGTAAAGGAAAATGTTGTAAATATTTTAAAGCATTAGAAACAATTTCACCATAAGCCAATAAATAAAAGGAATGAAATTCCTGTGCAAAACTGCATGGTCATAGTGCAGATTAATTAGAAATAGCCTTCAAAGAGATCTTTTAAATGTTATTTTACAGTTAAACTTATTTTGTAAGTGAGTTGTATGTGTTTCTACATCTAATCAATTCATGTCTGCCTATTTGCTCAGTGTATATCTTCACACATTGGGATGGTAATATCAAACTAACAAATGAAAAGTCTTAGAAGAGCTCTACTCAATTTGTTAAAAATTAAATAAGTGCTTACTAGGCCAGGGAATTAAGAATCATAGTTTATACAGTAATTCCCCAATTTAAACATTTTAACAGCCTTAAAATAAGAGTGGTTAATAATCCTATTATCAAATTTCATTAAGTAAAGAAAAAGTCCTTAAAAGCTATGGAAAGATCTTTTCTAAATTATATCTAAAAGGAATTAAACAACTATCATTATTCCAGAAACTAGAAGTCAGTATGCTTTTAAAGTTATTCACAATTTTAGAATTTTATTAAAGAAAAGAGGTTTCAGCATCCTGTGAAGGAAAGAAAAAGAAGATTCCTTGCATAAACTATAATAGTTTCAATTTTACTTAGGCTTGGTTATTATCTCCCTAGGTTTACAGAATACCAATTAAAGAAATTAACATTATATGTATTAAAACTTTAAAATGATGAAAATTGTAAGTTTATGTTTAATGAAGTATAGATCTGCCCTAAAGTAAAATGACTGGTTTTCACAGAACAGAATGAGGAATGTAAGACAAGACTCTTAAATGGATAAAAGTAAATTTCATTAGTTGCTTACTATAATTTAGTAAGCTTATTTAAATGTAAAGTAACTAGTCTATGTGGTTATGGTTAATTACAAGAAATTTATAAAGCACTATCTAATATGAAGTACTTAAATGGCTAATTCCAGGAAGCAATTATTAATTAGAAACCTAAATTGATATTGATAACAAAAAGTAGCTTCATAACACAGAAACCTGTCAGAGGCCACCTCAATCTGCATATTAAAGTGGTGGTAAAGAAAGATAATCTTGATTCCATTGGGAATCTTAGGTTTTCATAAAATAATAAAGTTTTTCTTTTAGTGCTAAAGCAACATACCAATTAATTAACACAATAATGGTAAAGGTATATAAGTAAAAACCAAAGTACCAAAATAGTTAAGTTCATTTGATACTCTCTTAAGCATTCAAACCAGGCCTTCAATACCCTGCATGGTGCCTCTCCATTTGAGTTACTGCCTAGATCAGACTCTACGATCCCTAAAATAATAAAAGTATCTACTACACCTCTGAACATGTGCCTGAAGTGGATAGAGAGTAAGCTGCAGTTTCAGACTCCTGCAGCAGCCGGCAATGGCTCGATATGGCCAGATTTACAATGGAAGTTGCCTCCAGACTGGCTCTGTTTCATAGTGCCGAAGGGCTATGTACCAGGTGGGTAAAACATAGGGGCCTACTTTCCTAGCCCTTATCTAGGATCAACTGTGCTGCAGCATGCTGGCTCCGTGAAGGACATACCAAATGGGGAAATAAATACCAGAATAATGTGAGTAGAACTTAAACACAAATTGGCATTATGGCCTGCTCCCATGGAGAGATAACATGTATGATATTGCAAACCTGGACCTTAGATCTACTAACTGCAGCTCAAAGAGGAACTTGTACATTGATTAGTATTAAGTACTGTATCTATTCATCAGGAATAATATCTCTTCCATTCTAGATTATATACAAAAGGATACTGAACACGTTAAAAGTCCTGGTAAATTTAATTCATTTTCTAAGTAGTTAATGAATGTAGCTATAAGATAAAGGAGTGGCTCTCTTAAGTACTGTCTTTATTTTGCTTGCCATATGCTTGTCTTGCTGTTACCTATATTGTCTTTGTGAATTTATGTCTAGGGCAGTACCTTTCATACCTCTCTCCTAGCTGTCCTAGGAATAACCACAACTGTGGGAACTGGGAATGGAAATTTATACCAAACCCAGCAGGTCTACCACGATCTCTCCCTAGAATTAAGCAACAGCATAAAAGAACTCAACGAAGAATGCTGTTTCCCAACAACTTAGGGAGAATGCAGCCTCTGAAGGTACCTGGTCTTTCTCACTCTCATGGTCCAGTATTTCATGGCTGGCCCCTTTCTGGGCCCGATTACCATCTTCTTTATCCTTTTAGTAGGACCATGTATCTTCAAAATTCTAACCTACTTTATTTCTTCCAGAACAAGGTATTAGTCATATCTAAGTCCCTATCTAGGACCAAACTACTGATATACACATCAAAATGGATAAGGCTCAAAATTATTATGTTGGGCAAAAGTAACAAGATGCAAAAAAGTACTGTATGATTCCATTTACATGAAGTTCTAGAATAGGCAAAACTAATCTACAGTGATGGAAGTCAGAAAGTGATGAAAATCAAAGTCAGAAAGTGCCTGGGTGGGCTGGGAGGGGTTGATTAAAAGGGGGCTGGAGGAACAGGGAGCAGTTGTAGCTCAGTGGTTGAGCACCTGCTTCCCATGTCCCAGGTTCAACCCCGGGTACCTCCTAAAAAAATTAACTCAAAAAGCTGGGTTCCTGAAGGCTCCATAGGCATCCTCACGCTACAGGCAGGGCAGAAAATCTCGGGAATTCAGTACTGTTAGTGGGCATTACCTTGGAATATATGCTCCCCAAGATAACGAGAGTTAGACTCATTTATAATTTCCCTACAGACTCTTCTGCCCCTTTTATTTGAATCTATATTTATCACTATATTCCTTAAATATATATCCCAGAGACGTAAATCTTTAGTCTGTTCATATGCCAGTTGAGCCCTGAACCTCAGCAGAGTTGCAACACCTACTCTCCAGTTCATTGGACTCACCCAGGACAACTACAGAATGATGATGACTAAGAAAGAGATGTCGCTAAAGCAGTTGGGCACCCACTGGGTTCAATTCCCGGTGCCTCTTGAAGAAGACAAGCAAGACAGCGAGGGGACACAGCGAGAGACATAGCGAGAGACACAACAAGCAGGGAGCGGATGTGGCTCGAGTGACTGGGTGCCGCCCTCCCACATGGGAGGTCCTGGATTCAGTTCCCGGTGCCTCCTAAGAAGAAGACAAGCAGACACACAGAGCAGACAACGAGCATAAACAGGGGCGGTGGGGGGGGATAAAAAAATAAATAAATCTAAAAAAAAAGATGACAGACAATGGCCTTCCCCCAAAATAGAGAGTATCTGTAACTGTAAGCAAGACAGTTCCATCCATCTGCCCCATGGAATCTAAGCCCCCTTTCAATCATAAACAGAGTAGGCATCACCATCCCAAAATCCTCAAAATTGAGGAAAGAACAAAGCTAAGAGGGAAATGCAACTATAGACTATAGTAGACTTATTCTAGCAATGGAAGAACTTGTAACATTGCTATAAAGGCAGTGGCCACCAGAGGTTCTAAGGGGAAGGAGAGGGAAGAACTGATGTAACATGGGACATTTTTAGGACACTGGAATTGATCTGCATGACATTGCAATGCCACATACAGGCCATTATACATTTGTCAAAACCTATAAAATTGTGCAGTGGAAAGTATAAACTATAATGTAAACTATAGACCATGGTCAGAAGCAGTGCTTCAAAATATGTGTTCATCAACTGTAACAAATGTACCACACTAATGAAAGATGTTGATAATGGGGGAAAGTGTGGGAGAGGGAGGGTGTAGGGTATATGGGAATCCCCTGTGTTTTTTATGTAATATTTATGTAATCTAAAGCTTCTTTAAAAATAAAAAAATTTTTTAAAGGGAAAAGGTGGGAGGGGCTGGAGAGAACTTTCTGGGGAGATGTTTAAAGGTTTTCTATATCTTGACATAGTATTGTTTACACAATCAAATATATTTGTCAAAATTCATTGCGCTTTTAAGATCTGTGTTTTACTATGCAAATTACATTGTAATGTGCATTACATTTTAAATAAATTGTATTGTATAATATATTATCATTAAAAAAAAAATTTAAGTGAACAGAGTAGGTTAATGTTTGTGTCCCTGAAGTTATTCAGGGCCAATCCCTACATTTATACACTAAATCCTATTCCTTCTTGCATACTCAAGGATACTGACTCCATTTCTCAGTCCAGCATCATCTATTTCTCCCTCTCTACTGGATCATTCCTTTCAACATATAAATATGTTGAAATTTCTACCACACACACACACACAAAAAAAAATACCTCAATCCCACAAGCATTTCCAACTACCATTATTTCCCTGATCCCCTTTATAACAAAACACTTCTAAAAGGTTGTCTATGTTCCATTAAATAGCAACATCCTCTAAAGTAGTTAAAATTGCTCATTTTAAATTGAATTTTCAGGAGCATATGTCTGACCTAATAAGGACTAATGCTTATACAGCAATTTGCACCTTACAAAACATTATTAAATATATTACCTCCTAATAATTCTCACAATAACCCTGTGGAATAGTATTGCTATGATCTCTGTTTTGAAGATAAGGAAACAGATGTTCAGAAAAGTGACATAAACTGTCAATATCCAAATCTAGCCAGAACAGGCTAATATTCCCCTATCTTACAATCCTATTTCAAATAACATTTCACCAACCAAAACCTACTACATAAAATTATTATAGTCATTTCCAAATATTAACACACATCCTTTCTTACCAATTCTGCACAAGTTAACCCTCAGCTTTCCATTCTCTAACCTCATTCTATTTTCTGGTGACTCATATTCAAGTTAGTAACTCCATGAGATTACACAATATATTTAGCTCATAGTAGCGCAATCATACAGTATTTGTCCTTTTGTGTCTGGTTTGCTTCACTCAACATGTCAACATAATTAGATTAGTGGTTATGTAGGGCTGGGGAAGGACAGAGGGATTGAGAAGTGACTGCTAAGGGGTGTGGACTTTTTCTTTTTGGAGTAATGAAATTGTTCTCAAATTTTTGTGGTGATGCATGCATAACATTGTAATTATACTAAAAGCCATTGATTATACACTCTGGATAGATCATATAGTATGTGTATATATCTCAATAATCCTGCTTAAAAAAATAAATATCCAAGAATAGCCATGTACAGCTATGTACAGCAGGGGAAGCATAGAGAGAGTGAGAGGGGAAGAATTTTCTTGTCTGTTTTTTACTTATTATTTTTATTAGTGATATAATGAAAATGCTCTAACAATGATTGAAGTGATGAATGCATAACTATGTGATTAAACCAAATACCACTGATTTTACACTTTGGATGAATATGCTTTCTTAATACGTATCAATAAAATTGATTTGTTTAAAAATAATTATTTGGCCTGTATCTGTCATTGCAATGTCATTCAGAAAAATTCCCAAGTCCCGAAAATATCCCCATATTACACCTGTTTTTCCCTCTCCCTTCCCTCAGAACCTAAAAAAAAAAAAAAATTTATTATTTAAAAATTATTGTAGTGAATAAGTATTATTATAGTGAATAAGTAGGTGACCAGATAATTTATTATCCAAACAGGACACTTTTGAGAGTGAAGGAGGCACTATTAATAATTTTGCCAGGATAATAGGCATGATCTAGGAATGTCCTTGGCACACTGAAACATATGGTCATCCTATTTATAAGTATGCTTTGTTATTTGAGAGATAAAAGTCCATAGTTATGCTTTGTTACAGCTTTTGGTTTGTTTGTTTGTTTTTCATAATTTAAAACCAAGGAGGTATGAAGAGGTAAAGAGACATGATAGTTAACTAATGTTGCAGGAAAGGGTTAATACTCAGTCTAGACATTTTGGTTCCTGTTTTATCTTTGACAGTTCTGCTTAATGTAGCAATACTGTAGCTAGAAAGATTTGGAGTCAGAAAATGTTGTATGCTTTTTCAAACAAAGATGACCTATTTATAAATATGAGCATTAACAGCTGACAACATTGCACAGTTCTGAGAGAAAAATTGCTGTTTTAGTTCTTCAAAATATTTCATAACTGAAACAATTTCATTATAAAGTTCATTTGCCCCAGCAAAGAAGCCCCATATCCTAAAAAGTTAGTGTCATTATCTGAAATTTAGAGTTCTTATGAAAGAAATGTTTGAAAATTCTGTTTCAAGGCTCTAAAGAAACCAATTCAACAAAAGCAGTTTCAATCTTAGCCAGATTTGGTCTCCATATGAATGTTCTCCATTTTTAGTGGCTTGGCAGATCCTATTGGATGTACCTCAAAATGTCCTGAGTGTTAGGAAAAAAATATCGCAAGACCCCACCCACAGCCCATATAAATTTTCCAACGTAGGCCTGAACCACAGAAGTAGTTCCAGAATATGGTGGAGGGAACAGTCATTTCCAGAATCCCAGAATAGTCTTAGACCAAACCTGGTCTGTCTGGGCAGACCAAAGAATAGAGTTGAAATAGGGCTACTCAGCTTTACAGCAAACACCCTGCCTCTCTTTCCACCTCATTTTCCCAGTCTTTGCTGGCCCAAACCCAAGCTGTAACCATTGCCCAAAACCAGACTAGACACTGATGATAGGAAAACAAGGCAATATTCAGAGGAGTATTTTGAAAGAATCTTCTTCCAGTGGGAAGTGCATAAACTAGGAATCAGAAAATTTAAGTTCTATCATGGGCTCTATTGTCTAGGACATGTCACTTCACTTTGGGTCTCAAGGTAAAGTAAAATAAAGAGAAAGAAAGGGCATAAAAATGTTCGCTAAGACCCTCTTTCAGTTTGACATTCTATAATCTCATACGTGTCCTGGATTTAGCACAAGCTTTGACTTTCCTACCAGACTACCAATTAAAAAATGACAAAAAGCTTCAATTTCTCAAATATGTACCATAATTTCCTAAATAAAGACCAGTTGGTATATCATATACACAACAAAGAAAAGGATGAAAGCTGTTCTTAGAGGATAACTGGTTTGAGAAACTATAACTTTTAGGCTCATTAGTAATGATATAGCAGAGTAGAATACAAATTATGAAAGTCAAAAGGCAGTATCTCCAGACAAATTCATTCAAAGATGTTAAGTTTAAGAAATGCTTTTGTTTTAAATCATTAGGAATAACTATTAGTTGAGTACTATACTGGAAAGGCCATTGGATCAGGAGTCTGGAGATCTGGGTTCTAGTTCAAGATATGCAATTATTTAAGTGAACTTGAACAAGGCTTCACTTTCTTAACTGTAAATGAGGGAATTAGGTAAGTTTGTTTCGTGTTTTAAAATTTATGATTTAGGCATTTCTTTTTAGATGATATTATTCTCTAGGGGACTCAAAATGTTTTTTAATAAGAAGAACATATAGCATTTATAAAATGTTTTAAAATTTAAAAGCACTGTGGGATATATACTAATATCACTATCACTGAGTTATTTCATTAAACCAATGTCCAGAGCAGAATGAGGAGAAAAGGAAGATCAGTAACTCAGAAAAAGATCTTCAGTTAGAACCCAGGTATGCTGACTTCCTATTAATCCTCACTTGATTTCCAATCCTACACTCTCTCACAGTCATTGCAGAGAGTCACATATTACAATATTTAGCAACAATTATATTAAGTATGGGGCAAAAACAAGAACACCGGACAAGAAGTCAGATTTTGAAAACTTGTGACCTTGATCTCTCTTATCAATAAAAAAGGACCAATAAAACCTATCTTATTCAGAGGAAAACAGGAATATGCCTAACATCACAACTGTGGAACCTGCATCTGAATTATTCCCCTCTTACAAAACTAAAGGTATGACACAACTGTATTAAATGCAATCCTCATTGGGAACTGGATGGTATTTGTAGGATTATCAACTTATTCAGAAACTGTCACCATATAAAGTTGCCTCATCTTCTTGCCTCAGTAGTCTCCCTGTCTCCTCCTGAGCCTAAGTTATCAAGCGCGTTGGAAGACTAAAGGAAAGCAAGAGTTACTATAGCTGTCTCTCACAATACTTAACTACACATTTTTTGTCTATAAATTCAGCTTCCTTAGGAAAGTTAGTGTATTATACCCATAAAGGCAGCATGCAGAGCACAGAATTGTGGAGATCTGAATCATATTCCTAACTGCTACTAATCTATTTTGCACAAGGCCCTCAACTCTTCTTGGTCCCAGTTTCTTCAGGTGTAAAATGTGGTAGCTGTATTAGATAATATCTAGCAATCTTTTTTCTACTTAAGACTGTAAAATGCAGACTGAAGTCTGAAGAAACAAACAAATATAACGTTATTAGCAGTTATCTGTTCTTTCACAATAAATCAAATAAGACTTAAATCAGTCTTCTGAAAACAACACCTATTCAACACCTACATTAAAAGACATACTGCTGTCATTTACTAAACAGCAGAAACGTCAGACTTCGGTGCTCCTCCATGCAGTAGTAGCCAGCAAGATGATGGTCAATTGTCATTGAGTCCACATAAAAGCTGATTCTTAACATAGAAAGTATTTCATCAAAGGCCTAATTAGCAGCTGCCTTAAATAGTAGACTGCAGTGATGGGAATGAGAGTGGGAAAGGGGAGTGGGGGTTAACTCGATTTAACAGCATAATCCTATGGCACCTTAAAATAGTGTTAGTTTTGAAGGCTACATGTATATGCCCCAATAGAATTTACTGCGAAATCTCTCCCTCTGGATCTCCAAGTTTCACCACCTCAATTTCTCTTTCTGCATAATGAGAGTTACTTTTTGTCTATGTTAGCATAGAATGATGCAATCTAAGGCGATTATATCCAACCTGAAGTTTAGGTTTGAAAGTTACCTCTTAAATGTTGTGTAGTCAAAATTACCACTAAAAAGCTGTTAAATCAAACCGGGACTTAAACCTCTGGAAGCTCACAGACCAAAATTTAACTTACTGTTTTCACATTTGTGCTGGGGCCTCTTTGGGACAATAAAGACAGGTCTACTTTAACAGGGGCAGGTAAAAACACTAGGTAAGGCAATTTATCTCTCTTTTTGTAAATAGTTGAATTAGCGTAAGTTAAACATTCAGTTGAGGCAATGCAGAAAGCAGAGAGGCCCATTATCCTGTGCCATTAACAAAAGAGAACCTTCAAAAGTCTGAAAGAGCCACTGGGGGCAAGTTCCTGTTTTAGTGCTTTCATGGTATCTCTCAAAACTCATTTCACTTGTGATTCTCAGAAAAAGTAGGTAAACAGATGGCACCAGCGTACGAATTCCGGTCATAAGCAAACATTTTTAAGGACACACAATTTCACAACTTGGAGGCAACCTACCTGCGTCACTCTGCAGGTCTGGTCATAGCCATCATGAAGTTCTGTCAAGCGGCATGACATGAAGGCATGGACACACACTGGGTGCATGTCACACCCTCTCGGGCCCTCGACCACCGAAGGGGAGAAAGGCAGCTCCACTTTCTCACGAGAAACCCTCTACACACATAAGCAAGATTCAAGCCCTGGAATCTGGGCGGGGGTCACCTCCGCCGAGTGGCTACTTACAAGGCTCTGCCATTTGCCACAGACCCAAAAACTTCTGAGGACAGCAAAAATGACCAAATGAAAAGGCGGGGAGAACCACCAACATGAGGGGAGCCGGGGGCAATGGGGAGGCTCCAGACCACCCGGGGGAAGGGGCAACAGTTCTCGGGCGGACGGGCGACCAATGCCCCACAAGGCAGCAGTTGAGGCGGTCGCCCTCTCTCATTACCTGACGGACGTCATGGCTTCACCTTCCAGCCCCACACAACAGCGCCCGCGTCCGATGCTCCGCACCCACTGCAGCAGGTACCACAGCAACTGCTCCTCTGCTCAGGCACTCAGCGACTGGGAGCGCGTCCTCACACCCCGCGCGCGGGCGGCCCGGGCCGAGCCGGCCAGGCGCCCTGATTGGCCGTCGCTGGAGGGAGGCGGGCGCTCCGCCCCCGGCAGACTGCAGCAGATCTGCCCCCGGCGCCGCGGGCCACCGCTAGCCGCCCGCCCGTCTCGTGGCGGCTCGCTGGCGCGCAGGGTAGCCAAATGGCTAGCGGGTGCGGTGGCCATCTTGAGTCCTGGTAACAGTGTTCCCGCCCCCCGGCTTACAGGGCATGAGGTTGAATGCCCGCCTCAAAAATGGCTGCTTCGATTGGCAAGTTGTTTAGCAGTCACATGGCTACGGTCTACCTCAGGTCGCTTTCACAACACCTGGGAAAAGAACACTGGCCAGGAAATCTAGAAACTGTTGGGATTGTGCTTAGCCTGCAAAACCTATCTGCAGAAGAAAAGCAATCACCTGGGAAACCTCAGGCTGGGGAAAATCGAACGCGTGGCAAGAGCAGCACGATACGCCAAATTAGGAATCGCAGCCTTTAAGAGACGATTGCTTTAGACCCATGATCCCCAAACGTTCTTGGACATCAGAAACACCTAGAACGGCCTATTTGAACATGCAAGTGTCCGGGCTTCATTTTAAACATAGTGAATCGGAATCTGGAAGAGTGAGGCCCGGGCATCGGTATTTTTAGCAAGTTCCCAGGTGATCCAGGTACACATTTAAAAGTTTGAAAACCAGGAGCCTACATGCCTTGGGGTCAAAATTAGCCCAAGACTAACCTATTTGCCACACATAATTGTGAGATTACCACACTTTTCTGAATGATACGCAGCACTCTAAGGCAAGCATCTAATACCAAAAGGAGGGAAATTTGGAAAGAAGTCTAACTCCCAGCCCTAACTTTACAATTTAGTGGGGTTAAGAAGTACACTGTAGGGAAGCGGCTGTGGCTCAATCAGTGGGGCTCCGTTTACCATATGGGAGGCCCCGGGTTCGGTTCCCAGGGCCTCCTGGTGAAGGCAAGCCCGCCCGCACGGCGTGGTTAGCTGACCCAGCGAGCAAGAGCAGCAAGGGGGGGATAAATGAATAAATAAATAAAAGAAAAAAAAAAAAAAAAAAAAGAAGTACACTGTGAACCAGTAATATAAGACAAGCAAATTAATTCCGACTGGGGAAAGAGTGGGAAGGAAAAAAATACTCAGTGAATGCTTTATGACTTGAATAGCATTTCTTTGTTCCTTTATTATTCTCTGTAGAATAATATTTATTATATTAACAGACTACAACTCTACTGGCATTTACTGATGTTATAGGTCTGAATTTAGTTACATCAGAAACACAGCCCAACATCAGGAGACCATGATACTATGTATAACTTCTTAACATCTGCTGATGAGAAATAAGCATTTGCATTTTTCTAGGCCTTTAATATTAAAGAATATTAAAATACTTTACATTTCATTCTGTTTCAAAAGTTCCTCCTAAAACTGGGCTATCCAACATGGGAACCACTAGCCACATGTAACTGTTCAGCACTTGAAATGCAGTAATATGATGAACTGAATTAATTTTTTAAATTAGTTTAATATTAAAAACTGAAGCAATGTATGATATTTTTCCATTAAAAACAACTGCACTATTTTGACTGGACTACTTTCACATTCACCATTGAAAATTTAGTATCCAAATTGAGATGCTGTGTGAAATACATCTTGGGTTTTTCAAGATTTAGTATAAAAATATATAATACCTCAGTAATAATTTTTATATTAATTATATGTTAAAATGATAATATTTTGATATGTTGGATTAAATAAATAAATTGCTGAAATTAAATTCAACTGTTTCTTTTTACTTTTTTATTGTGGCAACTAGAAAACTTAAAATTATATAGGTCTTGCATATATACTTCTAAATGACAGCACTGTTCTAAAGTCTAAGAAGGTAGCTTTGTTATTTCTGCCTGATCAATGCCCCTGTGACAGAATAATTACATCCATAAAATGAAATTAGTAGGGAAGCTAGTGTATACAGCTCTGTGGTTCCTTGCTAATCATCTAAAACATCAAATATTCCAAGATTTTAAATTTCCTTAAAAATGCTGTTTTTAGCATTATTCTCTTTTATTTAGGAAATGCCTATCCAAAATAAAACCATGGACTATAAATCTGATGTGTTTGGCCCATGAGTAAAGGCTGTTAAAACACTGAGCTATACTTGGTGTGATAAGACTTTGATCAAATGTCCACAGGCAGAATTAGTAGTCATTCCTCTAGATTAAAAGAGGATCTGAATCAAAGAAGCAGCTGGATAGCAGCTGACTAATTACAAGTTTCCTTCCTCCTATTGTGAAAAAATGTTAATAGATAATTCACATGGATTGAAATCAAACAAGGAATGATCCCTAAAAATGATTTCAAAAATTCACTGTAACTTTTAATATGGGAGGCAGTGTATGCTTTTTCTCAGACTTTAATATGCATACAAATCACTTGGGGGATCTTGTTAAAATGCAGATATGACTCAGTAGATCTCAGTGGCAGCTAAGATTTTACATTTCTTTATGCTCCCAGGTCTTGCCAATTGCTTCTAGTTTCTGAGCCAGGCTGAGTAGCAAGGGTTTGGAAGATCTGCTTGATTTCCTATTAGCTGTGTGACCTTGGGCTGGTTCTTAACCTATCTGGTTCCTTCACTCACCTATTACATGCTTCTCAGGGTATTTTGAAAATTGAAATGTAATTATCTGTAGTAAAGTGTCTAAAAGAGTGCTTGGTACACAGCATAGTTATTATATTACTATCAGGCTAGTTAAAACTACACACCGGAAAGCAGGAAACCAAAGCTAAGGTGAACTTGGCCCTGTGAAAAATAAAATGAGCTTTTGCTCAACTTCAAGTACTTTAGCAATTTCTATTTTTTATTTTTAACAATAAAGTAAAAAAAAAACAAAAACACAACACACTAAGTTTGATACCAAAACAGCTATGCTAGAAATTGTAGTTATTTTTTTTAGCAAATATACCAAATTCTATGTAATTGAGGGAGGATATGGATCTGCAATATTCTGCATCTAACACCCAAAACTTTATTTTTCTTTTTTTAAGCTCTTTTTGGTTTTGTTTTGTTTTGTTTTAAGATTTTATTTTTATTTATTTATTCCCCCCTTGCTGCTTGTGCTTGCTGTGTCCATTTGCTTTTGGCATTTTTCTGGGTCTGCTTGTCTCCCTTTGTTGAGTCATCTTGCTTCATCGGCTCACTGCGCCATGCAGGCCAGGTTGCCTTCACCAGGAGGCCCTGGGAATCGAACCTGGGGCCTCCCATATGGTAAACAGGAGCCCAACCAATTGAGCCACAGCTGCTTCCCCAAAACTTTAAATATGTTTCTTACTCCTATCATTCAATACAACTTTCAGAAAGTTTATTATTCTCTTAAAATGGATCTAGGTGCCATTCATTTCAGCAGTTACAGACACAAAAATATCTCAGTAAATAGACTCGTTCTTTCAGAGTCAATCCGGTAGGTACCTTAAAGGTAAAGCCATGGGATTTTTTAATGTTTGTTTTTTGTTTTGTTTTGTTTTCAGGTAAAGACATAAGTTCTTTTTATTTGCTGCACCTTCCCTTCTTCAGCCTTTCATGCTCTTTTCCTAATCTTTCCCTATCCTCTCCTTCCATCCAGCCTTTCTCAATACATACACATACACACACACACACAGTTAGCTACTGAGTAACTACTATTTAAACTCTTGATCAATGTTCTAAGCAATTTATTTCAACTCTATTCTTTTCCTAATGCCTTCCTTGACCACAACTTTAGGGAAAAGCAATCAATAGTTGAACTTCTCACAATTTAAATAGTTCAATTAAGATAAATGGGTCAGAATAGTTTGCTCTGGGTAAGATTGAAAAGTAAGTATTCTATCTACTTTGATCATGAGGTTAGCCTGCCATTATTAAAGCAAATAGATAGCTAACCCCAAACAGCTAAGTGAATCTGGGGCAGTGAAACAAAATGTAGAACCAACCTACTAATCTTTTCAATAAATGCCCCCAAATAATAGCAATGTTCTCTTCAAACACAATCAGTGTGTTGTTAAGGGTACAATAAAACACTTTCACATGCTGTTAGTGGGAGTATAAATTAGTACATTTCTAGAAAGCTTTTTGGCAATACATGTCAGCAATTCCCATCTTTAAGCAACTATCGTAAGGAAAATAGACCAATGTGAACAAAAATTTGTATACTCATTTATTCATTTCAACATTAATAACAGCAAAAAAATATTATATCCTGAATAGCCAAAAAAGCATGATTAAATAGAGTAGAATGTTATAAAGCCACCACAAAATGTTTCCAAACTTTTTTTCCTTTGAAAGGAAAGATGCCTCATCTTTTTTTTTTTTTTTTTTTAATTAGGCCAATAATTTATTAAGGTAGGGAGGGAAGAGAAAGGGAAGAAAATAACAGATCACAGGTCCCAGGTAGAGAGGAAGGGACTGAAGAATGATAGAGAGAACTGATTTACAGACTACAATTGCCCATTATAGATTATAAATGGCCAGGTTTTACTTGTGTGTTGATCCATGCAGGGGCGAAGAAGGCCAGAACAGGGGTCCAAAGGCAAGAGAGAGAGAGCGTCCTTTTTTTTATTTTTTATTTTTTGTTTTTTTTCCCCCAGGAGATACTGGAGATTGAACCTGGGACGTTGTACATGGGAAGCAGGTGCTCAACCACTGAGCTATACCTGCTCCCCCAAAAACTGTTTTAAGGATGTAGGAAAATGCTTGTGATATAATGTTAACTGAAAAAAGCAATCAAATTGAAATATATGATCTCGACTGTCTTAAAAAAAAAATACATGCCATATGTGCCCCAAAAGATTGAAAAGAAACACACCAAAATGTTATTATTGGTTATCTCTGGGAAGTAGGATTATGTGAGAGTTTTGCTTCCTTGTTAATATTGATCTGTATATTTTAAGTATTAATTTTCTTATTGTTGTTTTTTTTTTTTTTTGAGGTACTGGAGTGAGGGATTAAACCAGGGACCCCATAAGTGGGGAAGCAAGCACTCAACCACTGAGCTACATCAGCTCCCAAGTTGGTTTTTTTGTTTGTTTGCTTATTGTTTTTTTTTTGTTTTTTAGGAGGCACCAGAAACCCAACCCAGGACCTCCCCTATGGGAAGCAGGCACTCAACCCCTTGAGCCACATCTGCTCCCCCTGCCCTTTTTTTTAAACTTGTATTTTTTAAATCCCAACTATCAAAACCACCCTTATTTTTAGAGACTCTGAGCTTATTTAAATGTCTCATCTGTTCATTTTTAAAGATTCTTTAAGACAGGAATAATAAAAATAAAATGTCCATGATTTTCTTGGTTAAGAATTTTGAATCATAACTTGACAAAAGTTAAAAGTATAAATACCACTTTTAGAGCTTTGCATAGCCTTTAATAGGCCAGCTGTCATGACAGTAATGTCTTCCCTGCATGTTACTTAAAAATACATTCCCTCATTTAAATAACATTTTTTAAGGCAAGCTATATCATATTCCAAAAAGAGAAATGTCTTAAGACTTGTTTCCCTAACATAAATAGTGTGACATAGTATGAAGGGAGGAGACAGGAATTCTAACCTTGAACTTACTGATAACTTTATGCCTTTTGACAAGTCATCTCTTTGACCATCAAATTTCATTATCTGAGACACAAGAGAGTTTGTCATTGATGACATCTCAGGTCCCTTTTGGTTCTTATTAGATACTGAAAAAAAGAACTGCCTACTGTGTCTCAACATAAATTGTTTTCTTTTGTTTTTTGAGTTGGTCAATTTTGATGCAATAAAAAACTCATGCAATTTTAATTAGTATTCATTACAGATAAGTTTATTCAAAGGTACATTGCTATATGTATTAACTCTGCCAAAAAAAACATAATAAAAGGTCTATTATTTTTAGTTCTTTTTAATTATCTATAGATTCTTATGTTGTTTCCCTTTAGCATTACATGTGCAAACAGAATACATTCTTTAAACGGAAGCTGATAATTTATATCCCTGAAGAATTTGAACATTACAATAACATTTGATTGACTGAACTTTATTTAGTAGGAATTCTCAACAAAATACACTTCCAGGCACACCCACATGGTGCTGTTTTATTTTTCAGTGAACTACAAATCTCTGAAACTTCTGGTCTAAAAGTACAGGACAAGAGTGCTTCCCAATAACTTATGCTGTCAAGTAAAAACATATTTTTAAACTACAATTGAATAACACTATCATTTCATAAAAGGGCATTTTAACACAAAAAAAAAGGTAGGAAAGACAACACAGAATAAAGGACAACCGTTCCCAATTATGTTATGAAATACATTTTATATGTAAAAGATTTTTCTTATTTTTATCATTTCACCATAGATCTGGTTTATTCTACTTCTTCACAAACAAATTTTTAGGAATCACTCATTCATGACCTCAACAAATATTTACGGAGCATCTTTTCTACTGCATTAGACACTAGAGATTCAGCAATAATCAAGAATGTGTGCTGCCCTTAAAGAACTTACATTCTGGTGAGGGGATAAAGATGAATAATCAAAATAGACATAAGTGCCATGCAGAGAATTAAAACCAGTTGATGTGACCATAGAGAAAGGCTACTTTAGATTCAGCCAGGGAAGGCATCCACCAGGAGAAAACTGCATGACAAGGAAGAGGCAGGTGAGGGGAAGGGCATTTCAGAAAGAACAGCTAGGACAAAGGCCCTGAGATGAGAACAGGAGGCCACTGTGAAAAAGAGAGGAGGATGAGATGAAGACAGGTATATGGTCAGAGCAAGGAACAGATCAGCTTAAGTTTTATGAGCCTAAGAAGTTTCAATTTTGTTTTGCACAACAGGAAGCCACTGTAATTAGTTTTTAAACAGAGGAATGACATGATCTAATTTTGTTATAAAATATCACCCTGCCTATAGTGTGGAGAATGGACTAAAGGAGCACAAAAGCAGAAAGACCAAATTAGAAGCCTATCACAGTAATCGAAGTGACAGATAATAGTGGTTTGAGTCACAAAGATAGTGCTGGGTATGGAGAGAAGATGAATCCAGGATACATTTTGGAGGCAGACTGACAGGATTTGCTGGCAGACTGGTTATGGGGCAAAGGAAAAGAAAGGAATTAAGAGTAACTTTCAGATTTTACACTTGAGAAATTGGGTGGGTGGTGCTGCTATTTATTGAGATAAATGGGGAAGGCTGGAGAGACAGAAGACTGGAGGGATGGAGAGAGACTTGGGAAAAAGACGGTTTTTTTTTTTACTCCAGAATGCCTACTGTTTTCTATTGATAGACTAAAAATAAATATCTCAAACTGCATATGCAGTTTCATCTGAACAACACCTTAAGAGGGAAATAATTCTACTTAGGCAGTCTGCTAGCAGTCATAAGTGTGTGTGTGTGTGTGTGTGTGTGTATAACAATAGCTAAAATTTAATGAGTGCTCAATATGTGCCAATACCATGCTACATATTCTACAAGCATTAGCCCATTTGAAATTTACATTAATCCTATCAGGAGATACATATTATTATCACCGTTTTACAGAAATTGAAGCTCAAAGATGTTAAATAACTTGCCCAAAGTTACACATTACAGAATGGAAATCCAAACATTGGTACTCTGACTCCTGAACTGGGGCTAATTACCACTATGCAGTATGGTTTCACTACCGTAAACCTAAGATATTCTGACATAAATCTGGGACTTTTATAAATATCCATATTTCAGAATATCCCATTATGATTTCACCCAGAAGATGTTTCTATGTGAGCGTAAAAATAAATGTGGTTTTAGACTGAATATGTAGTTTTATCTGAAAAATGTCCTAAGAAATAATTATTTCTACCTGGTGGTTTGCTAATGATGGAACTGATCTCTAAGAAGTTTTCTTTTATTAAATGTTTTTGTTTTCTTTACTGAAGGGTAGGATGGGTGTGGCAGATGTCTCTTTCAAGTTTTTCAACAAAAATGCAGCCTCAGATTGAATGCATATGAAGGGAAAGCTTAAAATCAGTTCCAAATGCAATCTTCAAGTATTTTAAGAAGGCTGTTCCTTTTTGTTGCCAATTAGACTTTTTAGGTAGTGTACCTTAGCAAAGGCATCTAAGACTCCATAGAAATTTCTAAACTTTAAGCACTTCTTCAAAACATAAAACTTTCAGTATTCCATAAAAAAATAATATATATATTTAAATTAAACTTTGAAAACAAAAAAATAAACACATCTCTCAAATTGGGGAAAAACGACTATTAAAAAGTAATCAGGGAGGCGGCTGTGGCTCAATTGGTTGGGCTCCCGTTTACCATATGGGAGGCCCCAGGTTCAATTCCCAGGGCCTCCTGGTGAAGGCAAAGTCGGCCCGCACAGAGTGGTGAGCTGACGGCCCACGTGGCACAGTGAGCTTGCGCAGCAAAATGACCCAACAAAAAGGAAACAGGCAGACACAGAAAAATGCAAAGCAGGTGGACACAGCGAGCACAAGCCGGGGGGGGGGGGGATAAATAAATAAATAAATCTTTTTAAAAAAAGGTAATTAGGGGGCAGATGTGGCTCAAATGGTTGGGCGTCTGTCTCCCATATGGAGGGGCCTGGGTTCGATCCCCGGGACCTCCCAGTAAAATAAAGAAAACTTCAGAAGGCGCGTGGGCCACCAGGCCCTGTGAGTGGGTGTGCTGCCAGGCCCCATGTATGGGTGCGTCGTCAAGCCCCATAAGCAGGTGAGCCCCCCAGGCCCCGCGCATGGGTCCACCATCAGGCCACGTGGGTGCACCGTCAGGCCCGGTGAGTGGGTACACTGTCGGGCCTGGCGACAGGCGTACTATCAGGCCCCACCAAGCCGTGCAGCAAGATGATGACATAACAGGAGAGTGACACAAGGGAGAGCCAAGACGAGACTAGTCAAAAAACTAGGACCTAAGGTGGTGCAGTCGCAAATGGCTGAGCATCCATCTCCCATATGGAGGGACCTGGGTTTAATCTCTGGGACTTCCTGGTAAAAAGAAAAAAGAAAAACATAGAAGGCGTGCGGGCCACCAGGTCCTGCGAATGGGTGTGCCACCAGGCCCCATGCGTGGGAGAGCCGTCAGGCCCCATGAGCGGGTGAGCCCCCCAGGCCCCGTGCACAGGTACACCGTCAGGCCCCGCAAGCGGATGTGCTGTCAGGCCCCACCGAGCCATGCAGCAAGATGATGACATAACAGGAGAGTGACACAAGGGAGAGCCAAGGCGAGATGCGCCAAAAAACCAGGAACTAAGGTGGCACAGGCAGAAGGATACCTCTCTCCCACATCGGAGGTTCCCAAGATCAAATCCCGGTGAAGACAGGAGGAGAAGGATGAGAAGAGAGGTCAGTAAACAGAAACAGAAAATTGCCCAGCAAATGGATATAAAAACAGCAAAAACGGTGGGGGAGAAGGGGGGTTAAAAATGGATAAAAGTAAATAAATAAGTAAATGAATCTTTAAAAAAAAAAAAGTAATCACATTGCGGAGTGGGTGTAGCTCAGTAGTTGAGTGCCTGTTTCATAGGTATGAGGTTCCGGGTTCAACTCCAGTACCTTCTGGAAAAAACAAAAATAAAAGTAATAATGCTTCAAACAGCAATAACAAAATTCAAAGCTTGGATATAATTTAGTCATGTTTTTCAACACTATTTTACCATAACTGTGGCAGATTATAAATGGCCAAAATTTCTTGGATACTCCTCCCATCAAAGAACAAGAGTCTATTTCCCCTCCCCTTGAATCTGTACTAGCCAGTGACTCCTCTGATCAACAATATACAGTGGAAGTGATGCTATACCAGATCTGACACTAGCCTTTAAGAGGACTAACAGCTCCTGCTAGGTCTTAGAGCTCTAAGCTACCTACCGTGAAAGAAATCTAACTACCCTGGCTGAAGAAACCACATGGAGAGGGAGAGGAGTCAAGCTGAGCCAAGCTTTCCAGGCACCAGGCATGTGAGTAAAGACAACCTGGAAACTCCAGATCAGATCTGCTGTCAGCTAAATAGCTCCAAGTGTTCCCAGTCAACACCACATGGAGCAGAAGAGTCAACTAGCCAAGCCCTGTCTGAATTCCTGAAACACAAAATTATGAAATTTAATAAAAATGTTATTTTAAGACATCAAGTTTTGGAATAACAAATCAAACTCAGGATGAAAAATACATTTTACACTGTACCATAAATACACACACATACACACACACAACTAAAACAATGTTCACAAAACTACCCTGACCCTTACTAGGTTTGGAGCACTGACATTTTGTATCCTATTTCTCTTTTATAAAATACCAGTTGTGTGACCCACCAAATTGATTACACAACCTAGAATTTGAAAAACATTTTAGTAGATGCTACTCACTTTACAGGTGCGTACCGAAATCTAGACAGAAACTTTAATAGGATCCAGGTGTCCTGACTCCTAATCCAAATCTCTTTTCCTTGCACCATGCCAACAGCCATAGTAGGTATTAATAAGTTTCTCACAAACTCACATACTCATGAGCTGAGTGAAAATCTGAAAAGTCAAGATGGAAGTCATATAGATAATCAGAAATGGCTAAGGGGAATTGAGACATTTCCTTTTTTAACAATTCTTGTTTTCCTCCTCCCCCTCCCTGTTCACAGATCTATATTCCCCTCTCCCCATACTTCCTTTTCCTACCTCCACTGTTACCTTACTAGATATCACAACCTCTCTGGGATTTAACTCCCTTAACTGTACAATATAAATAATATCAAGTATTATGAAATTGAGGTTTTTAAACATTATCAATTGTGTTTAATGAAGCGTTGTGCTATTCTGCAAAGTGAATATTTCATTTTCTCAAAAAAGATTGCTTTTTAAAATTTGTATGAGCTTTAAGGCTAATTCTGACTGTGGGTTACTTTTAATGAAAAAGATTTCTCATCACTGCCACTCAGACCTACTAGAACATTTTCATAGGATGTTAAATTATTAATAGTATTAAAAGATTAGGGACGTGGATGTGGCTCAAGTGACTGGGCTCCCGTCTACCATATGGGAGGTCCAGGGTTCGATTCCTGGGGCCTCCTGGTGAAAAGCAGGCTGGCCCGCATGGAGAGCTGGCCCACGCAGGAATGCTGGCTCGCGTGGAGTGCTGGCCCATACAGGAATGCTGGCTCGCGTGGAGTGCTGGCCCATGCAGGAGTGCTGGCCCACGCAGACAGCTGGCACAGCAAGATAACACAACAAAAAGAGACACAGAAGAGAGACAATGAGAGATGCAGCAAATTAGGGAGCTGAGGTGGCGCAAAAGATTGAGCAGCCTCTCTCCACTCTGGAAGGTCCCAGGATGAGTTCCCAGTGATGCCTAAAGAGAAGACAAGCAGACACAGAAGAAGACAGCGAACAGATAGTGAGCACAAAACAACATTGGGGGGGGGGCAGGGAGAAATAAATAAATAAATTTTTAACAACAACAAAAAAAAAAAGATTAATAGCTTTTTAGAATATTACTACCAATTGTTTCATGTATAATAAAGGAATACTTTTTTTTTTAAGAGGTACTGGGGATCGAACCCAGGACCTCATACATGGGAAGCAGATGCTTAACCACTGAGATACATCCGTTCCCCTAAAGGAATACTTTTTGAAGCAAGGGGCCTGTTTAAATTTTTTAATCACATAGATCACTCCTAAATAAAAGTCCCTTTGGTTTATACAATCCTGAAAATTACAGATAATTACTGAAAAATATGAAAATAAGACAAATTCAGATCTGAATCCTATTTCTGCCACTTAACTGTGTGACCATGGGCACATTACTTAACCTCTCTGAACCTCAGTTTCCTCATCTGTAAATAGTGATGACAATGGTTATCTTATAATAATTCTAAAGACATAAGATTCAAGTTGTTAATATTAGGGAAAAGTGCGGTCTCCAAAGTAAATTAAAGCTTAAAAATTGTTTTCTTAACTGAAACATTTTAACTCTTAAACATAAGCAAAACTGGTTTTCCAAAACCTTTTTACTAGAAATCACAATTTGCTCAAAATTCAAGTTCACTGAGTAATCTATCTGCAAAGCATACCATTAAGTATATCCCAAAAGAGAATATTCATTCTTAGGGGAGAACTACATATGTGTGAACAAGAAAACTTGAAAAACAAAAATCTACAAAAGGTTACAAAACACACTGCCACAAAATTTCTTTAAATAGGTGTGCTTCTCTAGCACATACATAATTCACCTTTGACAACTTCTCAATTTGTACCTTCATAGTGTAATGGTGTAATAAAAACAGTAAGAAATGTATGTCAGTAGAGGTCCTGAGTATGAAATGCAAGCTCATAATTTAGGGACTCAACAAGCATTTCTAGGTCTGTTTCCTTAGCTGAAGACAGAAATAAGTTTTCTGATTACCTGGTGGCCCTCTTGTAAAGATCAGTAAGAAAATGTAAATGGAAGTGCTTGATATTCCCTCTTAAATATGTTATCCTGATCTTAGAAAGAAAAGGAAAAAAAAAAAAATAGCTCCAAAGAAAATTGATTTCTTGTTCTAGCACCTAATACAATGGGAAGTTATAAAACTTGCGATCAAACCTCACCTCAGATACTTACTAGCTGTGTTACTTGACCAATCTCAGTTAACCTCTCTGGGCTTCAATTCCCTCGGCTGTACAAGATAAATATTAGATTTTATTTTTAAGTACCTTGTCAAGTACTAACAATCTGAAGTCTAAATACATTCAAAGAGTTTTCAAAAATAACATGAAATTGCCAACTATAGAAAAGCCACATCTAACTGTGAGATCAGCTGCTGCTCTGACACCCTAACTCCATGACTTGCAGGAAATCCCAGCTCTGGGAAAGGAATATTTTTCACTCTACCTGGGAGATGTGCACTCTTAGCCATCTCCTCCCACCTCCTCCTACCCTCAATTCCCACCAGCATTCCCCAAGCAGTGTTTGGAGAAACCAAAGTAGCTTTTCAAGGGTAAAGTCTGGGAGGGCCTGCTGTAATCAGTTTAATGAGTGTAAAGATGGAACATCTTGGCCAATCAAGAAAATTAGTTAGAGACCTTTGAGTCGGACTTGGTTTCAACAGAATACCAGCAAGTCTTCTCAGGAATGTGGTTCATTCAAGCTTAACATAGTACTGAGATCAAAGGTCTCTGATGTGTTTTTTTTCCCATTAGAAGAGAAAATACACTCTTTCCTTATATGTACTGAATCTAGGGGAGGAATGCTGCACAAATGGGGAAGAGGAGTACTAAAGAAGAGATTCTTCACTTTGGTAGGTTAGGCAAAGAAAACTTAAATTCCCTCCCAATTCTAAGGCTCTGTCAGCGTAAGTCTAGAAGTTTATATTTTTCTCTACAGAACACCCTTAGGTTGTTCAAAGACAGGGATGAATGTACCTAAAGAAGTCAAGCCTACCATGTATAGAAGAACCTACACGCCCCCCCCCCAAAAAAAGACAAATCTTTTCGAGTTTTTTAACTAAAAAAACTAGTTTTAATGTAAAACCTTTAGTACTTGAATAATGTAACCATGTTTTTGTTGGAATATCGCAAATCTAAACAATCCAGTTGTGTACATTTGGATGAGAAAGGGCTAAGTAAAACAAACTAGATAAAGTAGAATTTTGTCAGCATACTATAATGTACATCAGCATGCTATCCCATGGGAAAATGCAATATAATCAGCTCATCTTGATATGTGAGAACAGATACAACCAGCGGTGTAGGTCTGTATCACTTCTACAGCTTAACCTCTTAAATCCTCAACAAAACTCAAAACTATAAAGGATAACTAAGGTCTCACTCAGCTCTGTTTAGAAAAAACAATTTCAGAAGAACTCTATTTTAGGAGGAACCTAAGGACTTCCTCAGTCATGCTTATAAAATAAGAAATTGTCCTAATCTTTAATGTGGTTAACTTCAAAGATAACATATTAGTACTGTTTATTTTTAAAGTAGATCATTTTCTTGTAGTCAAACACTGAGTTTCATTTTCTGACTTCAGCTCTAGGGCTGAGAGTAAAACACAGTTGATTTTGGTATGTCATGCTTAAGGAATATGAGAACACCTGAGATATCTGAAAATGCTTCCTTTACTAATTTTTGTTGTTGTTTTCAAGTAACCTTTCCTAGATATGTCAATAGAGACAAACTTCTTAAAAAGGGAATTGTGATATCATCCATTGGTTACATAGCACACAAAGTTACATGTACACCACAAAACTCAGAACAGTATTGCTGACATTCAATGCTTTTTTGGAGTTCTAATCACATTGCAAACAGCCTGGCCAATTAAAGACTTGCTAAGCCAGAGCAAAGAGATTCATCATTCTGACAGGTCACCAAGATCTTCTTTGTAAATTCCCTCTTTCAGAAAATTCATTCATTCACCAAATAAGCAATTTTAATATATATATATATATATATATATACCTTAATAAAATGGTATTGTTTATAAAGGAGAAATACATTTATTCTGAGGGAATTTTCCCCATGGATGATTACAAGAAAGGATTATTAAAGCCAAAGTTCACTCCAGTCAGCAGAATTATGCTATCTAGAAGTACATCTCTTACCTCTACTATCCTCCTGGTATCAGATTTCTTATACAAGCTCGCTCCATATAACAAGAAAAACAAAAGGTGTAAGGTCCATGAAGTGTTTTCAGGTAAGGGTTCTCACTATCAACACCAATGAATATGTAAGAATTCACAGCTAATACATGAATCCATTTTGCAATACTGAGTGCTACAAACATAACTTTAAAACATCTTTAATAAAATAATTTGCTTTCATTTAAGAGCTAAGAATTCATTAATTCAACAAAACTTTAGAGCCCCTTATGTTGCAATGAAGTGATCAGTTGCAAGGCACTGAGAGCTATTTATCTACTTTCCTGACTTTAAGTAGCAGTCAGCAAGATGATCTTTACACTTTATATAGCTATAAAGCAAAGTATAAAATACAAATTGCTGGAGAAGGAGCCATTTCCAGATTGGGTGATTAGGAAACTTTTATAGAGAAGACAGCACCGCGGCTACAGCACCTTGAGGTATGAAGTTTTGTGGAGAATTTTTGTTTTTAATAAATCTTTTCTATACATGCAATAATGGATTTTTCTCCTGCTGGGGGAAACGATACCATCTCCCTCATTCCACAAGGTCTAGGTGGAGTTGATGATTATAGTGTCCTCCTCAATGCCCACCCATTCCCCCACATAAAGTAACACCCACTACACATACCCACACCCTCCCTACACACAAAAACACACTCCCTGCACACATGTACACTCACACACACACAGGGGAGGGAGGCAGTAAGAATGTATTGAAAGCTGGCTAAAATCCCCACCTCTGACACTGTAATTTGTTCAAGGGTGGAGTGGGGGGTATGTAATCCAGGCAGGACAGGTAACTGATACATGGATATGGAAAAAGAGCCTCTTCTTTGGGTTCATGAGATTTTGCCTTGTGGTGAGGAATGCCATCTTTCTTGTTACCTGGAAACAACCTATGTGAGAAATAAATCCAATACCAGAGGACAATAGGCAAGAGATGCTTTTCTAGATTGAGTCTTACTTGGCTGAACTTCCAGGTAGTGAGCTGACTGAGTCGTTCAGATACTTAAGAGATTTATGTCTCTAGGGATGTACCAAGTTCAGCCTCAGCCTCTTGGAAGGCAAACAGCCAAGTGGCCACTTCAACATGGTTTCTGTTATCCCTAATTTTGTTAATGATTAATTATCATGTAATCACAAAGATTCCTCATATCTGTAATTCTGTATTTGCAGTTAACATAGCAAAAGAGCAGGGCTTACAAGTAACTAAATGTAGTTTGCTGACATAATAGTGGGAACTTGTTAATACAGTAACCAAACTGATATACCTTGAGAAGGTAAGAATTTATTAATGATAATTGCCATATGTATCTTCTTATTCTAGTCTAGAGAAGATGCTGAAATCATATGCATGTAAAATGCAAATAGGAACTCAGCTGTTCTGTTAAAAGGCAACTGCTTTCTAAATCTTAAGTTTATGAATAATTTTTTCAAAGATTTTGTTTATAAGCAAACTTTTTTTTTTTTTTAAATAAAATCATATAAAGCCACAGTCCAAGCAAGTACAAACAAAAACACTGGAACAAAAACATGTAAGGTGCTCTAATAATGACTGAAGTGATAAAGGCACAACTATGTGATTATACCAAATACCACTGATTGTGCACTTGGGATGGATTGTATGTTTTATTAATATGTATCAATAAAATTTATTTTAAAATGTGAGGGCAACAACTGTAAGTCTGCTTGGGAAAATATTCAGAAAGTATCTTTTTCAAGTAATATGTAAAACTTTAGTTTGTGAGACCACTTCAGTAAGATAGCCTTCCAAATCTACACATCCAAAAGCTGAAGAGAAGTCTTCACCTTAGTCAGTTACTATTAGACAGGAAGAAAAGCCTAATAACTCAGTGACATCCCCATCAATAGTACCTATTATGGTGAGCTAGCAAAAAAGACCTTTGAAATGCAGTGCAGAATGAGGACCGCAGGAAAAATCTAGTAACTGTTTCTAATGAGAAAGTACTGTTCCTACATAATAGCAAACTTTTAAAAGTTGACTATTAAACTTTTTAATAAAGGTTCATAATCCTTTTCTTGAATGCTTGGAGCCAGGTATGTTATGGAATCCAGAATTTCATGGATTTTAAGAAGATAACACAGTGCATGTACTATATATTTTGTAAACCACCCAGGAGGTTTTCATGCAACATGCCATTACCAAACAGACAAATATTTCTACAGTAAAACATGTAAATTTGTGTGGGACAGACAAATGCCAAAAAGAGCCTCCTATCAGTTCAGGATTTGCTGCCAAGTTAATTAATCTCAAGGTTTTTAAAAACTTCCAGTTTTCAGGGAAGCGGCTGTGGCTCAATCAGTAGGGCTCCCGTTTACCATATGGGAGGCCCCGGGTTCGGTTCCCGAGGCCTCCTGGTGAAGGCAAGCCCGCCCGCACGGCTTGGTTAGCACAAGCAGCAAGGGGGTATAAATGAATAAATAAGTAAAATCTTCAAAAAAAAAAAAAAAAACTTCCAGTTTTCAGAGCTTTTTGGATTTCAGAAATGCAGATTAAAAGATTGCAACCTATAATAAAGTTGTAATAATTATTTTTTTTAATTCCATATTTATTTGGTATCCCAGAGGTCCAGTCTATAATGGTGCCATTTATTTATTTTATTTATTTTTTTTTTTTTAAAGATTTTATTTATT